>JAQQZR010000039.1:4165973-4184191 GCA_030068235.1 Notoglanidium macrostoma | reverse complement strand
GATAGATAGATAGATAGATAGATAGATAGATAGATAGATAGATAGATAGATAGATAGATAGATAGATAGATAGGGTAAATTTGTTTCTTTTTTCAATCTACATGGAAAGTTTGGCAGTTCTACCTTAAAGGTTGAAGGAGTAGTAAAATCATTGATTTGCTATGGAAGGATAGAGGGATGAATGAAAGAATAGAAGGGTGAGATAGAGGAGGTCCATTAGTATGAAAATCAGTAAAGTGCTGTACTTTTGCAGGCGAATCCATATATCAAATTTCGTGACTCTACCTTCACAGATGTAAGTGTAGTAAAATCAATGGTTTCTAATGGGAGGATGGAGGGATAAAAAAGAAAGAAAAAAAACAGAGCAAAGAAAAAGTTATGAAATATATTTCTATAAGGTACGACAAGCTAACAACATTTACCGACTTTGTGGGTCTAGCGCTTAACCTCTAGGAGCAGTTAGGCCTTGAAATAATGAACTGAAGTGTGAATGGTAAGAAAAGCGAGGGATGAGAAAACAGAAAGCAGGAAATGAAAAGTGGTATGAAAATTGGTAGAGTGCTTTGTAGTGCCCAGAGCATGTCTAGTAAATTTGGAGTATTACTTTGAAAATTGACTACATGGGGTCAGTATGCAAAATGTCCCATTCAAAGTCTATGTGGAAAAAAATGCATGGCTAGAAGAACAATAAAGAGGGAAGTGGTTGGAATACCAACCATCTGAATCAGTTGTCATGCTACTCATAAGACCTACACAACAAAGTTTGAATGAAGTCTCGATGTTAAGCGGTGACTGACAGAACAACAGAAGAAGAAGAAGCTACCAGATAACAATATTGTGTTTTAACAACAGACATTATCTACTTTACAGAAATCCATATATTGATTTAGATGCCTAATTTGCATGTCAGAAATGATAGAGGTGAGGAAAAATTCCCTGAGATGCCATGAGGAAGAATCTGAAGAGGAACCAATGGGAACTCTTCTGGGTAAATTATACATCATTAGTTTATAGAGGTGAAGAGGAGTCAAGGCAAACAGCACTGTGTGCTGGAAGGATGTTCAGTGGGAGCAGATTGTGAATAAGAGTCCTGGAATAAGCACATTTTTGTACTATTTGTATAGTTTTATTTGTTGATCCTGGTAGCTCAGTGACAGGAACTTGATGGTCTTCCCGGCGCTTTTCCTGGCTGATTGCGCAGCATGTTGCTATGGGTGATTTATCTCTTTCTGAACCAGAACCAAGGTTTCAGGCTGATTACGTCCACACATCTCACATTACACCCTCAGAATTATGAGTTTGTCCTCGAAGCAGCCTCAGAGACCATTAAATTGCGAGCAATGATGAACATGCTCCTGCTTTGGCCCATGCTCATGTAAAAGTCATTTAAAGCTTCAATAATGCTCTGCTTTCAAAGAGGGTCATAAAAGCGGAGGTGCAAAAACCGGATCATGCTCTGACATGATGTCGAGTCACTTGAAATCGATGCACTGGAGGTGATCGTTAGCGCAGGCCCGGGGGCGGCAGAGACATAGTGCTGAGAACAGTTGAAGAAAAGGCGCGTGGTTTCCGCCGATAACCTGGCAATTTACTGTTCAGTGTCATGGAGATGACTGCAGCTCTGCATCCCTATCGGGGAAGAAAACTGTCCTCGCTGTTCATTAAAGCACACAGCCAGCACAGTCACACTGGTTTCTAGGAATGCAGAATGTGCAGTTTGTCTCATAAAAAGGATGTGTGTGTTCGTGAACCAACCTTGTCACAACCAGCTAGTTCAGCCACAGAGTATGGAAGTAAAAAAAAAAAACTATGTGCTACTATTTTCATGAATGAAACTGTTTGAAAGAACAGTTGATTGTGGTTACTGAGATTAAAGTTAGGTTTAGGATTAGGATTAGGAAATTCACACTGCAAGTAGGTAGTTGCATACCAAGGATACAACCGAGAACGCGTTCTAAACAGAAAGCGCACTATATGCTTGCCAGAAAGGATCATCGTTGAGGCTAGAGATGTGTTTCAGGTTCCTGCGGGACACCTCCAAGAACAATCGCTTGAGCAGAAGGTTTTTGCTTTCAAGCAAGCAGTCAGACGTGATCCCGTTTTGGGCTGACTAGCAAAAACCTTTGTAGTAACAAATCTTGAAAAATACTTTGTACAAGAGGACGTATAAGTTTCTCGAGATAACTTTGAGGTTACTTTGAGTTTAAATTGCCCTGAAATATTAATTTATTCATGTGTGGTTAACACAACACACATACATTCCCAGACATATCACCCTGCAAAAAACCCATTACAGAGACGCACTCTCTCACAGTTTATAGTCACGGACTATGGTTCTGCAAAGAATGGGGATATTGCAGGGTCACTAGTCGCAAGACTGCAGCTAGATTCCTTTTGAGATGAAATCCCATACATGCTTTTCTGCTTCCTGTTTGGTGCTGGAGAGAGCCTGCACCTGTGCGTTGCAAGACATCCCATGAATGAATGACACCTGTTCAACGTACCTCAACATGTCGTTTACAGTCATTTAACACACCCCGGCCAGTAGAAAAGCCTCTGCGGTGAGCAACACTGTCATTACTTTTGACTCTTATTAATAACTAATAATTTTATTAATAATTAGCTATTGTGCCCTAAACAGCCTCTCATACTAATCAGTATGCTCTGCAGGACAGCTATTCTCAGAGAAAGGCAAACAAAAAAAGGAATGTTGTTGTCCTTCCTTATCAGGCATGGCTTGATTAACTAGAATGATTTAGTGTCCTTGAACAGAAGGTCAGTCTGTCAGTCTACAGACGCCACGCACACTCAATGCCAATCCATTAAAAACAGATCAGAGCAGTTTCAGTTCACTATCGCTTGATGCAAGGAAACAGACACAGGGACGTCTAATAGGGTTCAAGCTGGTGTGCGTTATTGAAGATAGAATATGTATTTTAATGTAGACTCATCATTGTGAGCCATTCCAAAATTAAACTCTCCCTTCCCATGGGAAATGTGTAATCATTTTGTTTTGATTTAGACCTAGGCTTACTTGTGATCTCTATATAATACAGAGTGAATGTAGACATTGGATTTTAGGCTGTGTTTGGTCGAAACTGTCAATAAGAAATTAATTCCATGGGAATTCATGTTTTAACGTGCCTGAGAGTAAGTCGATTTTAAATGATATCCAGCAACAGTATTGTTGGAATCGAACAGTAAAATCTTCTGGGAAGATGGCCCAAAAATTAATGCGAGCAATTTTTTTCGTTGGAGCAAAAGCACACTGTCAATGATATATGGCACATCAAAGTGGATTTTAGGTGTATGATTCTTTTACATTTTTAAATTAACAGCATGTTGCAAACTACTACTACTACTACTAATAATAATAATAATAATTATTATTATTATTATTATTTATTTTATTATTTTTTAAATTATTATTATTATTATTATTATTATTATAAAGCCTTTTATTTATATCACATTTGAAGGTGCTGTTTGTTTTTCCTTATAATTAGCTCTAATGAAATTAAAGCAATGAAATTAGAACAAATCACATGAGATAAGTAAAGTAAATTACATGAGATAAAAAGCGAATTACAATACATAGACTAAAAATTACTGTATTCAGTGGTTAATGTTGTAAAGTCGTGTAAAGCTGTAAAGGTATTTCAAGTATTAGCAAATAAACCATTGAAGTAAAATATCTTGAAAAATAAAATGTTGATTTATTCGTGGGTGGTTAACATGACACACATACAGCACACCTGATTATACAGTATCCATGTCCAGTAGCATTGGTTTGTGCAGGAAGCGTGCTATAATGTTCACTGTTCCATATTTAAAAGCACAACCATTGATTTTAGTTTGGTTAATCCCGTTTATTGGCTACCAGTTGTTATGGTGATAAACAGGATTAACCAATCAGGAGCATTTCTTTGAAAGCTACTAGCCAGCAAACTACACTCTGAGCTCAGTGATAGTGGAGAGGTGACAGGAAATGAAGTACTGGATGAGAACAGAGGTAGATCTGGTCATTTCTCCCTATTACTAGAATGCAATTTTAATCATTATCCGTTTAACTGTTGAAATGTAGTTTGTTTTGCTACACCATTTATACTATGAATTTGGCAAGATTGGTAGTAGACTGTGCCTTGAATAATTGACAAATAAATGACAAATCCTGAATACCATCACCACATCTACTGTTGTTTGTCATCCATCCAAAATGCATAAGCGTTTCCCGCTTCATAAATCATACACGGAATTCATCCCAGATTAACTCCTGCTTACATGACAAGGTATGCTGATTAGCCGCTGATGATGTCAAAAATGAGACTGAAAGGAATCCAAACACAGGGATAAGTTAGCAGACTGGAGGCAAAAAACACCCAGCAGAAGCCCTTAAACTATTCTACTTTTCCTTCTGCGTATGTATGCTATGCTGGGTAAACATTCAATTAGGCAGCTATGCTCAGTGAAGCATGGCACTGGGGTCAGAGGTCATGGCTACAGTACTGAAAGCTGTATTTCTTGCTCTGCTTCATGCACCAGGCAGCCTGGGGCCACTGAAGCACATATACCTGGTCTTTCTCTCATGGGTGAACTGTTGTAGTGCATGCGGTACAATTTGTAAATGTGATCTAAAATTGTTAGTCCAACAACAAGACATTTTCATCAAAGTTATCTTATGTTAGCATTCTGATTATGCTAGCATTTCACATGACATTACATTTGCATTAAATTTGACAATCTGCATGACAACATTTCCTGTTCGGATCAAATGGATGCCCTAACAAAGCTCAGTATTTGCATAGAACCAAAGCTGCACGCTACAGATAATATGCTAATATGCTAATACTCGTTTGACTCCTGGGCTAGACGATGTGAGAGGAGGACCCTCTGGATTGGAATGCATCTCTGCATAGACGGAGAGCCAAAAGGGACGAAAAAGCTCCCTCATCTAATAAGATGAAAGTGATACATATTAGTAATGGATATTACTACAGGGATTGTGTGGCGCTTTAGCTTGGGCACATAAGGGAATAGATGATAAGACAGGCAGCAATGCTTTTTGCTTTTCTATATTAATTTGGCAGAGTAGGATTGTCTCTATCCGGGTTCTGACATGGAGCAAATAGTTTCAAACTGAGAAGCAAAGCATGGCAGGAAACCTGTAGAGAAGGTGCTGAGGTACGTTTCGGGGGAGATCAGCAAGCTAACAGTTCTCGGGGGGGGGGGGATTGGGGTTGTAAAAACCTGGAAAGGAAAGGAAAGTTTGCTGACATGCTTTCAAAATCTACTACTAAGCTGAGACGGCACTGCTGCTAGTCAAAATGGGAGCCTTTAAGTGGCATTTTAGTATAACGTATACATGCTTTGTTTTGTTTTTTTAGTAAAATTTTCCTTTAAAGACAATAATGAATGAAAGCACAAGGTCATATTTTTAAAATGACTTAAATGATCGTGTAGTCAGCCGAGACTATATAAAGTGACGCATTTATAAATGAAAGTGTGTTTCTTATGTGAATTTTGGGTCACTTGGTTTAAAACAAATCTGTTTATTCCTAATAAGATATTTTTATCCGGTTTCATCCTTAATAATAAGTGAAATCCATAAAAGCTTTATTGGCTCTGTTGTTAGGAGTACTAGGCTTCAGAGATGATTCACAGAGATTACTGACTTTCAGGAGACACTAAAGGCAATAGTCACACTTCCAGGCAGTTTTTTGGCCTCCCGGAAAGAAAGGAAGAAAGATCAGGTGATAGCCTGGAATAGTCGCACATGGGACTTCTCATTTTTCTGCTCTGAAAGAGATCAGAGTTTATTTAAATTTCTTCCCTCCTGAAACATCCTGCTAATGCTAAACAAAAACCAAAGAACGAAAACCACTGATACCTACAAATGGGGTAGGCAGATCAAGGCAATGTCAAAGTAAAGCTTGCCACGGTCCAGGCCAAGGACATGAGGCCGACATTGGAGATGACATCTCTTCTGTCCCCTGGGTGGTTGTCTTCTTTTACAGCAGAAATATCATTTACATGATTTAGGCTACAATTTCATGTCTTCAGCAGACATAGAAGAGGGAAATTAGAACTTAGGCCCTGGTTTGTAGATTTGAGGTGATGCTGTACTGAACTGAAAGCTATTCATTAGGCTCCTAAAACTATGAATACTTGAGTAAACGTGTTGCTTGGTAATGCTACGGGGTCCATTTTTGTAAAACTGGCATGATTTTGGTCTCCCTTGGAGAGAAACAACACTGTAAATCCACGCAAAGGTCTTCTGGGATGTTTCGTTTTATCTTATTTTTTCTTTCCTGATGAATGCAATCTCTTCACTGCTTCCATCCAGAGGGCATGTCCAGTCAGTGGTGTAGATAAAAATGATGTAAATCACAATGCTATGGCCTTTATAGTGACCAGATCCTATTAAAGGCTAATGGAGGGAATATCCATCCATCTGTTATCTATACTGCTTAACAGTTAAGGGTCGCGGAGAAGCTGGAGCCAATCCCAGCTGGGACAGGGTTAACCCCGGACAGGTCAATAATCTATCGCAGGGCTAACACCGAGATGAACAACAGTTCACACCTATGGACAATTTAGAGTAGCCAGTTGACCTAATCTGTATGTCTTTGGGCTGTGGGAGGAAACTGGGGCACCCTGAGGGAACCCATGCAGGCGTGGGAATAACATGCAAACTCAAACCCGGAACCTTCAGAAACAACAGTCCTAACCAATGCACCACCATGCAGCAAAGGGGGGAAGATGTTTAGGAAATACAGTGTACATCAGTCCATTACGTTTTCAGAGACTTGAGGAAGTAAAGCTACTCTGGAGGCTTGAGGCATGTGGTAGCGCATTTTGGTCTTTCCTTGAACATGTCCCATTGTGGATGTATTCCCACGGCTAGTGTTCCCAGTATAGGTTCTGTGACTCTGTCCACCGTGGCCCTGAATAAGGCTATTCCTTAAGGTGAATGAAATGAATGAATTCACCTTCCTCCTGCCGTAGGTAAAGTCACCTGGGAATCTTCTCTGTTTCCATATCAACACTTCACATCCCATGCACTTTCAAATCAATCCGTAATATTTACCTTTCCTCCATGTGACCCGAATATCGTTCTACTGTAATATATCACAAGCTTAATTCTAGGATCCCTGTGTCAGCTAATATCACAGTTACCCAGAGAAGGATTGGCTCCTTTTAAAGTCTGGCTTCTCAGACCGGTTCTTTCTAATGCTGTATTAAAAGTATCCGAGTTCCTTGCCATGGTCTCCTTTGGCTTCGTCAACATGGCCTCACATTTAGAATTAATAGCAATTTGTTTGCAATGGAATAAAGATTAGATGTGTGGAAAGCACAAGTGTCTACTGTCTTTTTTTTTTTTTTTTTTTAAATCACCGGTATTCAATTTGTCTGTAATTTAAACCTACTGCATTCATTCGTTCCAAATTTCTCCGGAGATCAGATTGGTAAAATTGCTTGGTGGCTGTCAGTTGTTAAGATTTTTAGGCGAACAGAACACAGTTCAATTCATTCTCATAGGAATCGGGGCTGTCTAGAACACCAAAATGTCAATACTACCATACAATGTGGTGATATGGATACTCTATTATATTAAATATAGCATAAAACATAGCAAGCTTATTAGGTGTTGAATTTCCTTAATAGTCTACTTGTCTTACATGATTACCAGAGTGGGAAAATAACGGATTGCCCTGGTTTATATGTCTGTCTGTCCTGAACTTCTCAGCCTAGTAAACACAAATATCATACTTGAAACAACTCCAGGAAGTTGATTTTCTTGGAATGGTTGTGTAAGCTCGAGTGCACACGCTTTACAGTGAGTCTTGGGAATGGCCCTTTGTTAAATTCATTCAACGCTCGAGCGCTTCATCAAATTGAGGGCACGACTCGCCAGTTTTTTTTTTTTTTGCCACAATATTACACCTGTCTTTTTGTTTTGTTTCTCCAATACATGATAGCTTACCTTACAAGCTGAGCTAAAGTGTTTTTTGCTCTCAATATGTTCATAGTCGTCAGGTCAACCTTTCTTTGAGGAATTTTGTGGGGCTTGTTTAGAGAGGAAATGCAGATTAAAACAGGCAGTAAAATTTGAAGTAAAGCAGTTAAGCTTGAATATGAGGTTCGATTATACCAGACTTCCAAGGTTCATCCAATCCTTCTCAGTCGCACATATGCCACTAGATTCAGTGCTCATCTCATTAAAAAGCCTTTTGATGACTAACTAAATAAAAAGCACCGTTTTGGACCTGGGATTCTCACACTCTTGGACAAGATTTCAAGATTTCCTTGCTCCAAAAATATGTGATTAAATTTATTGGGGACTTAAAATGAAACTTGGATCATGTGCTAAGAACAAGGACACGTGAATACGAGTTTTTTTGTTTTTTTGTTTGTTTAGGGTTTTTTTTTGTGTGGGGTGGGTACCATTGGTACTGGTACTAAGACAATACTTATTTACATATTTATCATTCTGCTCTGATTTTCTTTTGCGTGATGAACATCCGTAGTTTGGAGCAAGGAAAGAAAATCTACTACAAGTGGGTCTCCAGGAATGGAATTGAGATACCCTGTTTTAGACCAAGGATACAGTATACAAGGCAATGTATTCAAAACAACTTAATACTTAGCAGTTGAAAGTTGCTCAAGGACCTAGCTTGGCCGTTTATTAGTACTGGGACTTGACAACCGCCTGATCAATAGCCCGAAGCTTCACCACTGAGCAACCACCACCCCAAAACAATATTTTCCAGGACTGAGATTTATGAATATGACTTTAGACAGAATGTTTGCGTAGAGATTCGAGGGTTCAAGGGGTTTGGGTGATGAGAGAAGGGAAAAGTCATCTATGAGAGCACTGAGAGCAGAGCATAACAGGAGTTGTCTGGGGTTTCGTTTTCTTTATTAACTGCTAATCATATATAATGTATGTTAGCCATGCACTTCAAAGTACCCATGCTTCCCAAGGAGGCTTCCTTGGCCGTCTTCCCAGAACGCATGATAACGTCACTTTTAGACCGCGCCAACAGAGATCAGTTTACATATGCTAATGAGCTCGGCGCACATCCAGCAACAGGTTGATTTGTTGAATGTTCCACGTAGCTTATGCCGTCATACTAACTAGCAGTTTTGCTACCTGCAGGGTTTAGAGCAACCATTCCTCCAGAACAGCCTGACAGGCGCCAAAGGGAATTCAATAGCAGTGCCTGTTGGAAACGGGGCATAATGCGTTTCTTTGTAGAGGGCAAAGCAAAGTAGAGCACGATTGCAGCCAAGTGGAATCCAGGCAAGACCGTCCATCAAAAGTGCATCAGAGCCTGTGATGTTCAGTGATTCAAATGTAGTAATCAGGTAACAGGCTTCACCATTGGAGTTCTGTCTAAAAGAAGCACTCTAAAAGTTATTGGTGGCACATTAAAAGGCTCTCTGCTGGACCATAAACAGAAGCTTTCTTTCAAAATGACTGGAGCTTTATTTGGCTTCCACTTTCAGTTCACCGTGTTCGTCTTCTTCACTCCATCTTTACAGCTTTCTTGTCAGACTACTCGTCTGATTCCGTTTATTTCGTATGTTAGTTTTATTGGTAAGAGAGACAAATAATAGCACATGAAAGTACAGTTTAAATGTGCCCCATGCACCTATCCACAGCGCATAATTGTTCCACATCGGGTACTTGGCCACGATATTGTGCTTCATCACCCTAAACTAGGAAGTCTCTACTCAGTCCTGGTGCATTGCCTCTCTTTTTCGATTTCCATTTGTCTCACTTATTTCAGGGTTGCATCAGAGTGAAGTCCTGTCGATAAAAGCAAGTTAAATGTCCTGAAAGGTGGGCAAACACTGAAGTTATTATCTAAAGCAGGAAAGCGCTGCTTCAGCTACAGCTAAGTGACAGGAAGTAAACAAAGACATGGGAAGAATACAAAAGAAAAATGGAGACTATAAAGAAATGCTTTAAAAATATATATATCGTGGAAGATCAATAAAAGAAGAAAAGCGCAAAATGGCTAGATGATCAGACACATGAGTGAGACCTCCATTAAAGGCTCTTGGATAGGAGTTGTTGAGAGGGGAGAAACCTCGTCACCAGCAGAGAGAGCGAGAGACTGGACTTTATAGACAGTTAACTAGAAAGAAGGTGAAGTTTCTAGCATGGTCTTTCTTCCAAACTTTTTTCATAACCCATGTCTTTTGCTTTTGTTTTGGTTTTCTTTACTGTTTCGGTTGCAGTCTCTGCCCTTGGGCTGTCATTGATTTTGTGTCCTGGTTGTTTTTCACCAAGTCTAATCTAGTTTCACCCTGATTAATGGCATTATTTAGTGTTTGAATTACTTTGGCTCTCATGAGAACCCCAATATCAGCCGCCGAATACAACATCTTTTACATAAATGTGGCCTTTTTGTGCAGCATTCGACATGCTTTTTTGTAAACAATTTTTTTTTACATATTTTCAAACCTAATTTAAAAAAACCTTTTGTTTGCAACATTAATTTAAAGGTCCAGTATGTAGGATTTAGGCGGACCTATTATCAGAAATGGAATATAATATTCATAAGTACGATTTCATCAGTATATAATTACTTGTAACTATGAATCATTGTGTTTTCCTAAGCTTAGAATGAGCCCTTTATATCTACATAGGGAGCGGGTCCACCTCTACAGAGCCGCCATGTTGCGCTGCTACGGTGGCCCAGAACGGACATGTCTGAGGCATGAATCTGGAAGGGAGCACCAGTAGGATGACAAGGAAGAAGAAAGAAGAGGAATCAGTGTTTGCAGGTGCTGACTAATGAATTTGAGAACCCAAATTTTGAAAAATGGAGGCTCATACTTATTATCTAGCACAGAAAAAGCAAGGGAGTGTGAATGTAAGTACGGCAACCGTACGCTCTAATACACGCTTGGAAAGGGAGGGGCAAGGGAGGGGCATCCAGGTGGTTGAATTCTACATAGTGGAACGTCAACATAAATGTATTATATTAGCTGTGATGTCATCAGTTTCAGACTGCAGGTTTTTAGAGGTCAATGAAGGTTTTAAGCATCTTGTGCAGTCTGAATGAGCTGCCTAGACCATGTGTTGTGTTTTTTGTTTGGTTTTGTTTTTTAATTAGTCAGTGACATATTAGCAAGCTTCGACAAGCAAGATGTCAATGACTTCTGCTTTGACCACAGCCAGGTTTTCTGCCATAATTTAGCCATTATATTCGATTTTATTACAGGTCATTTTTAATAACCTTTATGTGCCTTTATTACACATTTCTCCCGATTATGTACACTATTCTATTAGTATTACATACATATTCTATATTCATAACACTGCAAGACACAAAGCATTATTGTTCTAGTATGGCGGCAATAGAGATATTCCATGCGGTTCTGTTCTGGTCTAGTTTATTTATATTGTATTTAAAGTATACTCAATCATTTTAGTTATGTGGTGCAAAGCCCAGCTTTACACACAAAAAAAAACAAACACAATACTGATTGTACGCACTTGCTCCATGCCTGCATGCTGCAATTAAAATGCACTCGGGAAATGCTGACGTGACACGTTCCCACCAGATATTTATCATAACTGTATTTTATAACGTGATAATACAGGTACATGCTTCAATCACTTTAAGGAGGCCAAGATACTGGAGTTTTTCTAGGAAGGAGGTTTCTGAGACCGTGAAGCAAGAGAGAGACATGCAAGATGGAGTAACGTGAAAGAGTCATATAGGAAGATGATGAGGAATGAATATGGTTTTATGGAAAGGTCACGGAGTGAAAAATAGATTTCTGACTGCTTCTCTTATATATATATAGTCTGATGGAGCAGATGAAACCTATCTGTTATGATGACTACAGCGGAGGACGGCAGCAAGGGGAGATCCATATCTACTCTATCTCATAAATGATGGGCCACGTCTGAAGCAAAATCACTTCTCAGGGAGGAAAGCCAAGGACAATTTACTGAATTTTTTAAAGCCTGATCATGGATGGTTCAAAGGCTGTAATGTTGCTGTGGGTTAACTCGTTATAGGACATTATTAGTTATTAGTGACAGCGAAGAAAGGAATATTAAATAACTTTTGGGTAACCTTTCATTTTACAGCAGTGCATAGAAACCGTACTCATACAAACAAACCTTACCCAGTAACATTTTACTGTTTTTATAAATGACTTTATAACAAGTTGAGTTTATGTATAGCTGCAAACATGCAAATATATCTTGTAATTACTATTATTTCCATGTATTGTATTATATATTAAAAAAGGGGACTGACGTATTTGACTAAATAATGCTGACAAAATCTGAATGGCAGAACTCTTTTATCATCCCATTTTTGGTCTGCTATTTCTCCGACTTTGGAATGCAAAGCATTCGACTGGCCGCAAATTAAAATGCGGACAGTTTAACTTTTTTCCCACACACTCATCAATCAGACCCACAAAATAAACTGAAGGTAGACGTGGCTGTTATCAGACTCCAATAGAAGGAAGAGTAATGTCCTGAGGGATATTTGCGGCATCCAGACTATAGCTGTATTTCCAACCCTCAAATAAACAAAGACTAGAGCCTCATCTTGTTGGCTGTATTTAACTTTTTTATTCTTCCTAGCCAATGAATTATGAAACGTGATGTATATTTTATCTCATTCCAAATTTAAGTCACATCCAGGCTAAATTTTGCTATTATTATTTTTTTTCTCATTTTCTATTAGCGAAAGAAACAGCAAAGCGTACCCAGAAACGCTCATCAACAGCTTTTCTTCCACCTCAGCACTAAATGCATTTCACATCTAAATTTAACAGCCCACCTACAGTCAGCGCTATTAAACACAAGTGTCATTATTAATAAATGTAAAACAGGAGCAGCACAATGCGATCCATGCCTTCCACATTAGCTTCCGCTCCTGAAGCATATTTCACAAACACATCCAATTCAGGCTTTCTAAGTCACACAGTGGGTATAGGATATGCGTTCCTATGTGTTCCTGTTAATCAAAATGTACTTTTCCAGTCAGAAGAGCTACACAACCTATTATTCCTCCGCAAATGTCATGTTAGCTGATGAACCTCACACACAGTCACGTCTCAGAGGGAATCGATTTTCACTTACAGTCACACAGACCTGGTTTCCGTTATTACATGAGCTTTAAACACGCTTCAAAGTCTCGCTCTTTGCTGGTTTGGTTTTGCGCTGTTCATGTAAGATTGATTTGTTTGCACCTGCCCACAATATTTTCGGACAAACTTAATCGGTTCTATTTCCCAAAATATGAACATATTAGCAATGACGCAGCATTGACTAAATGAAATTTAGTCAATGAAAATTTGAATGAAATCCATGCAAATGAATGAATGAAGCCTTTGTTTTGTCTCTCATACAGTACCTGACAAGCATCAGAGTAAAAAAAAAAAAAAAAAAAAAGTCCACTCCAGTGACTGCATTTCATATTCATATTCACCTATAAGGTTGTGTCACGCTTGTAAATTCATAACATTTTGCATAAATTAATTTGTATGAAAAGGTACAAAGCTTAAGGTTGAGGGTAGGGGCAGGGTTAGCTCACATACTTGTTCTTACATTGTCTGAAAATTAACCAGCACTCAATGAACAATCAGTCTTATTCATTTTCATACACGCTTTTCTTATGAGATCAGGTTGGAGGTGAATGTCACAGACGGAAGTAATTAAAAGAGGAAGAAATTCCTTGAAGTAAGAACAGTTAACCCATTCAGTCTTGAATTTTTTTTTTTACCATATAATGCTTTTGCTCTCACAATTTAATCTTTCTGATTAATTAATATAAAATGCTCTGATGGGACGATGGCACAGCAGGTTTAAGGTTTGATCCTAAGCACGGTTTAGTATCTGCGTTCTCCTTAAGTCCACATGAGCTTCTTCTGGGTTCTTTGGTCTCCTCTTTCACTTCTCACAAACATGTCAGTAAGTGATTTGCCTACTTTAAATTGTCTCAAGGTGTGTGTGTGTGTGTGTGTGTGTGTGTGTGTGTGTGTGTGTGCGTGTGCGCATGTGTGTGTTTACATGGGATTGCAAGAACAACAGTGAAAATAATGCTCCAATAATTGAAACAGTAAGGTGAAATGAAAATAAGTATAACACTAATAGTATAAAGTATAAAATAGTTTAAAAAAAACATTAAAATGCAGTACGGGAAAAATTCTGAATTACATGTTGGCTGAAATACCTTTTTTTTTTTTTTTAAAGTAAGTTCCACACATTAAAAAATATGAACATATCACACTGGTTAAAATGTTAGGTGTTCCTCTTGGATTAACTTTAATTTACTTCAATCTTTATTTTACTTTAAAGTTTTCATATCATCATTAACCACAGAAGGTGAGACTTGTCTTTTTGTCACACAAAGGAAAGCAAGGAAGTGAAAATTCATATTTTATAAGAAACTGTTTGTTTTTAATCATTTTCCCCATTAATGATTCCTGTCACTGATGTTTAGCTGCAATTTGGACTCAAGATTCATGTAAACAACCTGCTATCCTCAATGCAGTGAAGTGGAATCCTAATTTACTACCTGTTCACTGTATGTACCTCCTACATAGGGTTTAACATAAAGTTATTGACACTATTTAGTGCACTATATGCCCAAATAAGTCTAAACACACAAAGTGACTCTCTACAAAAAAATCTCTAGAAAAAATATGAGGTACAAATTGCTAATTATTGCTTATTATTGTCTTATTAATTGTTGGAACCCTTTCTGACAGGAACTCACTTTGTTGTAGAGTTTTACATATAACCTTCAAGAGTTCTCCATGCAGAACCTTTGTAAGAGTGTAGTAATAAGCTGAGACAAGTGGAGAACTTTCCGTGTATAGTTGAAGCTCGTTGGATGAGTGGTGGAACATATTGAAGAAAGATCACAGCATACATTCACTATACAGCAAAGGAACCAGCGCTCCAGTGCAAGCTTGTTCTCATTAATTAGTTTTGCTTCAGATCAAATGTGCCGCAGCTCAATATTTTAAAAAAATTACGAACTATAGGAAATCAAAGAGTATCTCAAATATTCCTGAAGGAAAAGCAACAGAATTCATTATCTCTGCTGACCTGAGTAATTGGAGACAAAGTCAGAGGTCAACACTGTGGCAATTCCATCATGCTCATTAGAGCCAAACAAGGTTACCACAGTGCTTCATTTATCCTGAAGAAGATTTTGTGTCCTCTGTGATGGGAAAGTTTATGATGTACTTTGTCTGGTTACAGGTCAAGAACCCACAGAGTGACACGTAAGAATTTATTGATGTAAGAGTTCAGGGGAAGAAAGCTGAGTGGTTGCCATGAACATGGTTTATATAATTTATTGCAAAAATCAGTTCCTGTGTTGCTGCATTCAGGTGAAAGCATGAGAATGCTGTTTGCATGCTGAGGTTTAGGGGTTTATTTCCACTGACCAACATCAGATAAAGCTGAAAACTGAATCTGAATCTGAACAAGACCCTCCATCTCCAACATCCAGTCTATCACTGAGCTTGTATTGAGTTTTTTTACACTAAAAATTCATCAAATACCAAGAAGTCTCATGTTTGTATCATTAATTTTCCCCTCACACACAGAGATGGGACATTTTGCAAATGGCCAGTTCAGTACCCCGACCCTTCTTCTACAGAGCCATGATGTTGTAATTGATGCAGTGTGTAAATTTGTGAATTCCAAATTTAAATTCGCCAGACCACAGAACAGTTTTCCACTTAGCCACAGTCCATTTTAAATGAGCTTTGGCCCAAAGAAGATGCAACGCTTCTGGATCATGTTCAAATTCAACTTATCTGGCATCTGTGAACGGCATGGCAAATTGCGTTCAGTGACAATGTTTTCTGGAAATATTCCTGAGCCCATTTAGTGATGTCCATTACAGAATCATGCCTGTTTGTGATGCAATGCCGCCTAAGGGCCCGAAGATCACAGGCATCCAGTATGTTTTTTCAGCCTTGTCCATTACGCACAGAGAATTCTCCAAATTCTCGGAATCTTTTGATTATTTTCTGTTCTGTAGATGATGATATATTCAACATCTTTGCAATGTTACGTGGAGGAACTTTTTTCTGAAATTGGGCTTGTATATGCTGAAGGAGGTTAATCTCTCCGGTCTTCAGGATTTCATCTGGATTCCCATCAGTGCTGGCAACTTTCTTGTTCTGCATTGTTCTTTCAGTGAAATTCTGTCAAGGACCTTCTCATCAACCATTGTTCTCTTGGTTAACAGTTCCTCACAATGTTTTTTCCAGTGGCCATTTATCTCATCACCTGTTTTCAAGGAACTTTTGTCTCTTCTTAGAGCAGAGGGGCTTGGATCTGTGGAATCTGGGTCTAAATACAGCTTTAGTGTCACCTGCATCTGTAAGATTTTGAATTTCATATTCTTTCTCAGTCTACTACTTGTTTTTAATCTCCCTTACTCAGCATTAGACAAAGGCCTTGGCTCTGGAGTGTGCTTCCCTCTTGGGTCTTCTGACAGGAGCAGGAAATAATATGTTCAGTTTCCTCATTGTCATCAAGCCAGTCTGGATTTCTCTTAGTGTTTAAAATCATGGACTTGGTCTTAAGTGAACTGGACCATGGATGGTGGTCTCCAGTGTGCCTCACCATGATCAGGGTACTGTACACACATAGACACACACAAACACACACACAAACATACAGTTTATTATTTACATTAAACATCCATAAAATATTTTTGTGTTTGTTGCTTCTTTTACATCTTGATTTGTATGTAACTGAATGAATTTACTCTGTTTGCATTAATATCTATAAATTGTCAATTAGGTTGAATAAATGATAATGGTCATTTATGATTCATGATACAATGTAAAAAATTTGTTAACTTAGTCAGAGCCACATGTCAGAACTTCCACAGAAAAAAAAACACTGAGATAAAGATGGAGACAGGAGTGACATTTACCTTGACCCTTCCTGTCTTTTTTAATTAATAGGGAAGTGTCAGGTTTGCTGTATTAAAGCACAGCACGGAGTGTCAGGACGTCCTCCGTGCTACAGGTGGCTCTTCTCAAGATAAGAACACAGCCCTGGTTTGAAGGCATGCTCACCTATCATCGTTAATTTTCACACAGAAACGGATAAATAAATGTCACAGAGATGCTCTCTCTGCTGCTCGTTCAGCGAAGATGAAAGGTATACAGGAAGCTCATTTACTCTGAAAGCTCTTATTAAAGTCATATCTGATGTCAGAGCTGAAATTAATTTAGCAGCAAACTGGATCCTTACAAGAAACATTAACTGTCACTGTGGCTGTTACTCCACACAGAGGCTGAGGAGCTGGTTCTGTGGATCTCAGGGCCCAGGAGTACTTCTGAAAGTGCTTCTCTTTCCACTTTGGAACTCAATCTGGGTTTTTTTCTTCCTATGAGCGTGAAACCAGACATTGTAAGTGTGAAAAGGTTTCAGTCATCTCCTGAGACAGATTTCTTGTTTACACATGATGCCTTTTAGACTGGTCTCAAGTCATTTCAAGCATTTTATTACGGATCACTGGTGAATGCAAGGACTTTGAACATGAAAACTACAGAATTATGTGGAATTGCCAGCCTTCATTAAACCTCAATAAAATAACATATAAATTGGAAAAACACTAGTGCTGTGTAATATGTTGTACAGAGTCCCTGTAGAGTTATTTATTTTAGCACGACATTATGTTTCCTTAAATATTGCATTTTTCCAGGGAATTGATCAAAGCTTGAGAAACTTTTAGGACCTTGGATATTCAACATTTAAGGTCCGGTATATTTTCAGATTTATGCATGTCGACATTATCTTCAATTACACTACAAGTTTTCAACACAGTTCACATTCAGAGACTGACACGTTTGTTGCAAGAATCATTTTGTGTCTTGCAACCAAGATTGTACTGAAAGTTCAGTCTAGGCCAAGAATTAACCACCTTACAGAGACAACCAGCTTTTGACTTAAAATATCCTGGTATTTAGTAGAATTCATGATTCCATTGTGTTGACTGAAGTATGATGAGACACAATGAGGTACAGTGAGATACACTGAGGCACAGTGAGACACAATGAGGTACAGTGAGAAACACCGGGGTACAGTGAGATACACTGGGGTACAGTGAGATACACTGGGGTACAGTGAGATACACTGAGGCACAGTGAGACACAATGAGGTACAGTGAGAAACACCGGGGTACAGTGAGATACAC
>JAQQZR010000039.1:4131140-4155196 GCA_030068235.1 Notoglanidium macrostoma | reverse complement strand
AGACAACATGCATGAAGAGGATGATGTGGCCAAAATACTCATTTGCCTAATAATTCTGCACTCCCTGTATATATATACAAAATATGATGATTTCTATCTACCTGAAATTTGATGGACAGTTCATGACCTTGGGTTGCCAGTGCATATCATTTCCACTATCATTATTATGTTAAGAATCTAATATGTATTTGTTACTAATCAAAACACAGGTATATGTTAAAATATGTTACAAATATTAAATGCAAAGCTTACATTGACTATAAAGAATACCTTACCAATAGTATCAATATATCACCATATGCTGTATGCATATTAACTGTGAGCAGATACTGATGACACAAAAATACCATGCTTGTACAGAGACCAACTCTCTGTCCTCTGTGTAATTTATGTAAGATTATGAGTTAATGAGGCTTGGCACAATCTCTTTCCTTCTCCCTTAGGGGAAGCCTAATGAATAAGCAGAATAGAGTTTAAGTTGCATATGTTTGTGGGTTGTTTTCCAAAAAACATGGAAAATTGTGAGTGCATTGGTTGGCACTGTCACCTCACAGCAAGAAGCTTCTGGGTTCGAACTGGACAGCTGACTAAAGCCTTTCTATGTGTAGTTTGTGTGTTCTCTCTGTATCTGTGTGTGTTTCCTCTTGGTGGTTTCCTCCCACAATGTGAGTGTGAGTGGTTAGTCGTCGCTGTATTAGCCCTGCAATAGTTTGGTAACCTTCCCAGGGTGTACCCCACCTCTTACCCGTAGTTAGCTTGGCTTGGCTTCTGTGACCCTGACAGATAAGCTGTATAGCTAATGGATGGTTGGATGGATACAAAATGACTTCTGCTTTTGCTCTCTGAACTGTCTCGCTATTTAATTGCCACCTGGTTACAAATAAAGAAGAGTGGCTGTTGTCCTGACCTATGACCTTTGATGTGATAAGCCATTCAATTTGTCAGAATAAAGCTTATAATAGGCCATGAATAGAGAAATATATTTATGAATACACTAGTTCAGGCACGACAGTTACAAAGTAAATGGAAGAATATTTAGAGCTTCAGACCTGTAGATACATCTCTGGTAAAGCAATAACAAAAACACTGTTGTTGTTTTTTTTTGTCTGTGTGTGTGTGTGTGTGTGTGTGTGTGTGTGTGTGTGTGTGTGTGGGAGTGTGAATTAGTTTTCTTTCATTTCCTGCCTCAGTGAATGTTCAAATTAAAAAAAAGGGAAAGGCTAGTATCCGAGTGCAGCATTTCAGTGAACCATCAAATGGAAATGACTATAATCTAAATTCATCATACATTTTATTTCACAATTCTACTCATTAAGGCCATGTGATTACATGTGGTAATACTTTATTTGTGCCCTACATCATAAGACTAACATGACATATGGCAGACCTGCCAAAGTTGTCAACAATGTGTTTAACAAGACAGTGTTATGGTAGCATTACTATTAAAGTCAAGACTTTAGTCAAGCATTAGTCAAGACTAGACACAATTTTTCAAGATTAGGTCTTTAGCAGTTATCTAGACAATGAAATTTGTACTCTTTGTTCCAACCCATTTGCGCAAAGCGCCACCCCTAAAATCTTTGGAGAGATGGGGGCTGAGTTAGCATTAGAGTACATTGAGTTATTTGACTAACTGGAAATCAGTTTATAATGCATTTTGTAGAGACCTTTTAATGTTACTGTCATGTTATCACCTATGTGGTGCAGAACTATACCACCCATCAGCCCCAGCACATCCCATGCCCAAGTCACATGCCTCACAGATCTCTCACATCTGTTTCCTATTTTATCTAATGAGCATTACTAAGTTCTGAAGCTTTTGTCAAGCTTTTGTTGTTTGATATTGTGTTTAGTCTGTATAATCCTGTTCTTGTGTTCATAACTTATGTTTATAGCTCTTGTTTATTCACCTTGTTTGTTTCAGTTGTGGCTCCTGTAATAAAACCACCTGCATTTGCATCCGCCTCCACTACCAATACCTGACAGTTACATATTAAACCGACTCCTGTGTCTCCTATGTGTGGGCTGGCTGATGGTGTTAGCATTTTAGCCTGACCTGAGCTTTTGCCTACTTGGCCATTCAAGAGTTTAAAAGCCAAGTTATAACATAAAATAAACATCTGAAAACAGCTCATACTGATTTGGTGCTGTTAGAATGGTGTCAGCAAGAAGGACAGCAAGAGTGCCTTTGCTTTCCTGGTTTTTTTTTCATTGTAATTAGGTTTTCAGATAAATGTCACTACTGGTGTTAGCTTGTTAGCATCGTTAGCGGCACCAGTGTTTGATTCAATTATCTAGCACGATATATATTTCTATGAAGGTAGTTCATCCAGAGCATTAAGATAATGCTCTTTAAGATATTGTGCTTATTTACTTGCCAAGGGAAAAGTCATCACTTCCTCATCCAGGCTCTGCCAGTGTTACAGCGTTTCATATTTTTCAAAGCACAATATGTTTTTCTTTCTTTTGAAAAAAAAAAAAATCTGGCTCCACTGGGGGCTTACTGATTTCCACCATTTTTTTCTGAACAGACTAAAATGGGAGTTGGAGTAAAGGGGTGTTGGAGAGTACTCAGTCCCAAGCACAGTTTTCCAAACGTGTTTTCTCAGCCATTTCATACACAATTGTAGAGGCCACAGCTCAAACTATTATTTTTGTTCATGTTTAACATATTTTCCAAGACATTTGTTCTGGAATTGGAAAAAAAAATCAACTCTTGCACCTTTAACTGCAATAACAGTTGCCATGTTCTTTGTCGTCATGACTTTTGTTAATGGCTCTTTAGGAAATTTACCTTTAACTACACCAACTGTGTATGCTACCCTCTATGTCATACTGATGACACACAAAAAATGTCTTCCCAGAAGCAATATGATAAAAAACAGCTTTCTTACACATTGATGATAATGATGCATGCAGTATTAAATAGCACATTCAGGTGTCTACAAGATCGCTGTAATACTTACCCCATGTGAACTGCAGGCTGATGTACAATATGTGAGGTACACACACAATCTGTGAAATTACTTGCATTCATATACAGTGAAAATGATTTGAAACTGTATCGCCAATCTATTGCAGGGCTAACACAGAGATGAATAGCCATTCAGACTCACACCTATGGGTAATTAAGAGTAGCCAGGTGACCTAATCTGCATGCCTTTAGACTGTTAGGGGAAAGCAGAGCACATGGAAGAAACCCACGAATGGAGTGAACATGCAAACACCACACAGAAAGCCATTCTTACTCAAGGGCCCAGCAGTGGCAGCTTGGCGGTGCTGGGATTTGAACTCACAACTCGATCATTAATCCAATGTCTTAACCACTGAGCTACCATATCAACTGACCCCCCATTCACATTTACATTCATTAGACTCTCAAACACAGCTGTTGATATGGTACTGTCATTGGAGCTCAGGACCAGCCTCACTTCTTTATACCATTCTATGGATTTTACTTGCCATCATTGGTGGTGCTGTTGTGCTTGGTTCAACTAAAGTCCAAAGTAATCCCCCTTAAGACATTTGTTCACAGTAAGTAATCTGACATGGACCTTATATTGATGTTTTAATCTTTGAATGATAGGGGAGGGCTTAGCCCTGCTAACCCATTTATACTGTAGCAGAATTATAAATTGTGTCAGTAAGATGATGCTGGACTGGTGAGATTAAAATGATAAGGAATGTGGGTCAGAGAGACCATTGTGAACTAAACCTGTCCATCTAAACTATGTTTAACTATTCCTTGGGGCATTTTTAGTATTTTTCATTTCATATCTCATGGGAAACAATGTGGTGGCATCATAAATATATATATATATATATATATATATATATATATATATATATCTAGAGAGAGAGAGAGAGAGAGAGAGAGAGAGAGAGATGATAACGTGTTTTATTCTTCTTATACGACAGTAATTTGCAAAGACTCTATATTTTATATTTTATGATGTACTTTTTATTTATCTGTTGATATCTACTTATAATGTTGTAGAACGGTGAATGTGAGTGTGAATCATTGTTCATCTCCATGTTAGCCCGGCGACAGATTGGCGACCTGCCCAGGGTGTACCCCGCATCTCTCCCGAAGTCAGCTAGGATTGGCTCCAACTTATTCGCGACCCTGACGGATAAGCGCTATAGATAATGGATGGATGGATGTTGTAGAATGTCCACAAAAGAAATTAGTTTCTGTTATCACTTACATTATAATAGCTATAAACACCTATTTGTCATGTCATCGAGTAGTTCAAACTGCTCTTTCCTGAAGACTTTCCCGTGTTAAAAATTACTCCAAGTGCTGGAGACTGGAAAGTATATTCCACATGGAAAAGTGCAGTAATTTATGCAGATTATATGATAAGTCGATTTTTATGAATTGCAAAATTCCATTTTCGCTACGTAAATATTCCTATGAACAATTTACGAATAAATCTGTTTGTTTCCATACTGAACAAACGAAGCCCATTGTTACTAAATCTATAGCCAACTGTATACTAGATATGATCTAAAATAATCTAAATAATTCTACAGTAATCGCCGTTCTAATGTTACATTTTTGATCACCGGATATGGTTGAAATGGACTAAATGCAGGTAGGAGCTAAAGTTGTGAGAGCAGTGTTTTTTTGGAAATGATGGACAACTTGCGCTGCAAGATTGATCTGAGGACTTCACTGGAGCCAACTGTTGTTAAGTACAGTATATCTCAATTCAAATGTCACTCGTCATTCTATCTCTGTGTCAGTTGTCTCCGTTGCAGGAAAACGAACAAAGAAATTTAAAGTCACCTGCCACTTTGTTGCTTGCTATTGGGAACAAGCAAGCTTAAGTACTGAATGAAAGAAAACAGAGAGAACTAACAGAGATCCTCATATCACTCCATAACTTTTATTTATCACCCTGTGCCACACTGAGGATAGTGATATGTGTGAGCAGTAACAGTTCTATTAAAAGAGAGATCAAGAGAAGGCGAGAGGTGTCAAGTGTATCAAAGAACATGCATTCTAGCGTCTATAAACGATGCTAGAAATTCTTTTATTAAACAATTCCTGATATGAAACTTTCTTAAAGAATAGAAGTTTCTGAATAACTGTTTTAGCAGTGAACTGGTAAACTGATGCATATTTGCACTCTCTATCGCAACACACACCAATACTACCAGCATGTCATCGCCCTACATTTTCAGATCTTAGAGGCCCTGTGTCACAATATTCAATTCCATGCAAAGGCGATGTCACATGGATGGATGCATACAGACACACACACCCATCAGTGTGTGCAAATGTGTGCCCATGACCCTGTGGACTTGCGTGCAGAGATTATAAATGGTGAAGAGATGATCGATTCTCTTCCATCACATTTGAGTGGACGGAGCTTCCCTGCTTTTGCTAATGTCTCTTCTTCCCAAAGCCTTAGAGAAAACTCTAAGAGAACACTCTCCTTGGCCTCGCCTTGCTTCATGTGAACATCTCAGTTCTCATGCACCAAATTTAAAGCATTCAGCATTCCACAAGCGCCTTCAGATTAGGCCATTCTTCACGGCTTGTGAGACCCAGCAGTATTTCCATCTGCGTGATCGCAGGAATGAAAGGCGCAACAACTTCAAACCATCTTTCATCGCTTGTCTCATAGAAATGCAACTACGCGAAAAAAAAAAAAATCTCCTGTAAACTCTCGCATTTAAATTACACCTCTGCCAACCTTGACAGATCAAACACTAGGAAGGGGTGTGGAAGAAAATAACATCACCTGAGTAACAGAGCGGGAAGAAAAGCACGACTTGAAGCGCATCACGCCTGAGAGATCATTTCCAATCCAGAAAGTTGCGCATCTGAGCAAATTGGTTTCGTTACGCCGCCGTCTACTTCCAGTTGCCGTCCTGCTTGGTTAGCCAAAGTTGAGATGGAGTTTTCATTGTCTTGTACTTAGCAGGAGCGTGAAGAGGTACCAGACAGACTCCGAATAAAGAGAGACATTGTGTTTCTACTGCAGTAGTGCAGGAGTTTATAAGTGTTTCAGGCAGGATTAATTTTCAGAGTTGTTCATATATAGTCATAGATTAAAATAGTAGTCAAGTTTCAGTTACATTATATTGATTATTTGTACTCTAGCTAAAATGGCATATAGTTTTTGTCATTTCTATTCCTGGAGTTTGGAGTGATTGCAATGAACCGCAGGTATCACATCGATACCTCCTATAAAAACAGCAATTATTCTTGAATCTGTTCAAAAAAAAGTAGATGATGTTGCTCCTACAATGAATTTGCTAGCTTAGTGCCGTGCTTCACATTACTCTTCCATCAACTTGATTCAAACGATGCTAAAAATGCACCTAATGAACCTTGTCCTTTCACAGTAAAATGGATCATGTCCGCATTTTATCTCCCACAACATGTCACTGACTCAGAGTAATGAATGTGGCTGCTTTAGCTGTCCTTTTGACCCCTCATGTCTTCTTTTATTGGATGTACTGTGTGGGTGAACTAATCTTCAGCCCCATGTCAGATAAATTACCTGAGATCGTCAAGGATCAGCTGATCTCTTTATGTCATATCTGTTACAACACAATTTGATCCAAAGTACTGCATTACTTGTAAAAGTTGTATTCCGAGCCCGTATTTCAGTGATCAAGCTATCATGTCTTGCACAAATGCAAATGCTTCTGCAGCTGTAAGACGATAATCCTTACAACGTCATCCTCCTTTGAATTCTAAGGAGCACCAGATTTGATTAGGATATTAAATCCATTCGTCAACTTTCTTTTCAATTAGATTAGGCTTTGCCCATTGCCCATCAGCTATCCACTCAGAGCCAGGACAGCACGGGTGTAAAAACTAATGAACGAAATTAACCCAACAAATGCATAAATGAACACACTCGGTGCATAAATGAAAACCATCATTAGCACAACTTTTAGCACATAAACACAAAGACTCCATAACGCTGAAAGACAGTATTAACATCAGGAATAATTAAATTCATTCTTTTTTCAGTAAGAGCTTTATCCTTGTCAGGGTCGTGGTCGATCCAGAGTCTATCGTGTGAACATTGGGCTTGAGATGGGAATGTATTGGATGGAACAGTCTCTCACAGCGCACCACACACAATCACCCCCAGAGGCAATTTTAGCATAACCAATCCACCAATAAGCAAGTTTTTGTATGATGGGAGGAAACCAGAGAACCAAGAGGAAGAACCTTGGGAAGAACATGAATAGCTGAACATAAACGCTAACCTGAACTCAGATGGGCAAACCAGGAACCTTGGAGCTCTGAGGTAGCAATGCTACCTGCTGCTCCACTACGCTGACCCATTTAATACAGTTTAATCTTATAGTAGAATATAGTTTTAACATACAAGTATGCATGGAATAATTAGTTCCAGCTGGTCTGGTGATCTTAATCCAAATCTGGAGGTTCTCAAACCAAAAAAGACTTATAGGTAAGTTGGTTTCTTAATTTATAAATCCATTGGAAATAGCTGATAAACAGATCGTCTACATAAGAAGGGGGGAAATTGGGTTGTTAAATAGATTTGATTTGCAACTACACACTGTAAAAGATTCCTGTAGAGTTTTACGGTAATTTACTGGCAGCTTGGGTTTCCAGTAAAGTACTGTAAAATTTACAGTAAACAACTGTACATTTACATTTGCGGTAAAGTGGTGTAATATTTTAAGTTATATAATATAACACATAAGCTTACACATTTGCTATTTTGGGTGATGCAGGATATAGCCAAGCTGAACGTTAACAGTTGTACCTAACCATGACAGATCTGGGATTTGAACACACAACCTTCTACAGTGCAATCCACACCTTAACCACTGAGCCACCACAACAACAATGCCATATGTTTGCACTGATTCAACTATTTCTAACACTGAATTAACTCCATTTAAATATTGCATTGAATCACTGGATTTGGTTGTTAGCCAATGGTGGCTCAGTGATTAAGGCTTCGTATCACAAATAAGATGGTCATGTGTTCAAATCCCAGCACCACTGAACTACCTTGAGTAAGACTCTTCAGCTCAGATGTCGCCTGCAAATACAATGTGCAGTTTTAAATTATTTGACAGAAAATATATTATAGTTTTTTACTGTAAAATTTACAGTACTTTACAGCCAACCCAAGCTGCCAGTAAATTACCGTAAAGAGTTACAGGAATGTTTTACAGTGTAGGTTAGATTGCAGGTTATCTCAGTAATCTGAATCTATTTCTCGTACTGTAATTAAGGTTCATGTAGCACGGGTCAGCAATTATAATGGTAACTCCAGCTTGTCCTCTTTCCTCTCTTTCCTCTTCATTGCCCAATAGAGGTCACATTGGTACCTGCATGCAATGTAGATCCATCAAAAATATCTGATATTTCCGAGCTTCCTGTGATGAACCTTTAATATGGACGACCATACGTTTTGTGACAGGAATTTCAGATTTAAAGCATACCAATGATTACATATTTACAAATTAGTTTTAGATGTCTGCAATTATTAACTGCCTAGAGAAAGGTACAATAAATTATTTCACACTCAAGTCATTACAGCTTGGTATCTCCATCCTGCAGTACAGCGAAAAAAAACAACACCGAGGTCCAAAATAAAGAAGGTCCAAAAAAAAAAAATTCTGTACATCCTGCAACTCTTCTAAGACACATATAAACAAGAGGGACCACAGATCATATTAATCTTGCTGATTTTACATGGAGAATGGCATTGTAGATCTTTCAGGTGCTAAGAGAAAACGGTTTCCCCGTGACTTTAACAGTATCCACATAAAACAAGAACTGTAAAGAGACATCCTTCAACGTTAACTGTCTGACCAGGCAGCATTTATTCAGCATATCTTGGTAGCCAACATGTTCGAGACACAACATCATCTCAGATTATGGATGGTTGTTCTTCATCAGTGGTAAAGCAGTCCATTTAGGTGTTGTGAAAGTCTTCAGGAAGGAGGAGTTAAACTGAGAACTGTGCAATGGTGCTATCAAATTTGGCCAAAATGAGGCATCTCAGACGGCAGCTGTCTTCTAACTGGGACAGGATTGATTATCTCGGTTGCATGCAAAGGCTGGCCAAAACTGTTGTCTACCTAGGTGGTCGCTTTCCTACTGGAACATTCAGGAAATGTCTCTCTGTTTCATGGAGAACGTCCAATCAACGTCAGTCATGACGTCTTGACATTCTGTATATCTGCTATGTGTAGGTTTCTTTACATCTTCTAAACGCTTAACCACGTTATATCATGAATATACAACTCAGTGGTTAATACCCTGGAGTACTGTTAGAAGGTTGTGAGTTGCCATAGTGGAGTCCTTGAGAAAGACCCTTAACCCTGAAGTTGAATCCTGTCTGAATTGTGAGTTGCTTTGGATTACAAGCATCAGCCAAATGAAGAAATGAGCTGAACACGTTTCAAGGATAGGAAAAAAAATTGCCTCATCTGAATTTGATAAGTTTCTGCGTCACCAGACTGTATTTGGCCAAGGCCATGCGTTGTACGGCTCGGATCAGGGCTTCCTAATTCTTTAAATCATTCCTTACCTAGCACTGTTCAAACTCCTATCTGCTCTTGGCTCCTCTTTGGCTTCTACTTCTTTTATTCACTGAACTTTGGTAATCATCTGCACTGCGAGGTTCTGGTTTATTCAAGGACGGCTCATATCCCAGAAGACACTTATATAAGCTAACAGCAGATGGCAAAAGAAGGGAGACTGGAGCTCTGGGGAGAAGAAGAGACGCCAATGGGACTTAACAGTGAACGTCCTTTAGTGAAAGAAAGGATTATTCGCTTTTTTTTCCCTAAAATTTCCATAGACAGCATCACATCAGGTGCTGTCAAGAAGTCCTGTGGGAAGGTTCTTTGAATTACAAAGGGAAAGAAGGATCAATTTAAATGGGTTGCTTTTTTTTTTTTTCCCCTTTGGCTCGTCTTTTTAGTTTTATCAGAAAAGTTGGGAATGTGCAGTAAAATGATTCATTGTCAAACACTTTAAAGAAATTCATTTTCATCTGCTATTCATCTATTGTTATAGCAGTCTTCCCCTGTGTTACATTAAAGGAAAAATCCATCCTTTCATATCAGTATGTGATCTTCAATTGTGCAGATTGATTTCTTTTCTAATGAAAGTCTGTTGACTTTTTTAAACTCCTTTCATTGATATTTTCATATTGGTTTCCCAAAAAGCCATTCAACTACATGTTACTAGTGGTGCAGTGGCATTTAAGTCTCACTGCACTTCACTGCTAACTAAAGAGAGTAATGCGGCAGCGCTTTAGTCATTTAGTCTGCCAGCTCGCTCGCCTCCTCATCTGTACACTCCAACTCAAGGGAATAGCTTACAAAGGTTCAAATTTCACAATCAACAGTGTTGAGTTTGTCATCACGTAGCCCACTAACTAGCCACACCACGTCTCTGCCATAACTCAGCACATGTGCATTGCATTCTGGGACTTTTAGTCCAGCATTTGTTCCAACTATCTCTACTGCATTTCTCATTAACATGAATTTGAACATCTCCGGAAAATGCTGAGTGAGAAAACAAGCTCTCGCTCTTTCTGTTTTAAGATGCTAACAGTAAGACCTGACTGTTATCTGTAATGTTTCAGACTGTAGAATTGTTTTCCCTTTATTAAACGCAATTATAACGGCAATGCTCCCCGGTAACATCAATGCAGACAACCACAAACGTCTCACAAAAAAAATAATAAAATAACAACAACAAAAAAATAAGAGTTTTTATTTTAATTATAAATCTCCATCCCAACAATCTCAGAACCTGGGAAAACGTTTCATGACCAAGAAATACATGACCTTAGTCATGAGTTATGAGTTTAGTATGATAATAGTGTGAATCTGATTGCAAATAGAATCCTGCACTCCTTCGCAGGAATCTCTGAAGACTTCTTTCACCTCCGCTTTGATCAGCATACATTACTCCCAGTCTTTTTCTGAACACCAAGGCTAAAATGGAGCGTTTAAACAGGCTTACACCGGGCCACACAAGCCTCATCATCCGCGGCTGCCTGGAACATGAATGCATCTGGGGATCTTTGTGTTATCTCGGCAGGAACACGTGCACGCGCATGCACGCGCAGATGCATACAAATGTATTCATTCACACCGACGAGGCATTCGTTAGCATGCGCAACGAAGCGTGCAACCTGCGGGAGCTGCTTTTGTGTGTGTGTGCTTGCAATAAATTCTGCATTTACGATTATTACTGTGATTTCAGCTTGCGTACTGCATATCACGGTGACGTCCATGTGGTTTGGATAACGCACTCAAAATTACAATGCTTGGAAAGTTGTTAGTAGCTGAACTCTGATGAGGTTTTACCTGAAAAGAGTTAAGATCCCGCACTGCCTTTTCATTTTTTTTTTAAATGATGGATGAATCGTTGGATAAATTGCAACTGTCAAGCTCATAATGTGTTCCTTACAAGCCTGCATGCACCCGAAACACAGCAGCGACACATCGGTGTAATCTTTAGGGAAGCTTTTCGAGGCTGTTTAATGGGAAAATGCCATCGTAGATCTCAAGCTGTCCGATCTTCCATGGCTGTAACACTGCACGGGTCAGTGGTTTCCCTGCTATAACAGTCTGATTGGGCTTGTGTGCTAATTATCACGGCTTTTATGACCTGAAACAGGTGTGCTAGGGCATTACAGAACGACTGGAGTTTCACATGAAATCAATCAGGTATCGATTACTTCAATTACATTCGGACCATTACCAGCACATAGACCTATGCGTGCTGTGTTTATCATTATTGTGTGACATGAAATCGATATCTCGTGACAATACTATCAATCTAAGAATAGAAAACAAGATAGCAGGACCATCCCTGCTGCTTTCTGACCATCTCAAACCCTGGTGTCTGGAGAAGTTTGAAAAATGTAGTTAGGGAAAAACATTTTTCTCTTCATTAAGGGTGTCACTGAATATGACGGTCCAAATGAACTAACTTATTCTCCCACCACCCATTCTCAAAACCTTCTACCCTGAGCAGCTGCAACACTATCCGGTGTGGAAACTGCGCCGTATCGGATTGCAAGACCCTACAGCGGATAGTGAGAACAGCTGAGAAGATCATCGGAGTCTCTCTTCCCTCCATCACTGACATTTACCACAAACGGTGCATCTGCAAAGCCACCAGTATTGTGGATGACCCCATGTACCCCTCACACACACATCTGGCAAGAGATACTAAAGCACTCGGGCCCTCACTGACAGACTGTGCAACAGTTTCTTCCCCCAAGCCATCAAACAACTCAATACTACGCAATTGGACTGACAGCGCACACACACACATTGGTTTTACTATCCTTGTGAGGACCTTCCATTGACATAATGATTAATGCAGCTAATTATCGCCACATACGCACCTAAACCTAACCTCAGACATGAAAAGAAAGCTTTCTGGCTCTTAAAATCTTTCTTATTTACGTTTACAAATCCCTTAAAACCACTCGAGAGGACCATCCAAAATCTGCACTGCCTTGTAATGTTTGCACACGCTTGCACACATGCACTTTACCTAGTCCTGTGTTCCTTTATGCGGCATTTTTTGTAATTCTGTATTGTCTTACATATATAGCACCACGGTCCTGAAAGAACGTTGTCTCATTTCGCTATGCACTGTATCACACATACATGGTTGAGATGACAATAAAAGCCACTTGACTTGACTTGACTTGAACAGAGACTGTACTAAACGAAGGCAAGTAGATACGAATAAGACGCACACTAGGTTTTTCCTTTATGAAATCTTGGCAGGAAGGATCACAGGTAATCTGGTTAAGAGTAAAGGTATAAAGGTGCCAGTGAGTGCTCAGATATGAAGCTTACAGGACAAAGAAAGACCAAGTTCATGATAATACGGCGTCTGGTGATGTATTTACAGCATTCATTCGTTCGTCTTTAGTAACTGCCTGGTCAGGGTTGCGGTGTTTTAAATTAGGCTACGAGTCTGTTCGTATTTTGGGGAGTTAAATTAGAAATATCTCAAGCAAAATTGATAACAGCGAGAGTGGGATTTAAAAAACAAAACAAAAAACGCTCCAATTAATGCATTAATTATGAATTGTAATGCTGTAGCTGAGGTCGAGGAACAGTTTAAGCCAGAATTCACAATGTTAGCAATGCTAACATTTCTACCTGGAGCTTTTTCCAGTATATTCCAATGTTTCTGGGGGCCGAAATGACAAAATGATGTCTGGCTTAGACCATGCCAACTTTGGGTTAAATCCAAATACAAATTTTTGCAGCACTATACAGATGCAATAATAATATCGTCCTGTCTCTGAGATGATCCATAATGGCATTTCAGCAGAAAGTGTATAATATAATATAGAACTGCTCAGTGGTAGACTAGTAGTGGTGTGTGTGTGTGTGTGTGTGTGTGTGTGTGTGTGTGTGTGTGTGTGTGTGTGTGAAAAGCACTCAGGCAATATGATAAATCAAGAACAATTAGAATATATAATACCCATGTCTTGACAACTACACGATCAGCTGGAACATGCGAAATGGCATGATTCATTTCTAGTCTGGTACAAATGTATGGTCAGATTAACGCTCCTGCTGAGAAATGGATTGCGGTCATTAACACTAATGTGAATTTGATATCTAAACCCAACCAAATTTATTAAGATGTCACGGTGCAATTTGTAACCCACCAATCAAATTAGTGGACCAGAACTAACTGTTGTATACCAATAAATAAACAATAAAGTATTGTTGCATGAGTTTAAATGCACTCCAGTAATATCCTCTCATCCAGTCTAATAAATATGTAATAATACAGTGAGTTCCAGTTTATGAGTCATTAGACGGGTATAGCTAAGATACTGCAATGAATTCAGGATTAAGTCTGCAACTTAAAACCAAAAAATGCCAATAGACATGCAGGGAAATTTATCGGTTCCCAGACGTACGCTAAACACGTGCTGAACAGGCGTTTCTGGGTTCACATTATTGAATTTACCTGTAAAGTCAAGCCCCTGAGGTTCACAAAGCTTCTGTGTATAGACGTTTTTAAACAAGCAGTGGCCGGATGGAGTGATAAAGCGCGTTAATAATAATAATAAAAGCAAAAGCAAAATGTTAATGAAGGCAAATAAGAAAATAATAAATAATAATCTAACCGTAGCCACATTTATGAAGAATGTACCGAGATTGTGTCATGAATAAGTGGAGTCGTATTAATCACATTCATTTCCCGTCTTTGCAAATTTGCCTTCATTTAGCAGTCTGGAGTCCACCCACACATTCATTTCACAGTGTTTAGTGTGTTCAATTCACAGCTTTCTATTAAAGATTATTATTTTTACACCACACACAAACAAACAGAACGAAAATGTGGAGGAGAAAAAAAAAGTTTGGACGTCGATACAGAACTTTCATGCATGCAAAGACTGTATAATTCATGTAACGTATATGCCGTGCCACGTCTTGCGTATAACGTATGTATTTGCACTGCTCAAGTCATGAATTCCAGGCTGTTGTTACATCACATAGTGGCGCTGGACTTATTACAGCTTGTAGAGTGGATATTGTGCAAGAAAATTAGCCTTATATTCAAGGTCAGAGTCACAAGTAAGTGAGACACACGTAGCTTTCAGATGTCTCCTGTGTCTCTGTATGAAGGGGTCAAAAACCGTAAATGCTCCATCTAAACCACTCATAACTAGTAACTTCCCAACACCATTTTCTGCATGAATTTTATTCCAGTTAAACAACACGAATGTCCAAATTATATCAAATATATCAGATAATCACATGTAAAGAATGACGCATTCTTATTGTAGCAGCAGATACATATGCTGAAATACTGTACTTCCATACGAGCAGATAAACACATACGCATTTAACATAAGCCTTGTCCCAGTAGTCGTGATAGCCTTCCTCCTTCTATCCATCCATCACTGTGAAAGATCGTGCTGTATCGGTGAAAAAAAGACCTACGGCCCACACACATCTCCTCTCTCCTGCATGCTGTACCTAATCACCAGCAATAATGTGACAGGTTCCTGTAATTTCCTCCATATGGATGTTAAACAGGCCGCTGTCATGTTTACTCTCATCCATCTGAGCAACACGCACCACTCTGACGCGCAGTAAAGGATTTGATTTGGACGTGAGATGCTCGGGCTATCTGTCTTAGAGAAACCGCTTTTCAGAAACTCTGATTCATAGCCAATCCATCCTGAATAGTAAGCCGAGGTGCCAACGTTGCTAACAAGAGAATCCTAGTAGGGCAGGGAGAAAATACTAAAGCGTTTTACCACAATAATGATGGCGTATGTGAGTGGATTTATATTTTTACACAGAGCACCAAGCAACTGGAAAAATTTGGGAACTTTACTCAGTAACAGACAAACTCAGTGGCTACAACCTGCACCCACTTGGCTCAGCTCACTAGACGAAGATTCGCAAATGTACACCTTCAAAACACTGTAACGACTACAGAGTACCGTTTTATTTTAGTCTTAGTTTTGGTCAGTTACTGAAACATGCAGTTAGATTTTCGTCACGTTTTAGTCATAATTTTCTCAGACAGTTTCCTGAAAATTGTTGTCAATTGTGCCCTTTAGCTTTAAGACGGGATATGATGTAAGGGGAGTGGTGGGGGTGTTTGCTGTTTGTTTGTTTGTTTGTTTGTTTGTTTGCTAGTCATTGAGTTAAGACGGCATTTTGTACACTGTGATGGTGATGACCTGTATGCGCGACAAACGTCTGTACAATCACTTCCCGTTCACGTCCCCTCTATGTGCTCTATAAGTTTTACTCAAAATGCCTTCAGGAGATACCAGAAGCTTTTTCTTAAGGTTTCATCCTTCGGGGACTGACACGCAGACATTTAAATGAATACACTCGACAACCTCTGTGATTTTTTCAGCATTACTGCACCTTACATTACTGCCACGTGAAACCTATGGTGGAGCTGAACTTCTCTCTTCGTGACACACATCAAAGATCACTGTTAGGATTATCGTGCTTCTGGTCCTTTATTAGTCTTTGCAAAGATATGTTTCTTCTTCTCACTAACATTCAGATCTTAAAATCTGATTAGCTATCGCCGTCAGTTCATGCTGCTCTTATTGCATGCAAATGAAATGAGTCCCGTTTTCCGGTTCAGTCATGTGACCTTAGACATAAAGCCTATTTTCATAAAAATATGTTACAGATCAATGACGTACTGTACATGTGTCCTGACTCATAGAACCTAGGAGAAGTATTACCAAACCTAGTGAGCCGGATTCCCTCGCTTCCCAGCTGCAGTCAAGAATGTGAAAAAGGAAAGGTAAAACCTTATAAATATATCATTAATATAAAAAAATGCTTCTTGCTGAAGAATATTTCTACTTGCTCTGAGCATTCCCTTGATAATTACGCTGGGTTGTGCACCTCTACCGAGCCAGCTGTTTCGACTTGTCTTTACTTATCTAGGCAAACTGAACAGAGATATTGCCGTAATGTTCGTCATCGAATATTGTTTCATTTACGTTGTCATTAGAATTTAGTCATGAAATAAACAAAAGTCATCAAAGAATGCGTATCATCAAAATTATGGACTTATTTATAGTTATATATTTATATTTATAAACACATTAGTCGATGCAGGTGTAATTCATTAACATTTAAAAAAAATGACTTGTGCTAACACTTTAATGCAGTAAATACTGCTCATTTTGACACATTATAGTTCATGTTTCACATTCATAAAACGTCAATACAACATGAGAAGCACAGTACAAAACAATTCTCCAGCATATGCCTTTTTTTTTTTTTTATATACAGTATATATGCTCCTATAAGATATCTGTAACCCAAAGTATTAAAATAAAAGTTTCCTATGCCGCATCATGGGACGCAGCCTCCAGAATAACTCCGTACATGTGATATTAAACCCTGTGTGACAAATGTGTGAAGAAGGCTTTTGGTCAGCTGCACAGACCATGTCAGTACCTGATACACGTATGTTACACTTTATAAGTCGCTGTGAAACTTCGCACAGAACTTGTATGTGAGGACACTGTCAGCAGCATGCATGACAAATGAAGCTGTAAGTGGATTTTTTGCACAGGGGAATTTCCAAAAGAGTCCTTAATGGATCTCATCCACCTTGTCACAAGAACCTGAAATGCTGCGACAAAGTCAGGAAGCTTCACCTCATGGAAGTGTGTATCACTCATTGTGTAAATGTAAAAAAAAAAACAAAAAAAACAAATGGTGTCACTGTTAAGGAAGGATGATGGAATTCTGGCCTGCAGCACCACAGCATAGATTATTATTTTCTAGCTACGGTTTACATGGATTCGAGTTATTTCTTATATGAATCTTCAGACAACTGTGCAGTGTTGTAGTTTAGATCTATCTCCATTTGATCCTCAGTTACATTTGATGTAAAGCCAAAAAACAGATGGACTCACCCCAGCGTTGTCATAGTGACGATGGTGTACCAGAAGGAGGCTGGAATGCTGGTGAAGTTGGTTTCCTTGGTGCCTTTCTCAGCATAGAACATGACTGTGGCGAAGATAATGATGGCCATGGTGAGGGAGAAGAGAAGGAAGCCAAGCTCCGAGGCACAGCTCTTTAATGTGTAGCCGAGTATGCGCAAGCCCTGCGAGTGCCGTGAGAACTTGAAGATACGGAAGACCCGGAAGACCCGTAGTGTCACAAAAGCACCGCTCACATCCTCGTTCTCAGGCATGACCAAGCCAATGTAGTATGGCATGATGGCCACGACATCGATGACGCTCATCACCGAGCGCATGAACTTGCAGCGGCTGGGGGCGGCGAACAACCTCATCAGGTACTCGAACGTGAAAATGAGCACGCATGCCGTATCCATGCAGAAAAAGGCCATTGAGTACTTCTCACCGCACGGCAAGTCCTTCGAGCTGCCTTTGGGTGCCCGGCACGGCACAGTCTCCACCACGTTAGCAATAACCGAGACGGCAATGAAGAAGCCAGTGACGTAGTAGAACACCAGCGCCATCGTGCTGGTGTGCGGATTCTCAAAAGCTCTCCATAAGCGTTCACGAAGCGTGCTGTTTGGAGGTAAGGGTTGGTCTGTCGCCATCTCCGCCTCCGTGTCCTCAGCCAGTCTCTCCTGGTTTTCCTTCTTGCGGTCACGGTACTCTTCCATGCAGCAGTCCCCAATGATGTCCGGCACAATGCCGTAGAAAGCGAGCTCCTCATCGAAAGCTTGGATGCACTCCTGCCGTGGGTAGTGCAGCTTGCCTGTGCGATAGAAGTTCAGGATGTGCCGAAACATCTCCGGGTCCCTATCAAAGAAATATTCCTGAGTGTCTTCATTGTAGAAGAATTCCTTTTCAGAGCTTCCCAGCAAGGTGTCAGGATAACGGTCCAGGGTGTTTTTCCACGTCTGGAAGCGAAGCCCACTCACGTTAACGATTAGGATCTCATCACTGCGGCTCTTCTTGTCGACCGGCGGTTTGGGCATGGTCTTTTTGGCTAGAGGAAGCCAGCCAACTGCAGCTGCCCGGGCAAAGGGTAACCATGTTGCAACCCCGGCAGCCATTTTGGTTTTTTCCGTGCTACGGTTTTGACTTGAGAGATTATGTAGAGAGTAGAGAGAATGGTGTAGGACCCTGAGGTGATCTCTCTGAACTGTCTTGAAGTAAGAGGACCAAAAAAGGAATTTCAAAACGAGTCATTCGAGCCGCTAGGCTTGTTTGGTTGTTGTTCGGGGTTTTTTCAGCCAGACTTCATGGTTCAATTTTTTTCTTTTTGTTTTGTCTGTCCATGTAACTCCCAGGGGAATGTTCCTGCCAGGTGAACCGGTTCAGGCAAATTTCATCATCGTCATTAGGAAAAGAATCTTGCGGCAGTCCATCTGGAATATCGAGGACACATCTGATGCCATTTGACCTCACATGGCGAACTTATTTCTATAAAGAAAAGGGTCCCTTGTATGGACCCTGTGTATATTCAGATTCCTTTTCAGCCTTTTTCCTGCAGGGTCCTCTTCATAAAATCATTTTATGGGAAGCCTTCTGGCTCGCACTCATACACACTGACTAAAGACGATTTCAATTTCTTATTAAATTGTGGTGATGGTGTCTGAAAATGCAAGCTAGGCAAATCTTGTTTTACTGCTCTCTCTCTCTCTCTCTCGCTCTCTCTCTCTGTTGTTTAAGAGCTTTGATACTGAGTGTCTCCCCTCCCTTACAAGTGAGCCTTAAGTGGCTACTCGATTTCAGCGATGGACGACGAGGCTTTTGAATGGAGATCTCGGGATCGCAGGCGCCTCTATTCCATATACGGCGAGTTCCTTAATGTCCCTGTCAGAACAAACACAACAAGAGCTCAGACACTGTACAGCTCTGACCATGGAAGCCTGGATGCACTGCCACTGGTGTTTGTACCTAAGCTTTTTCACAGTCTTCATTGGATAAACAAGCTTCAATGTAAGTTTATGAAAAGCCTCTTATGAGCATCTTTAAACTTTCACCAAATGTATTTATGTACACTTCATATAAGTGTTCTATTTTAGGATTTGAACAAAATAGCTATACCTTAATATTTATTTAAAAATACACAGGAAAATATGCATAGACGTATACAGGGCTGGTACGTATCTAGCGTAACCTATGGACACGACGACCGATTTTTCATGCCGCCGCAAAAATAACAAAATAAAAATAGCTTTCAGATGTTTGCCTTTCAGAAGGTCAAAATCCGTATTCATTTCTAAGCTTCTTAATTAATTGCAAACTTCATGCTGCTGGGTAAACAAAAGTCTCCGGTAAACAAATACCTCCCAGCGTGACAGCTGAACTGAGATTAAAACCAGAGCCAAGCATGCAACGCTTCTCAAATTATTTTGCCTGTCATAAAGCACCACGAAGGACATGAATAACCCAACCCAGCCTCAATCCAGTACATCTATCACATGCTCACACAATCAAAAATCAATACCAGTTTACGTCCTCTAATAACACACACCAAGAAGCGCATTAAGTTCATTTAGAAGTTAATACAGCAGCTCAGAGAAAGAAAATATAGACTGCTATCTATAGCATCAGATTTCCAAATATAATGAACTGCTTTTTCCTCCTTATCTCCTTATGATATTGCTTGTATAATTTGTTTTCTATAACATCCATCTTAGGTATAGCTTGTTGCTTGTAGCCCTACCGTCCTGCGCAGTCAATAAATCCATGTATTTTTGCAATAACTTTCAACTCAGGAATATCCAAACATCTCTAAGTAAATCAAATTGAAAAAGAACAAGAGATGCCGGAAAGTCTCAAGCCGTAATGAAGTTACGAGCAGTCAACATGCTCTAAAACTCAAAGGTCTCACAGGCATCTCTAATCTATTTTGGAGCTTAATAAGGATCATAATTACCTCCCATTATGAGGATCGTGAAAGGATGACGGGTCCTGTGTGACAGAAAGCAGGTGACAGAACCAAAGAAAAAAAAAGAATGAGAAACGGACAGGCAAGAAAGAAACGATCCCCTGCAGCCGCCTCAGCATAGCACATACAGGCTAGAAGAAGTGATTGTAATGCTTAGTCCTCCTAGACTCTCTCTCTCTCTCTCTCTCTCTCTCTCTCTCTCTCTTTCTCGTTCTCTTTCCACTCCTCTCCTCCGCTTGTACTGTTCCTCTCCTGCACTGCTTCTCTCTCTTGCTCTCTCGTTTGCTTACTCAACCCCCTCCCTATGTCTTTCTCTCTGTCTCTCTCTCTCTCTCTCTCACTCTCACACACACACACGCACACACACACACACACTGGCTTTCTGACTCTCTCATATACTTATGTATCCATCTAATACTTAACTCGCAAATGCATTGCATCCTGCAAAGGGCCAAAGAGAACGCGGAAAGGAAGCAGATTTTACACAACATGCAAACACTGCAGATTAAACACTTCAGCTCACTTTTTTCTTCATCTACACAGCAGTCAGACTGACATTACTTGTATTTTACAATCATTCGCTGGTCCTTGCTTTATCCCAGTCAGGGTGACAAAGCCTACGTTGGGAACACTGGGAGTGAGCTGGTTCATCACAGGGCATCACGCACACCCTCGTTCACACCTAAGGCTCACTTAGAGTCACCTACCGGAATATTTTTATGAGGTGGGTGGCAGGAAACCCCGAGGAATCCCACACTGTCACCAAGAGAACATGTGAAACAGTAACTTGAGCTCACGATCGAACCGGTGACCCCGGAGCTGTGAGACGATGATGCAACCTGCTGCACCACCGAATTAAATCTTAAAGCCTAGTGCAGTGCAGTACAGTCTGGCTATTGACATTTTCTTACAGTTTTGTCAAAGTATCAGGTATTTATAATTAAAAGAGTACTTACATTACTAAAGAGTTCCTCAGAAATCTTTCTTGGAGGATTTTAAACGATCCCCAGTTAAGCAAACCCCGTAATGGTGCAACATGGACTCTTTTTTTTGATTCATAAGCCTACAATACTGGACATATCTTGGATTATTGAAGTCTTCTCAACTGTTACAAGGCTGCTAAGTGCTCCAAAAGTCTGAGTCTCATTCATAGCTGAAGGTTCAAGCATTGAAGCACGTTCCTCGTTCGTCTGTCGATGAGAGCGAGGAAATTTGAGGAGTCTTGTAAGCTCGTGTATACAAAAAAGGGCGCAGTTTGTTCTCCTCTAACACTGTGTGCTGTTCTTCCCTTCAGAAAGATGCAATGTTGGCATTATACGTCTCAAAGGAAGCACCGCCAGATCAGTAGCTTCCGTGGGAAGGCTCAGTTAGTGTGTGGGAATTGGGTACGAGTAAACTGGAAAAATGGAATAAAAATGGAATGCATTTTATAATGTTGGTAAGTCTGAACTGTGATGTACCAGTTTCAGTCATTAACTGGAGATCTTATTATTATTGTTAACCTTCTCACTCTGAAATCGTATTCTTTTGCTTCATGCCTGACTCATTGCTTATGTTTTTTCCATTGTACAGACACACACAGAAGCAAACAGACTACGTTTCTCCTGTCAGTCATCAAACAATTGCTATTACAGCTGATCAACACAACTTCAAGTATTCTAAATAAAACCCTCTGATTGGCTGGAGTGTGAGATACAGGAGCCGGAAGATATAGAAGCCTATCTAAATCATCCTTCTTTACATGCCTTACAAAGTTGGTAGACAAAAACTGATCCAAATGGCAAAGCACAGGCTAGTGTGTATATGCTTCCTCTGAGACACGTAAAGTCAGCCAATGGCAACTGCTGCTCATTCTGCTTCGCTGAGCAGCTCAGCACACTCGGACGAACGCACTCTCATCTCTCTCCCTCATCCACACCCACGATTGGCTGCTGTCGCTGTGATTGGCAGGGAGAGAGTATGTGATACTGAATCATCCCTCCCACTCTGACTCATTTTCAAAATTGGGATTTTCTGTTCAGCCAATCAGCAGCCAGACTATCCGTTTTTTTAATGAATAAATAAATTTGCATGACAGTCTGTTGACAGAAAGCTGACACTCACTCGTGTCCCTAGTTTCATAGAGGAAATCGAGCTCATAGAACAGAGCAGTAGAACTGGTGATACGGGTTTTGTCTTATTTACTAGATGAAGTAATAATTATTAACCCCTCGACATCCTGTGTTTTAATACCATTTTTATCTTGAATCATATTATTTTGTAACTACCATGAATAGTTTAGCAACTAGAGTGAAACTAATAAAAGTATAACAGGTTAAAGAGTTCAAATCTTCGTTTTTTTGTCACTTCATTTGCATTTCCTCAGAATAAAAGCTGTTACAGCTACAACACTGCAGCGTCTGTAAATCTGCACAGTGCACAATGCCACTGTGTATTAGTCATTACACAGATTTGGACCCCTGTTGGATTTATTTTGGGCTCAACCTGCTTTGGTCTTGATCTTTACTCTGACTTTTAAGTTTGTCTCACGTTGGATTAGCTGTTCTCACGAGTCGTTCCGTTTTTATGACAGTGCCTGATCCTCCAGGAAGGAGCGGGGGAATGATTTTCTTTTTAAACAGGCCAATGCTCCTTAAACGTTGTTTGGAAACAGGAAGAGGTTTTGTCAAGGTTTACCTTCACAAACGTCACGTTAGAGCTTATATATAGAAATGAATAATACATCAAGGCAAAAGCTGAATACAGCAAACCGACACTTGGCCACTTAGGACACTCTGCTCGTTCCTACACCTCCCCCCTGCAAACACCCTCCTGTAACCACGCCCAATCCCCCTGACCACACACACACACACACACACACAAGCACGCTGCTGGGATAGAAAGGCCCACGTGGCTTATTGAGTTGCCCTGAAAATAGAAGGATTCAGTTACAGTGGTATTTATAGTTGTCCTGTTTCCTCAAAGGGATTAACAATTAGACTGCACTTACAGTGAATCCAGTTTATATATAATACACAGCACTCAGATACATGGCTGGCTATCAATATGCAAATAATAATGTTTATCACATCCTTTACTAATAAATATATGCTCCATTTGTAATGAATTATATCCATTTTGTGCAGGAAAAAACAGAATTCGCAGCCTGGAGCACCTGCTGTGAGAGTTAAAGCAGCTTTTGCAGTGAGATCATTGCGGAAAACATCAAGATTCGATACAAGCGAGAATAAACTGAGGAGGAGGGATGGGGGAGTGAGGTAAGCTGAAATGATGGCTGGATCGATTACTACATTCCTCGAGTCATTGGCTGTGTAGAAGAGAATAGGCTTGAGGAAGATGAGCCCCAAAACTCAGGCTAACTGAAGCAGATATGCAGATAGCTAATGTTGTGTATAAAAGGATTCTAATCTAAAGTGAAAATGAGAACTGTTGCATATTTTTATCACTACATTTCTAAATGGAAGTGCTGAAATATGCAACACATGCAGAGCTTTATTTCATTTTCTAATAATGAACCTAATAAGAACAAAGACATATAAATGTGCCTTAAATCTTTGAAGGTTCGATGCAAGAACTACTTCTGCTATGTGTGTGTGTGTGTGTGTGTGTGTGTGTGTGTGTGTGTGTGTGTGTGTGTGTGTGTGTGTGTGTGTGTGTGT
>JAQQZR010000039.1:4091499-4107701 GCA_030068235.1 Notoglanidium macrostoma | reverse complement strand
AAGGCACCCTGGGTGACCCGGGGATCGAACCCAGGACCTTCTTGCTGTGAGGCGACAGTGCTAACCACCGCGCCGCCCTCTACATAAATATATAATATATACAAATAGAAATCAAGTATAAACTTGAAAGTTTCATAAACAGATTAAACACAGGACTCGGTAGTGGTTTAGTCAGAGCTAAATAAAAGAATAAGGAAGGAAACACGAGAGACTTCATGGGTCATTTCTCCATTACGGACCCAAACATTCATGACCGAGGTTTCTCTGGTGCCGAGATAAGAAGCTCTTTATTACTTCGCATGGGTTAGAGTTTAGAAATTGTGCAGCTTTACACTGCACTGAAGCCGAGGAGAGGAGCAGATCGCAGGCCGAGTGAACTGCACGCTGGAGTTTAATACTTTAATGGAAGCGCAGAGAGCAGAGAGAAGCTCTCAGGCTTCGGACACAGATGACCCGCGCTGTTAACTCACTGTACTCCTGCATGGGGAATGAAGACGCTATTTATAGACAGCTAGTACAAGGAAAAGGAAACTGGTGCATTTTTAATTGAATTTAAAACTATTTAAAGCTTACTCTTACACTCACAGCGTGGTTATATCAGGACTGCGTGGAGCACTGATTAACAGAAAAGTTCATTAATACATTTTGGCACACTTCAGATTTCATATGTTATTCTTATACGGTGTTTATTTGCACGTGCGATTTGTTTGCCACCCGATTCAGTTTTATGATTATTGTTTTTCATGCCTTCACGTTTATTTTCACGTCAGATCTTTAGACACGCTCACATGCTTCATGACCATTCATTTTGACTTTACACAACAGCTCTTTTCTTTTGTGGAATTTGTTCACACCATCCCTTTATTTCTCATGTTGAACGTTTCCACATCTAATTTTTACCCGATGCATTAAGTTTCGCCTGTAATATTCGCAACGATCCATTCTTCCTCGATTTAGTTTTCACGTGATTTTTCTCACAAATGCTCACAAATTTGTTTTTTCATCCGTAATGTGCTTTCACCTGTAATTTTCATGCCATTCCTTTATTTTCACATGCAATTCATTGTTCACATGATTTATGACCATGGATTTCCAAAAGATCTTTCATAATTCGTTTATAGCTTTAATTATCAGGGTTCTTCACAGGAAGAGCTGTTTTTTTTTTTTTTTTTTTTACGTAATTCATTAACGCTTTAAAAACCTGCTGGTCCGCTCATGATTCCTTGATTTCCTTGTTAATTTTGCTGATGAAGGTCATGTGATTTACTCAAATGCATAATGCTTTTTCACGTGTATATATATATATATATATGAGCTGTGTGTGACGTTTCAGCGTTGTAGTACTTTACTAGGTCACTCCAGGCTGTTTTTAACACAAACCTGATGTCAGAGTAGAATCGTGTGACTCGGATGAAAGTTGGCATCACACTGTGTTGCATATTTTATAACGAATGCTCCGTATCATGAGGAATTAACGTCACAAGCTATGACAAATCCAACACTGCAAGCGGAATGATGTGAACTCATTTGCACTTCTTTTGCAACAAGAACGAAAATTTCCAGGCTGACGGATTGAATCGTCCCGATTCCACGTTCACTCAGTAAACTTTTTTTTTTCCCTCCAGTACATCTAATCCTGCTTCTGATATGAAATGTCACATTCACATCCACACACTGTGATAAGAAATTCCGGGGGGAAAAAAAAAAAAAAAAAGCGTACAGGGGATGAATTATTACTCCGTTTTCTTCATCTATCATCGATGTGGTCTGTTTATTTCATGATTCATGTTCTGCGGGCCTGAAACCAACTCCAGCAACAAACCCATCAGCATAAATGATGCCCTGCTCAAGTTTGCTCTTTATTATTCAAACACACCGATATCGGATTCAGCTTAGCGCAACTTCCTTTCCGAACGTGTAGCGTTACTTCATCCAGATGATTTTCACATAGTCGGTGATTACCTTGCGTTAAAACCACAGGACATGCAGCACAGTGTGTGCGTTGTAAAAACAGAAGGGATCACTTTCACCCACGCTGGCAACAATGTTCAGTTCTTAAGCCAAAGATCACACAATGGATCAGAAGCGTTCAATTACACATCGTGTTTACAACGAACGCTAATGTTTACTGATCTTTATACACCGCGGCTGAATTCTTCAAGTCAGAAGTTGTTGGTTCGTACTCGGTAACAGCAGCTCTAACAGTGCGATAAACTCACGGGTTTATAACAAAGCGCTTATTAGCGTTTCTATAGTAACACCTCTGACAGGAAGGACTTTCAAACTGTTTTATTTAGCAAGTTTGGAAGGAGTCTCCAGGCTCAGTGCTTTGTAACAATCTTTGTAACTTCAGCATGGAGGACTTTCTTGGTAAGCATAAGTTGCATTCTTTTATTTATTTATTTTTTGTCTTATCAGCTTAAAAAAAGAAAAAAAAAAAGAGATTGATGTTTACGACAAAGTAAGAACAGGAACGAACTTGTTTCATGGATGTTAAATGTAAATAAATCTGGTTAAGATACGGCGTAACGAATAAAACTAGCTAGCACTGGCAAAAGAATTGTCGGTATAAGAGGAATAAAGTGCTGTTAAAGGACGATATTCAATTTTAACAGCATGCCCCGTCGTAGTTCTATTCCTTATATGACTGCGATAATGACACTAAGTGTTTTATTTTAATAAGTAAATGCTGTAAATTGGATTTACATTTAATATTCAGTGACAGGCGGAAAATAAATAATAATAAAAATCGCACTATTGGCAATTAGGATGAAGGTAACGTTTTCTCTAACTACAATGTACCCATATACGGTTCCCAAAAACAAAACAACAACCACCAAAACAGAAATAAAACCTAAACGTGAATGTGAAACCCAGAGCAGGGGGTGTCCTACATCCTGCATACTTAATCAATCCTGCCTGTCACTGCACCTAATGTGGGCAATTCTCAGTCTACACTCTGCTAAAAATAATCTCCCCGGCATGAAATATTTACCTCCGAATAGGAGAGGTTGGGAGAACTGGAGTGCGCAATGTGAGGAGGAAGAGGAGGGGTGCTTATTCAGCAGATTGCATTACTTATGAATCAAACAAAATCAAAAAACATGCTGCGGGTCATTCATACTCCCTGTTGACTCCCGTTGACAAACACACACAACATCGTGATTAAAGCCATGACGGCAAACGCAAGCTAGCTAATGACTCAGGCTAACAATTTAGCTAGCTATCTGATCGCGGTTATGCCGTTTACTGTATTCAAGAACAGAGTAATACTGAAAACTAGACCGAGTTGTTAGAAATAGCAACGTTTTCCTCAAATGTCGTCGGTACATTACAAAGACTCACAAAGCAAAGCGATTCCGTCACGCTACTGAGAAACCGGATTCCTCAAACACTTCCGTCCTGGACACGTTCCCGTTCTTTGTCAAAAACGTTTACGTCTGATTCCACTGGAGATTCCAATAAACCTTTCGCTAATATAACCTGTGATGAGCACATTCTGAGCTACAGTTATAGCGCATTAATCAACATCTAACCAATCAGAATCGAGAATTCAAGAGCACTGTGGTATAAAAATGACGTATGAAGCACGTTACTGTTCCTGTTTGCGTTTTTAAAAACACGTTGTAATGCTGTATCAGAGAGGTGAAATCAGATTACAATGCTTTCTGGGGTAAATCTTGTTCCTTATGCCTATAATTATAATTATTCTAACTGGATTGCGTCGGACTCCAAGGGGGTTATCTAATTTAGCTTTCCTTAAACTGCTACAACATGGGCCTGATCATTGATATACTGACCCGAGTCCTCTGAAAGGGAAGTCTGCTTGTGCGTTTAAAAAAAAAAAAAACATTACTTAAATTTAGGAACCAAACAAGCAACCAAATTGCTAATGAAATAATCTCAAATGAGGTGAACGATAACCATCTAAGACTTCATCTTACTGCGTAATTACACTGGTGTGGAGGTCCGGCAGCAGACGCTTTTGTGCCGCCTTTAATTACGCAGCGGATTTGAAAGGGTGCTAAAGTGTCAGCTTAATTAACTCGAATGCCCGAGTTCACCAATATCGCCTGCCAGCTTGACTTAGTAGAAACATTACGCTCACCTTAGGACATTTGGCGATCCCCGAGGGCATGAAAAATACAAGAAAACCAATTAGCTATGCTCACATGAAGGCCACTCTTGCACTCTTGAGTTGCTCCAATTAAGGAAGCTGCAAATGGACTACAGAGTTTCCTTGTATTCAGGTTGTTGTTGTTTTTTTAATTCATACGAGTTAGGAGGAAAATTAATCAGAGCTTTACATCAGGATGTTTAGTAAACAGAGTGCAGTCAAGGCACCGATTAATCATAGATATCTATGGTGTTAAACCTCAACACAAATCATTTCTCAACCACAAAGCAACATGAAAGAGATATTAGACGTACACGACTTGAGCCTGCATGTGTTTGTACGTGATATAAAGTCGGGACCGTACATATTTGGACAGTGACACAATTTTCCATATATACCACTATAACGTTTTTGAAACTAAGCAACCAAGATGTGATTGAAGTGTGGATTTTCCACTTTAAGGTGTTTAACAAAAAAAAATATTGCATTAACTGTTTCTATAACCATTTATTTTTACACAGTCCCTCGGTTTGCACAAGCTCCAAACTGGAGAAGTGAAAAAAAGGTCTGGAGTTCCTTCCAAGTTCTGAATTTGTATTTGGTCACAGTTCAAAAGAATCAACAGTATGAGGTCCAAAGTGGTGTCGATGCGAGTGAAGGCCAAAACAAACCAAGAAAGCTCTCCGACATGGAGCACAAACTTTAGGAGTGGCCAAATCAACAATTCGGGACATTCTTAAAAAGAAGAACATCAAAAGGCCTGGAAGACCACAGAAGACAACTAAAGTGGATGATCGCAGAATTCCTTGCTTGGTGACCCCTTTACAACATGTAGCCAAGTCAAGAACACTCTTGATGGATCACTGACAAAGTCTACAATCAAGAGACGCTTTCATCGATGTAAATACAGGGGATTTACGGCAAGATTCAAATCACTGGTAACACTCAAAAATAGAAGGGCCAGAATAGACATTGCTAGAGAAAAAAAAAATAAATAAAAAAAAATAAAAAACACCCCGTTCTGGAACAAGATTCTTTGGACAGATGAAACCAAGATTAACTTAGAATGATGGGGAAAGTACGGAGAACGGAGAAGAGCATGGCAGCCAATGGAACTGGGTCACTGGTGTTTATTGACGAGGTGAGTGCTGACGGAAGAAGCTGGGTGAATTCTGACGTGTATACATTCTGCTAAGATTCAATCAAATGCTACAAAACTGAAAGGACAGTGCTTCACAGTATAGAGAGGTCAAAACATACCGTGAAAACAACCCAAGAGCTTCTGAAGGCAAAGAAATGGAACGTTCTTTAATGCCTGACCTCAATTGAGCATCCCTTTTACTCACTGAAGACAAACCTGAAGGCCCCACGAACAAGCAGCAGCTGAAGGCGCTGCACTAAAGGCCAGGCGAAGCATCTCAGAGGAGCAAACTCGGCGTTTGCTGACGTCCATTGGGTTCCAAATTTCAGGCAGCCATTTGCATCCAAGTATTAAGCATTTGTTTTGCGCCAGTAAAAATGGAAAGATGGATGTAATCGCTAAACAGTTAATGCAATATTTTTGTTAAATGCCCTGTATTAAAGCAAAACCTTCAATCACATCGATTGCTTCATTTCAAATCCATTGCGCCGGAGTCACAAAAACCATTACAGTCCACATACTTATGGATCAAATTATCTGCACGTCTTTCCGCCATCAAGTCACTCAGCTCTGCAGTGTTTTCATGTAATTCGTTTAAAACAGCCGTTCTCTTTAGTGTTCACACTCAATATTTTATTCCTTTGCCCCCCTTCAGTAATCTTTAATAAGCAGGCCTGTTTGAAGGGTCTGCTCCCAGACTTCCTCCAGTTGTGCACATGTATGCGAGTGATCCGAGACTCATTCTGAATTGAGGTGTGAGAGAACAACCGCCGTTTCCTCTTTAAAGACCACACATGTTGGAGATGGGGCACCAGAAAACACAAAAACCTTCCGAAGGGTCGGGATCACTTTGCAGTGAAATGGCACCCGGATTATTTTGAGCTCTTGAGGGAACAGTATGAGGCTTTAACCTGACAGAACCTGATTGAAATAGAAACAAGGGTGTGAAAGCCGAGACGCTACGAGGCATCAGGTTTGACACCTTAAAGCAAATTTCATTGCTGATGATCTGTTTCGCCCTTCATCTATCACAGTTACAGGCTGCTCTCTGGAGACAGTGCTGGCACTCGTATGATTAAAAAAAAACTATGAACTACGTATGAAAAATATGAACCTGTGATCTGCTATAAAGCAGCTATTGTGAAAGGGACTAACTTATTCCTTAAATGTGAAATTATAGACTTCACCATTACAACCGAGACTTGATATACACTGGAATATGTCTGACAAAATCAATATGCTTGCATAACATGCCTTTTTTTTTTTGTTCCTGCTTGTTTCAAAGGCTTTATTCCGCTTCAGGTTCATCCCAAGAACGGATCGGCAGGGTTCCAGACAAATTCCTCATGTTAGCGACTGAAAAAGCATCTTGACAGTTAAAAGAGGCTTAACTACAGGTTGCTTAGCTTGTGTCTCTTCAAACGGCTATTTCGGGAATCACCTCGAGTTGAGATTAAAACCGCTCTCAAGCCTCCCACGTTTGATGAGCGTGCCTAGTCTGTACAATTTCGCTGGCTAAAATGCCAAATTCACTAAACAGATCAGCATTTCATCATACGTCTCTGAATCATAATATCTGCGGATCTGCCAGCTACCTAAAGGCTGTTTCATGCGAACTCGAGCCAACAAATTTCTTCCCACAAGAGATATTTGTGTAGAGAATAATGGCTTTACGTCTCACATCCCCATGGCGACACTTCATTTAAAAACGCCCAGCTATATGTAGTGTAGAGCCATGAGCTTAGTTGCTTGCTCAAATGATAGGCACTAGAAGAGAATGCAATCGCTATTGCGGGCTCAGATTAATGATAAAACTGCACTCTCTTCTCAATCACAAGTACATATAACTGGAATCGTAGCTGCCATTTTCCAAGTCCAAGACACTTGAGTCAAGATTAACGGGGTCGAGGCCAGGTCAAGATCAGGTCCGAATCAAAGCGAGACTGAGCCGACATCGAGCCTTTACTTCAACTGGCTGTAATAATTAAAAGTGAAAAGAACACTCAGTCAAGACCGAGAGCATAATGTGCAAGTACGAATGTCCAGAAGTCCAAGACGATGCAGAAGACATCTCAAGACTGGACTTGAGTCCTACAGATATAGCACCTGCATTCGTTCCACCGTTTAGTAATTGTGTGATATATTTAGTGAGAAAATACGCACGTGTTTTATAAAACACTGCTAGATCTAAACTTGTTCATGGTGAACAGGTGCCCTGATTGGCAGCTGTTGTGTGATATGGGGCAGTTAGCTAGTGGGGGCAAATTAGCAAGTTTGCCATTACCAAATAGGAGGAATCTAAAAGCTATAGGTTATTTAATTACCTGTTTCATTTGGTTACATAATTAGCAAAGTAACCAGTGGCTGTTCCAATGGGCAACTGGGAAAAATAATGTAAGACAATGTGTGTGTGTGTGCGCGTGCGTAGTCAAGGCTCACCTTTCTCTTTTCTCCTTTTGTACAGCTGTACTGGAAGGTGAACAGCCCAGGTAATGGTGTACACATGAGTAGTGTGTGTGTGTGTGTGATGCGCACTGTAGGCAATGGCATTTCTGTTCTAGTAAACATCACAAGACGACACATTTCTAATTACAGCTGCTTCATCCCTGCTACCGTAAACAACTCCAGGCGAAGTCTTACACGGAAAACAATTATCATCGCGAATGAAATGTGTTTACAGAGAAAATTTATTTTCCAGCCATTCTTTATTAACGCTGCAAGACGTCAAGAAATCAGGCTCTTCACCAAACATGACAGCTGACAAACATGGATGAATAAATATCAAGAAGGGCCGAAGGGAAATGTCTGACCGAGTACCGGCATTCCGCTCTAGGTTCCGAATCAGCAGCGCTGGTCCTGTTGAGTCGACAGATATCCGTGTTAAAAAAAAAAAAAAAAAAAAAAAAACACTGGAAAGGGTTTAAGCGGGATTCTTTGAGATAACGCGGAAGAAAATCGGTCTGTCCGAGGTGAAGGTCCTCACAGCAAACCCACTGGTCATTTCACCGTTCACCATTAAAAATCGGTCTTTTAAGTAGTGTCCGAGGAAGAAATGTCAAATATTACACAACGTGCAAACTGTGCAAATCAAATAAAAGTGAATTAGGCATGTAATTATTTTACAAGCACCCAATAACAATAAAACATATTCGTGACTGCTTAAATCTCATCAATAAATCTGTCTCAAGTATTCAGTCGTACAGTCACACTAAACGCTATACGCGCGCTTCCTCCCTGTATTCACCAGCATTAGCACTAAGGTTCAGACTGAGCCTGTTAAAGGAATGCTCGCGTGTTTTTCTCACTCTGTCGATCGCATCTGCAACGCGTGCGTGATTTCCAAGGATGATAATGTACCCAACACGGTTCCCTTTTTTTTCCCGGAGGAAATGAAAATCTCATGTCATGTCATTTTTCACGATCTGCTCAGCGAATAACTGATAAAAGCTATAAATTTGTGTAATTCAATCTGTTGTTTCATCCTAATTATTACTGTTAGAACACAGAAGTGTAGCAGGGTTAAGGAAGCAGAAGAAGGGGCTATTACTTTTGTACGTATAAATGTAAATACACGGTTTCTCTCATTTTTTAAGGATTTCGCTTGACTCGCCCTTCTTCCAGGCTAGTTAACTGGATTTCCAGGTAAGCATGGTACAGGCACAGACGTGAGTATTGAGCAATCGGGTCGCATTCCTGATCCGTGGTGATCACGCACGCACTACAGACGCGGCGTGCAGCGATGAAATTGAAAAGTGCAGGAGTGTTCCTTTAAAAAAATCAAACCATTAATAATCGCCCTATTAGGAGCAACTGCGTAGCGTTTTGGTCACGTTCCATGTTTACACAGAATGAGCAAAGCCAACAGGTTAGACCATGAAGTCGGCGCAAACGTTTACACACAGCAAGACAAGGACGTACGCGGGAAATCTCGGACAGGTTCTTGGTCGGAATTGTTTTTAAAAGAGCAAAAGTTGAGCTCGGATCAATCTGTAGTGTCCCAAAAAAAAAAAAAAAAAAGTGTTTTCCCATCAAACAGAATGTCTTGTCTTTAGTATTCGGAAGCTTTGTGAGCGGAATGATGGCTAGATAGCGTTCGGGCATTCGGGTCGAACTCGCTGTGAAATGAGAGGACTCTCCGGCTAGATTAAAAATGGATCAGACGGCAAGCAAGCGGTGAGGCAGAGACGCAGAAGGGCGGCGGGGTAACGAGGGGAGGCCGTGGGGCTGCGGGGTCGATTTACTTCATAGCGGCGCTCTGATCTGACGCGCAAAACGCTTTGGCAATTATCGGCCCAATTACGTGCGCTCGCACGTCTCCGAAAACACTTTAATTTGTTGCTATAATGAACAGCAGACATAATGAACCTAAGCGAACTCGAGCGGCGTGACTCTCCTCGCAACGCTCACGTCTTACCAGCTATTACTATACATCTTATAATTGTCTGGAACTAATATAGGACTAATTTTATCGTTCCTATTTGCGTATTTACACGACACAAAGAGAAAACAGGAAGCTGCTGTTGATGTGAAGCAGGAACTCTGAACAGACGGCCCGTCTCGTCAGCAGGGGCGGGCTCGTGGGGTCGGAGGAGGTTCGGGATCGGCGAAGCGGGTCAGGGACGCTAAGCATTGTGGGTCAGTCAGCAAGATACCCGCCCTGCTCCTTGTAGCGTCAGAGACAAAGACGAGACGCAAAGTGTTACAGTGTTAAGTACAGTCAGCAGTTGAGGACTTGCGAGTGATCACACACGTTATTCCTCCTCTGCGTGAACATGAGGATCGATCCAGTCATCCAGTCTGTGTGGTATGAAGTTGCAGCATCTCTCCGCATCCACGGCCAATCAGACCGAGAGGCTGTGGGGCTTCTTTCGGTTTTATTCACGCTAGCCCGTGGCCTTGGGATCTTGCGCAGGATCGGTGCCTTTGCTCAAACGCACGATCTCCTGAGATAACAACTCCAGATCCTGCAAGATAACAGAACACAATGAGCCAGTGCACATGTACACGTGAACATAAAGAACATGCTGGAACACACAGGAAGACGTGTTCAATTACAGGATGCGTTACGAGTTTGAGTGAGTGACGGGACAGATTCCCATAAAAAAACGTAACAGGAAAGATGGCAAAAGCATCAAGACGTCTAGAGTCGATGGCCGCGCAAATTAGAAATGCCTCCGACTCTACCTGCGTCACGTGTCAAACCAATTTCACATATTCTATGCTCATTTGCATTATAGAGTCGGTTTAACTCAATCTTAGCCAGTCCATGTACTGGCGTGTTATTGGGAAGTGGGATGAAACCAGAGAACCTGGAGGAAACCTGAACAGACACGGTGAGAACATGCGCAGAAACCATAGCACAAAATCGAACCGGGGATTAAGTTAGGATGGGCCACCCATGCACTACAATATGTTGAGCACCGCGATGAATCTTCTAACTGTTTATAGGCACTTGCCTGCTCACCACAAAGTAAAAGAGAAGGGCACGAAGATATAAGTAACAGGACCTCTCGTTCTCACTCTCACTCTCGCAGGTCAGGCTTCAGCTGAAATCTCAACGCACACTGAAGTACAGCCCCGTCTGCGTCGGCTTCACTGTACAGACATCAAATATGAAGTGGACCTGTTTGATACTGGCTTGGCGGACTTCAGCGGCAGCGAATATGCACGAGGCCCGATCTTCTGCGTTACTCGAGGATAAAGGAGCAGCCGAGGCTGAACTCGGCAGGTCTGTACCGGCTGCGGATTGTGGCGACGGCCCCTGGAAAGCAACGCGACGTGAAAAAAGAAGGACAGAGGGTGAGGAAAGTAACTGAATAGTTAGAAAAAGTGAGAAATAGAGACTACCGGAGTGTAAAACGGAGCGACGGAGAAGAATAAAGCTAGAGCTTTCCAGTGGACTATCGACTCATCCATCAGCTACAGCTTTCCCTCCTTTGTGATCGTTCCCAGTTCTCTTAACAAGCTCAACCTCTACTACCACTACACGCTGGCATACGCTGAACAGCAGCCAACACACTCCTCCTCACATCTCCAACTGCAACCTCTCTTCAAACTTTAAGATAGAACCTGAGTGCATATAGAAGAACATCAGGACACCGGCAGGCGGACTTTTATTTTTTTTCTTTCTTTCTTTTTTTATACAGTACATAAGCACTCACCGGCCACCTTGATAACACTCATTCAGCCAATCATGTAGCTGCAGCGAACTGCATAAAGGCACGCAGGTACAGGTCGAGAGCTTCAGTTAACGTTCACACCGAACATCACAGCGATTTTCATGCACAGCGGTCGGTAGCGTTTGCACAGGCTGGTGCGACAAGCAAAAACCATCCAAACGATGACGGCCTGTTGAGAGCCGGTTCAAGCTGACAGGAAGGCTATGATGACTCAAATGTACATCCGTGATGATCAGAAAGGCATCTCAGATCACACAACCGCGAGGCAGATGAGTTACAACGGCAGAAGACGACGTCAGGTTCCGCCGGTCAGCCAGGAGCAGGAATCCGAGGCGACGGCGTGCACGGAAACTGGACACGGTGGGCCTATAGTGGTGAAGTTAAAGCTGCTGAGCCTTTAAAACTTTCTTCCCGGAGCACCAGCCCCTCCCCTTCCCTCCAACTCTTCCTCCTCCTTCCTCCTGTGAAGGTTAAAGTAGGACGTTTGTGTAACCTACAACTCCCGCAGGGCTCCCATAACACCCGCGCGCCACTCCGCCAAGCATCCACACCGTCCCTGAACCTCTCACCACCAAAAACACCCTCTCACTGTGGATAAATTCTGGCCATAGTCTCTGACGCACATACTGGGGCTTCACAAAATGGCGTTCGGGATCGCGGTAGCGGCTTTTGCAGTACTTGCAAAACGCAGGCTGTAATGATGCAGCACGGCTTTAACCTGTCTGATCGAATGTAATCCGAATATCTGTCAACACGAAAAGCGGAAGCATGTAACATACGAAACATACGATGCAGTCCAGATGAAAATGTTATTCAGAACGTCCGTCGTTGTGGCGACGGCGTCATAACGTGATCAAAGAAATCGAAACGTATTCTTTATAAAAAAAAAAAAAAACAACCCTATACGGTATGTACTGTATATAAACAAAGCAGTGTTATGAAGAAGTCTCTGCACTCTGCTTTCCTGCGGTCCTTCACTGGGTGTTGAGCCAACTGCCCAAAAAAAAAAGTCAGCAAGAGAAAACAAAATACATTTTAGGCAAATATTCTTAAAGAATAAAGAAACAAAATGGTAAGAAGAAAAACAGTCAAACAAAGTCATTCAAAGACTAACAGTGTTTTCAGATCCAGCCCAAACAGCACTGTGTCGGTTATCACTGGGCTTACAGGAGGAGCTGGATGAGGTCCAGCTCGGCCCCGGTACTTCTGGTTCTGCAGCGAAGTCTATCTCTCCAATCTCCTTATTTGCTGCCGGGCCCCGAAAGCAGGCTGCTTTCACACAAAGCGTTTCTCAACATGCTTGATCAAATGATTCTTGGTGCATTGCTGTGTGAAAGCGTCTCTTTATTCATCAGGACATTGTTTTGTTCCCCCCGAATAAAATCGTCCTGTGGAACCAATTCGTACTGAAATAGGCAGAACGTAACGAAATCGATTAAAGAAAGGAAAAAAAAAAAAAAAAAAAAAAAAATAGTCTATAGAACACATTGCCATAAAGCTACTGACAAAAACGTGCTTATGCGTCGTCATTCTAAAAAATGTGGCAGTGAACTCAACTCGGTGCTCAAGGGGGTGAATACTTCTGCAAGACGCTAAAACTGTCATTTGGACATTTTGTTTTCTTATAATGACGTGCGGTGTGTTTTGCGACGTGCGACGTGACTGAGACGTACGGAAGATGAACGCTCAGGAAAAGACGAATGGGGATAAATATTGATTCAGACGTCACGAGATTACCTTTGGCCTCTACGGTTACAAGCGGACGCCGTTCGCTTCCAGACATCCGCGTGTTCCTGATGTGTGTACACACTTTTTTTTTTGGCTGACTCTGTAGATGTTCTAGAAGAAGGCGGCCATACGTCTCCGTCTCAGCCAGGCTCCTGTCAGGACACGCGGACTTTAATAGCTGGCATGGCCGACGGCTTTCGTCCTCCCTTAAAAGTGCGGCCTTCTTCTTCCTGCTCCGGCATAACTTGGAGATGTAGTGCTTGTTAAAAGCGACTGGACCATTCAAGACCAGCCAATACTCTTCATAGCGATGTCAAGGACTTGTTGCATAAGCTGCGCTGCTGTTTATTTATAGACCTAAAATCCAATTCATCTCTGTACACAACTCCGCTTTCCTCCATATATATATATATATATATATATATATTCCCGCACCGAACGCTCGCGCGCCTCCGCAATCATTATAAATACATCCAAACCCGTACCGACACGCATGTCCACGGGTTACGTAAACAGTGACATGTTACGGCTGTATTAAAACGGCACCGTTTGGCTAAAACACTGCCAGCATACAAACCGGTGAATCAGACTGAATTCTCTTGGACCGTGGACGGTGAATCGACAGGTTAATTGTCATTAGTTGATCTGTGTGATGGTGTAATCCCATCAAAAGCATCGCCCGAACAGGGCACCCGGGGTAGAGTTGCTATTCCTGCACCACGAACCGCTTCATCGTTAAAAAATAACCACCCACATTTTGGCTCTCGATGAATAAGCTCCCGTCGGTGGAGTCTCAGAGCGTCGTGACAGCAAACCGCCTCCGCCTGCACACACACACACACACACACACACACACTGCCTAGCATGCTGTCAGAACTAGCTCTGCACACGATCCTCCAGCATCAGGCGGATAGTTTATGCAGCTTATTAGCAAAGCAGGGAATCTCATGAGTCACGCTTGCTATGATTCAAGTCTACGCAACCTACCTGGGTTTGGATCGGGAAACAATAATAATAATGATAATTTAACAGCCTACGAAGCAAAGGGTTTCTCAGCCACAAACCTAACATTTTACATATATACCGTAATTACATACATCTCAGCTAATCTAACACTTTCACTGGCCCAAACGGCTCGCTGTTAGCTGGAAGATTTGAAAACATATCACCGATCTTACATCATGATACACTTTTCCGACGTCGTCGGGTGTCGGCGGCTTAACAGCTTCTTTGTTTATCAGTACTGAAATCAAATAATTTTATATTTAAACTGGGGTTTGTTGTCAAAGTTCATCCACAAAAAATTCTGAACATTTTGATTTTAAAGCAGCAGAAACGTTTTTTCGGCTATCTCACGTGGTCAAAATCGGTAAATGCTGCTACTGGACTGCAGATGTCGTCTCGCCTTAGTAAACGATGATACATATGCGATACGCGCCGTATTACGTATAACGATGTCATAACGATGTCTTCATGTATCCAGTGTAAAATAAATAAATAAATAAATAAATAAATAAAAAATTTCCCATCACTCCTCCCGCCATACCTTCTGCAGATGCATGTTCTTGGTGAGTTGTTCCTCCAGCATGTTCTGCAGCTTCTTGTTCATCTCCCGCAGGTTCTCGTCTCCAGGCTTGACCAGATCCCGGAGCACCGAACTCAAACCTCCCCTCTCTCCTTGGTGAGCGGTATGAGACGCGGCTCCTCCTCCATCTGCGGGAGACAGAAATGTGTGAACGGCTTCGGATGAAACCAATGCGGAAGACGCATGTTGAGGAAATCGACCCCTGGTGCGAGCGGAAGATTCAGAGCCTTACAATCCTTCGTAGGTCTCGGTATCGTGATGCGTCTTAAAAACGGCTTTGATATTGGGATATGATATTTCTGCCATATCGTCCACTCCGCGACAGAGTAAAAGGTTTACTAGAACAGCGGGGCCTGCCTTTACCCCTATCTCTGCTCCCTCTAGACCGTAGCCATCCGAGTGAAACCAATCTCAAGGAAAGCAAATCATTAGATCTTTCATTAGCCCACATTAGAATTATCGCTGGTAGAACATCGAGAACATTTATCAAAGCGAAAGTTTTATGCCATTAGAAAATGACCACTTTTAGATAAGTCTCGTCAAAGCCATTAGGCTCCACAGACGTGACATACGGGATCCATTCAACAAGCAAGACTACGTCGAATGTGTTTACAGCGCACCAGTCGTCTGGAAGCTTCCGACGTTCGACGTCGATGTCGGGAAGAGAGTTCTTTTCTTGGGGGGAAACAAAAAAAACATTTTTGTCTGCTGCTAGTATCAAACATTTTTGCTGCAGTGTAAACAAAATGGGAATTCCAATGGAAAACGATGCCGGGAAAGCAACACGGACTCTGTGAACTATTAGGGTTGGATTCTGGGTAATCCAAATAATCAAACAGGGCGCAAACGCCGTATTTGGAGCGCTACGTCGATCTCGGCGGGAACGCCACAAGGAATGAAACTTGGCAGGGATGCGCCGTTCTAGGAAAACGAGAAGCTGAGTAGTGTTCTCTAACGACGCGTCAGGAAGCGTTCCGTTATTCTTACGGCACAGTAACGACTACAAGCTTTTATTTATTTATTCATCTCTTTCCATGTGAAATATAGAACACGATAGAGAGATGCATGATGTTAAACGGAACGACTAGAAAATGAACGGCGGTCGTCCGGCCACGCCGCCGCCGTACCGCACCTGCTCCTTGAGAGGTATGTAAACCCTGAAATAAACCCAATTCATTCTGATGCACAAATTACTTTCTTAATGTGCATCATTTTGCAGAGAGCAGCAATCAAAAATAAACAAGGCTAAAGATGATCCTGCAAGTGATTTCTCCAGCAGGCCCATTAATATACATAGTCCAGTAGGCTCTGATATGAGAAGAGAGGGCGAGGAGGGAAGACTGAACGGCACGGACGTACACCTACGACGTCCAGACAGCGGACTAGCCACGTATCGGTCATGTACGTACGCGGCGATTCTGTCAGAAGTTAAAAGTGTGGACACGCCTAGTC
>JAQQZR010000039.1:4055980-4073225 GCA_030068235.1 Notoglanidium macrostoma | reverse complement strand
GGAATGAAAGAAGGAAGGAAGGAAGTAAGAAAAACATGGAAGGAAAGAAGGAAGGAAGGAAGAAAAACAAAGAAGGAAGGAAGGAAGAAAAACAAGGAAGGAAAGAAGGAAGGAAGGAAGGAAGGAAGGAAGGAAGGAAGGAAGGAAGAAAGGAAGAAAAACATGGAAGGAAGAAAGGAAGGAAGAAAAACATGGAAGGAAAGAAGGAAGGAAGGAAGAAAAACAAGGAAGGAAAGAAGGAAGGAAGAAAAACAAGGAAGGAAAGAAGGAAGGAAAGAAGGAAGAAAAACAAGGAAGGAAGGAAGGAAGAAAAACAAGGAAGGAAAGAAGGAAGGAAGAAAAACAAGGAAGGAAAGAAGGAAGGAAGAAAAACAAGGAAAACTGTAAACAAATCAGAGGTCAGAAGGTCAGAGGGAGGTCAGAAGGAGGATGCGACAGCGCGACAAAAGCACATCATCATATTTGGTATGGAACAAAAATCAAAGCACGTCACTGAGTGTTTGGCTTTAAACATGTGAAATTATTTAGAACAGTGTGAGGAACAGTGAACCAGAACCCTCATGGAAAACTCCGGAAATGGGGGCTAATATTGTCAGGGACTTGTTGATCAAGACAGGAACTCTTACCTGACAGGACTGGTGCGGTTATTACAGAGTCAGGAAGTGTACCCAAGTAAAGAACAGGACTGATACGTGTGGGTATTGTTTTGGCACAAGAGACCAAGAACGAGCAGTCTCAGAAAAGAAAACCTTGCATCAAAGCCCAAAACCTTATTCCAGCTGTGAGGCCTGATACATGGGACGGGGCGTGAGATGGTGCGAAACCACCTGCCGGCCTCAATCGCCTTCAGCGACCTCAATCCAAGTGAAACACCTGGAGCGGTGCGACCTGAAGCTGAGCGTTCAGGAAAACCAATACACAGCTTTCCAGCATTACAGAGAACCGTCTCCGAACTGCAGACCATTCAGCAGAAAGGGTTGAGATTATTGCCGAGAGATTCACATACTTCTTCCTATAATTACGTCAAGTGTTTAAACCATCTGTTCGATAAATATACGACAAGGTTACATGTGGTGTTCAAGTGGCCTTATTAGGATGAAGAGCCATTCAGGCAGAAATTCCGACAATTCACAGTTCAGAGACTTTTTTAACAAAAGTATGAGACCGAGCTAAATAATGCTACTAAACTACTAAAACACAACAGACACTTGCTAATAAAAAGCTAAAACATCTGCATCACTGAATTAGCATAAACGGGATCTCTGGTGCACTTTATAGGCAATAATTGGCAAGTGAACGAGGTACTTAAATGCTACGTCAACCAAACTACTGCCAAGCACTTGATCACATAAAATACCCTGCAGTCACAAGTATCAACATTAGTGTAAATGTGTGTGTGTGTGTGTGTGTGTGTGTGTGTGTGTGTGTGTGTGTGTGTGTGCGCATGTGCGTGTTTAGATAAAGGAAGAAGCCAAGGTGCAAATGCACTGTACTTTTGTGATAAATGAAGGAGTTGGTAAAAGTAAACAAAAGCAGGGCACTTTGCACAAAAGGCCCATTAGCTATGCACACACACACACACAAACACCAATTTTTATTTATTAAAGAACAAAAATGTCATACCTTCTTCTATTTAATGTACATTTAAAACATTCAGGAAACAAGTCATCTCTGCCTTGACTTTGTTTACAAAGTGCCGTTCCCTCACCAGCCTCTCTTTTTCATCCAAGTTTAATAAGACAAAATGCAGCTTGTCATGTTACTGATAAACCGCGAAGCCCTCCGTCCTGAAGACTTTCCCTGCGGCGAACGATTGAAACAGAACCGCTTTCCTAAAAGTGCTGACGCAGTTTCCATCTTTAAACGTTGTATACACGTCTCCTTACGGAAAGCTTCGACGATCCGACGTTGTTCTTGGTTACAACTTAAATCGCAAGTCCATTAATATTAACCCGTGATTTATTAGTACAGAAAGTGTAAAGTCACGAAGACTCACCTGTGGTGGAAAACTTACCGGCCGTTACAAAGCACCGAGACTGGAGACTCCTTCCCTAAACGTTAAATAAACGCCTCCTTACCGAACGCTTCACCATAGCAACTGTTTACCGGGTATTCTTTGTTAAATAACAAATCTGTTTATCACTTGTCTTTGATAATGTACTAGATTGTCCACTGCGAATTAGCTGTTACTATAGAAACGATAAGAAATTGGAACGCGTGAATTCATTTCAACCTTGCAGCTAGAACGGCCGACTGACATACACAATTAATCAACGTCTTCTGACCGGACCGATTTGAGAAATTACCAGCTATGGCGTTGCAGGCAGGCTGGCATATTATGCATTGTCATGGTCTGGTCCGGCAAGCACTAAGTGTTACTCTCTTTAAGGTGTGTGTGTGTGTATGTGTGTGTGTGTGTAAGGGAAAGGATGAGTGTGTGGAAAGTCGTAGACCATTTTGATTTTTCCCCCTACTTTAAAATGTCTGATTCTAAACTTTCTGTAGAGCAACCATTAAACATTTACAGCCATCTAAATAATGGATGCGTCAAAAGACGAGAGCACTGGCCTCACCAAAAACCTACGGAGAGCAAATCTGCCGACACCGTGGCAAATTTCTAGATGGGGGGGTACCATTAAATATTTACACCTCCTGCCCCTCCCTGATAACGATGCTGTGGGGATGTCGGGGAGGAGGGGAATATCCCCTCAAGGACTAACTGTTTTAAGACACGAACAGTGGACAAACTGCAGTTTCCCGCAGTATCTTGGGGCACTTTAGAGACAGTCCTTGCTGCAGAACCAGAGCATCATGAGGGAGGACCTGGATCTGATCAAACTCCTCATATAAGCGTAACCCATATGATGCTGTACAACATGAAACAACACAATAAACCAACTGATCTGGCCAGAAACACATGGATTTTTCTACTCACTGGACCTCAAGTGGGAAGCCAGAGTGTGGGGCAGAACTACGGATACCTCCATGATTATCTTTTGTTATTGACGAGCTAGCCATCTAACTGTTCAAACCACCAAACTGTAGTCATTGTTCCAGGTTTACCAAACTAACATGTCTATATCTCGATTGATCTAAAGCATATACTATGTGATTCATTTGACGGTAAGAAGTCCTTTGTTGATTTGACGTCACCTGATGAACTCGAAGTAACTTGGGGACCGTCACGGAGTTCCTGAGTAGGAATTCTGAGTTGAGTAGAGGGGCTGATTTATTTAGTTTTTTTTGTCCCTGGTGGGAGGTCAGGAATTACTAGTTAAAACTAGGTAGGAGGAGCTGGATCAGCTCCACTCCCAACTCGTGGACTTTCTGTTCTGGATAGTTGAAAAAATTGGGGCTGTATTTCAATCATTTACTCAACTTTGAGTAGCTACTATCTAAGGTCCAGTTAGTATAACCTTCATACACAACCCAAAAGTAAACACACTGATTCAGACCAACTACACGTACTAATAGGTGCAAATTGTCCTAAACAATGAAACTGACAAAGACTTTAAGTGATTTCACTCTCGCAGAACAATGTCCAGTGTCGGTATAAGCTCATAAGAGTTTTGCTAGAGATCCCGTAGCCTGCTCCGGTCATCTCGACCGGTTGGTGTAAGGTGGTCAGGATAGCCGTCTTTATCTAGTCTTGATGTTCCGATAAAAACAACCGTGTTTAATATTATTATAACTTTTTAGTCTTGGCTCATGCAAATAGTGAAGTGGCAACAACCAACAGGAAATCTCTCTCTAGCACCAAACAGAAAAACAGTGGGTACAGGAACATCACTGGCTGGAAGATAGACATGGAGGAGGCTCCAGGGAGACCTCAAAATCATGGTCTGTGACTAGAAACTCTGTGACTATTTGAAACACTGTCTTTAGATGTGACAGTGTCAGACATTAGTCTTTTAAAAGACTTCTAGTATATGGTTAGAATAAGGCCACTTCCAAACACACATGGATATTTAGCAAAATGTATTTTTCCCTCCCTGTGTTTGGAAATCCGATTAACAAGAAAAGGGTCCCACTCTAAATTAAGCTTTTTGAAATTTAAATACTCGGTTTCACTATTTTCATGTGTGCGGGGCCTAAACGTCATGTGATCAGATACTGCAGATGCTTGCAAAGTCCTATACGCTAAAATTAAAGTGATGCAGTATGTTATAATACATTCGACTCCGTGCTTTGAAGGTCCTCTTGGAATCCAATGCTAGAGAAAAACAGAACCCTGCATTCGCTTGAAGTAGAAACGCGAACACATTCATCTAAACCTGGGCTTTGTTTCATATCTGCAGCATCTGTCTGCAGAGGTCACAAGGAAGTTTTCATCCGCTGTCTTATTTATGTGCGCTGTTGCATATTCACTTACCTGTACTAAATCTTTAATGCTGCATGCACAAGGCATTTTCTTAAGCAGCTAAGCGCATCTGCAGGGATAGTGAACTACCCAAGGCCACTCACCTTGCCCTTACCCCCATCCAACCCACCCTATCCTGACTGCACAGGAGAATCTTTTCATTTAATATTTATGGAATAAAATGCAGGAGAAGGAGCGTGACGGAGTGCTTGCCTTTGCAACAGGAGACACGAACCCCATTGTTTCCGCCTCGCCCTTCTATGTAAAAGGTCTGATCCGGAATGGCATGTCGCTGGTAGTAACAGAGCCAGGACTGCCACCTGGGTAAAAGGTCCAGCCAGCATTGGGAGACAAGGATTTGGACATTGTCATTCTTCTGTCCAAGACCAGCGCAAATTCAAACAACTCTGTCTGCAGGGTCTAAGATCCAAGAGCCTTTCTGCCTCGTGTCGCTTCCCACTTCACTTCAATTTCTCCTCAATATATTTCCGATCGCATGAACAGCATCTTCGCTTGCATTTGAAGAGTGGTATAAATGTGCAAACGCACCTCAATAATCAGATCACCTCAATTTCAGCTTTGAAACGCTTTGAAAACAATGACGCATAGTATCTTATATGTACGCTAGAAGCCGACAATCCTTTGTGGTACGTCACAGCTACGGTTCCGGAAAACAGACTTGCAAGGTAAAAACACACACACTGGTGCGGCGTTATGGCTGCTTTGTTTAGTTCGGTGTGAACGACCAAAGCCAGCATAATGAGGCTTTGTCTTCTTTATGGCAATACTGCGGGAACTCTGTGTAAAAAGGGCTACGGTCGTGTGGAGTTTACATCAGCTTGATTATGATAAGTAGGGGCATCACAGCAGAAGTAGCATGGAGTAGCAAGATCGCCGTTCACCTTTTCAAGCTCACCTTTCCCTCATCATGGTTACTTTCCCCCCCAAGTGTTTCATTCTTATGTAATTATGGTGGCATAAGCAGTCTGGAGTTCAGATTTCTCGGTCACTGCACCATGGAAGCTAGAATAATGTGAGGTTTACCTTTCCTCGTGCACGGTATTGTGGAATCAGCATTTCAGGGGCAGCACAGTAAGGTGAGGTTCACCTTTCCTGACTACAGTTTGGTGCTTATTAGTATAGTTTTGGTATAATGTTGCAGGCGAAGCCTAGTTTGGTACATTATAAAAGATTTTAACACCAGGTCCAGGAAATCCAGTTGAAAACTATGGTCTTGGATGTGAAAGTGGCACTGAATAACATGATTGATGATAATACCCATCATGTTACTTCCCGTTTCAAAGTCTTAAAATATCAAGAAAAAACTGGATGCCTTCTACCGAAAAAGAAAGCAAAATAAACTGGACTACACATGATTTATTTTTACGTATATAAGCAAGCATCCTTGAGTGAAAGACTTAACCTGAAAACTTGATCACAGTTGAGTAAAGAAAAGTAAAGTAACACCAATATATTATGCACATGTAGGCATATAAAAATCAATCTGCGGTTCGGAAAGAATTTGTCTGTGGAAACATACCTGCGGTGGTACAGAATTGATCCTGGTTTGAACTCTAGTACATGGGATAAGTGTTACAATTACAGTAAAAGTGCAGAGCGGAGTCTTTCCTCATCCTGAGAGCAGTGCAGCACAGCTTACCTGTCCTGGTCTTGGAGTTGGTCAGGATTTCCTGCAGCCTCTCCTGCAACTTGTCGGCTCTTTTGCGCTCCAGATGGAGCTGCCGCTTCAAGTCTTTCAGCTGTAAAAATGAAAGAGAGCGACTCGACCCTTAAACAAACCCTCGTTATTTAAATGTAAATTCACATTCGCGTTAATCCATTTAGTGGGCACACTTTCAAAATGCTAAAGCAGCAGAGGGTACAGTGCTACATCTGTCCCGGGCCCTTCGATGAGCCGTAACTTTAATGCAAATGCTTTTTCTAACAGAATTCTCTTTAAATACATTCCTTAAAAAAAAAAAAGGTTTAATACACTTAGTCATTTTAAGCCAGCGTGGATAATGTGTTAGGGCGCCGATACGCTAATCCCAATATGCATACATTTACAATTTATGAACAAACATTTACATTTAGGAATAAAATGCGTACTATAAAAATACGACGCAAGATTTCTCCCAAAACATTAAACTAGCACTAAAAACCAAAGTCTCTGGACAGCATGGTAATGAGTTCCAACTGTATCTCATTAGTTAGAGCCCCAGTCCGATGTTCAGAGAACAGCAGAAACGCAAACTGGCCATCGCCTGTGTTTTAATTCACTTTCTGGGAATCCAGAGAGACGGAAAGTCCTGACTCATCGCTTATTCTCCTGTCTCCGGCATGAGAGAGTAAGAGGGAGTGTTTATGTTCGTGAAAGAGAGCGAGAGAGAGAGATAGATAGAGAAGCCCACTTACCGCCGAACTGCCTTTCTTCTCCAGAATCCGCTGTTCATCTACAGTGTCTCTAATCTCCTACAGCACATACATACAGAAGAAAGGTTAGTCTTAATTGACCATGTAATGGTCAAGGACATTTTGGCAACAGATGTAAGTGAGTAAGTCCTATTTTGGACTGGTTCATAACAGGCTTCTGGTTTGGACACGGCTTCGGCGGCGTGAACAGACGGACACACTGCGGCACGATGGCCGATGCCTTGCCTGATTCACAGCGGAAATCATAACGATTAAACATCTATCGTTTTTCTTGAACTGTTCTTTAAGGAGGTTTCACGCACAAATATGACGCTACACTGTCAAGTCAAGTCAAGTCAGGTTTATTTATCGATTTTTGCAAGGAGGTGACTGCGCCGCATTGCAAAAAAAGACGAGTGCAGGTCAGGACGAACGGTTGTGTGCGGTGGAGTTAATCGGAGCCATGAAATGACGTTCGGTGGCTCTCTGATGAAGCGTGACAGAGCAGGAAGCTCAGTTCATTTAAAAGGGGCAAAAAATGCAACATGATACAACATGATGGGTCGAACCCTTAGACAGCTGTCTCACTCCAGAGCCAAAAAATAATTGTAAGGAATAACACACTTGGGGATGTGCTGTTAGAGGAAAATAATCAACAACAAGGTTATGAGATGTTGCCAGTCGGTAAGCGGGGTCACTCTTAACACCACATGTTTCGTTCTTCCTATATTACAGCAAGTTGCCAGCTACTACGCTCGGACACATTTACAGTTATGTTTAATGACGTGGGATTAAATATAACCGCGTCCACGAAACAAGTCAGCTCCTGTTAGCGCTTACATTATAGCAGCTATAAACGGTCATTCCCTGACTAGCCTCGTTCTCTCTCTCTGAAAATGAATACAATAAACGCAGCTTGTCACGTTACGGAGAACTGGAGACTCTGCCAAAAACGCGTAATAAACATCTCTTCACGATAAACCTTATAAACAATTACGCTCGTTTACGTGGCGAGTCCTCCAAGTCCCCGTTTACGCTGTTAATACAGAGACGATACACAATTAGAACAAGCGCATTAAAACAAGCTTCAGGTGCTGTTACAGAAGATGAATTGACACCTGACCAATTAGAATCCAGCATTCAACAACGCCGTGGTATAAAACTGAAACAACTCGACATTTTCTTGGCCGGTACCTGTTTGAGTTTAGCGATGGTGTTATTGAGCTCCTCTCTCTCCTTGTCTGTGGCGGCGAGCTGCTGTTTCACGGCCTCCGTCTCTCCAGATTTCTCCTACACACATCCATATAAACAAATTACCACTCCTGCACTGAGAGTAAATAAACGTCTCAGGCATATTAAATTCAAACGCTACTGATTTGCGTAAGCTGGTTACGGCACGTGTTTTCAGTAATGACAAAAAAACATTTGCTCAGTTAGAGGAAACGTACAATTTTCCACTTAGCTGCTTCAAAACCATCAGACACCAAGCAAGCCTTGTCTGATTGACTACATTTGGGGTAACAAATCATGAAAGTCTGTCTCACCCGAAACCTCTTCTTTACACTCACCTTAAATATGCCTCAAACCATATCCAGTTATTCAGTAATATCATGCAGAACTGATAATGTGGTATGACGGGGGAAGAAAAGTGACTTACGGTCATCCGCATTTGCAAAATTTCAGTGTCCTAGAGGTTGCAGCACAAACGGCAGGACATTGCTATTTTTAGGCTGTTTTATTACTGCAGTTAGGCCACACCGCAAAGGGGAAAATAAATATATATATAAAATCAGTGCAATAAACGAACAAAATAATAAATCTGCGCAACGTGTAACACTAAGGACGTTCCATTTCTTTTTAAAAAAATGCGCTCGTTGGACAACCTGGTGGCTCAGCTGAAAATGTTTGCTTCTTGAAGCTTACTCCGGTGCCTGAAGGTTTGTGTACCCTTTAGAATTTTCGAACTTTCTGCAAATAAACACGACCTAAAACATCACCAGATTTGCCGCACGAGCCCTAAAAGACCCCAATCAAACAAATGAGACAAAAATATTATACTTGGTCATTTATTTATTTCTTGAGGGAAATGATCGCTGAGTGAGAGGCAAAACTATGTGAACCTTTAGGATTTGTAGTTCATTTGAAGCTCGGGTGTTTTCAATGAACGGGATGGCAAGCAGGCGTCGAGTGAGTTGAGCGGTTCTTATTTATTTATTTATTTTAAAGAACAGGCGTCTATCAGAGACTGATCTTCGCGTCGCATGTTTGTTGAAATGGATCATGGCACAAGCAAAGGAGATTTCCGAGGCCCTCAGAAAAAGTGTTGTTGAAGATCGTCAGGCTTGAAGAGATCGCAAAACCATATCAAAATCGTCGTCACCTTCTCCAGGAGTGAAGACAAGCAGAGATCACACGAGCAAGGAAACTAAAGACCTCTCTCATATTGGCTGATGTTAATGTTCATGAGTCCACCATCAGGAGAACACTAAACAACATTGGTGTGCATGGCAGGGTTACAAGCAGAAAGCCACTGCTTTCCATAAACAGCATTGCTGCCCGTCTACAGTTTGCTAAAGATCACGTGTCTGTGTTGGCCCTGTGGTGGCATGGCGACCTGCCCAGGGTGTACCCCGCCTCTCGCCCGGAGATGTTGGGATTGGCTCCAGCTTCCCCGTGACCCCACCCCGTGACATTTGACTCGAGAACCCAATCATGAATTGGGTGAATCGTTACAAACCACCAGCTCGTTCTACCGAAGAACGTTTAAAGAAGAACAAGATTAATGTTTTGGAATGGCCGAGTCAAAGTCCTGATTTTAATCCAAGAGAAATGTACGATACGAGGAAACCCAACACATACTCAGAATTGAAGCTGTTCTGTAAAATCTGAAAACAAAAGGCTCACATACTTTTACCACTCACCGATAAGACGTATTGGATCACTGTCCTCAATAAATAAATAAACAAGTATAGCATTTTTGTCTCATTTGTTTAACCGGGGTCTCTTTATCTACTTCTAGGACTTGTGTGAAAATCTGATGTTGTTTCGGGTCATATTGATGCAGAAATATAAAAAAATTACAATAAGGTTTCACAAACTTTCAAGCACCACTGTATGTCCAAGTTATACCTCACTTATATCTCAATAGCCTGGAGGACGCCATGTTTACAGCAGCATCTGGGAGGATTTTCTCGGCTGACATTGTGTGAATGTGCACTACATGGCTGAAGGCTCTAAGCTAGCTGAGTGGGTTTGGATACTGACAGGCAACCCACTGTAACGAACACGCTCCTCTGCACAATACTGGTCACGACAACACTCACTATGCCACGGAGCAAGGAGTTTATTTAATGTAACGTAAACAGCGATCACTTAATTCCCCTTAGGACCTAGCTCCAATTGAAAGACGATCTCTGCTGTAAAATACGTGTCTTGTGGAATTGACCGCATTTCAGATGTCTACAAATTTAACTCTTCCGTTGTCACCAAAAAAAAAAAAAAAAAAAAAAGGCCAATCTGAAGAAAACTTTGGAGCGGTGCTTCCAGGAAAGACGCACTAAAAGGCATGAAAGGGTTATATAAGCTCTGCATAACCGCCCTCTGGGGAGTTTGTGGGTTTTAAGAATACCTGATCTCTAACGGGAGTTAAATACGTAGGCACTCGTATAGAACTTTATTCGCAGTGTTACGTACCGAAGGTCAAGCCTCTCACACTTTTATAGCTAGGAGTTTAAAAGAGTCCTGAACATGACGCACACACGTATACACACACTTTACCTCAAGCTGGAGGGCTTGTTCTCGCTGCAGTCTCTCAATCTCCCCAGTGTGCGCCAGTCTGTTCTTCTCTATAGTCTCCTGTTCACGCACAAACACATGATATAGTTTTTGACTACCGCTGAACGGTTAACAGAGGAATCAAATTCTAATAGCTTTCACTTCGAGGTAATGAAAAAGGAAAGACAACACTGACATCAAGTGGTCAGGCTGATTATGATGGATTCTTAGAAAGCACAGGCAATGCAGTGATGATGCTCTCTCACACACACACACACACACACACACACACACACACAGTACCTCAGCCTCTTTGAGCCTACGCTCGAACCATCCCTTGGCTCCCTCCATGGACTGCACCTGAGTCTGCAGCTCTTCCACACTCTGCTGCAGACCCTCCAGCTCCTTATTGCGAGCCTACAACACACAGCAATGTTTCAAACACACACACACCTTTCTATACCTCACATTCTACTCCCGTTTCTATAATCCGCTCCGTCTCCATCACCATCAGTCCTATTTCTACGGTATTAGTTTCTCTGTGCGTCTGCTCAAGAAAATACCTGCATGGCTTCGGCAAACGACGTTACATGACGGCAGAGGAAATAAACGACCACGGATGTCGTGTGGACGCTTCGCTCGACACGACATGCGCGTGGAAGCTTGAAAAGGTCTGCGGACGAACGCGGCCCTTAAAAAAGCCCGCGTCTGGTGCGTCGAAACGGGACAATGAAAACAAATCTACAGAGCGCGTGTGAGCTTGTAAGTCGGAGGGAGTCACATTTTCTCCATCCTCACCATCTTCTAGTTCAGTTTCGATGAAATAACACAGATGCCTTTCTGTTATTATAAAAAATTTGAAGCTTTTACTTCAGAAATATGATTAAGTGGTTAACTCCTCCATAGTAAAGAAAGCAATCGGCTATTTTTTAACCCGGCCTGATTTTAAAGCAAGGTTATATATCGGTGCTAAAAACACAGACGTGTTAAACACGTGAAATACAATAACCTTAAGCTGTTAACAGCACATATTTAGGGCATGAACATCTTCCTCTGTTCCCTTTACATACGCAGACATTTTATATATAATATTTCTAACCATTTCATCCCCCAAACCTTCTCGTCTCGTAGCTGGGCGCGGATCTCCTCCTCCGTACGGCTCTTGTCTTCATGGAGGCCGCGGAGCTCTTTCTCGTAGCGTGCCCGGATGCTCAGCACCTCTTTCTCATGCAGGAGTCGCAGGTCGCTCAGCTCCTCTTTGTGTCTTGACTTCTCCTGCGCCGTCTCGATGGCCAGCTCGTCCAGCATGGCTTTGCGCTTGTCTGCGGTCTGCCACAGGCACAAGGGGACAGTCAGGAGACACACGAACACAGCAAAGACATGCCAATAACGTCAATAACGATACAGCATCTGCGTGGCCAATTAGCAAACTTTACCCGAGCTCATCAATATGACAGTCGATTACATTTAATTCATTCAGGAAGCCAAAGTTCTTAATCATGATTTAAAAAAAGATTAACTGTGCAGGTGTAGCTCGGCTCTGTACCATGTTACCATGTTCAAACTACGGAATGAACGTTAAATTACTTGCTTATAAAGGAGTGCCTCGGCTTGAACACATTCTGTATGACTTTTTAAAAAAGGGATACACACTAGTGCTTATTACTGGTCATGCATCAACCTCGCCGGCACTGGTGCAGCCATAGCAGGCGCTCATTTTCACATCCAGAGAACAGACTGTGTGATTAGATCAAATGAACAAATGATGAAGCTGACTAATTTCATCAAGAGGCAATGTGCAGCTTCTTCCATCTGGCTCGTTCCTGTTATTAACTCCCCGAAGGAGGCCATGTTTGTTGTTTGTTTGTTCGTCAGACTGTAAGCAGAATTGTGCAAAACCTACTGAATCTATTTCCATGAAACTTGGTGGCAGGGTCTAGCATGGGCCAAGGAAGAACCCCACAGGACCACGTGCCGGGATATGGCATTTGGTTTCGGCGGAAGTCTGCGCGCAACGATGCCAGAAGACAGCAGAAAAGCTCGATGGTGACAAAAACATAGCCAATGTAGAAATACCGTGTCTCCATTGGAAATATATCCAGAGATATGTGATTGCATTTTATTTGCAGATCATAGGAGAGTCGACTATCGTCCTTGCCGGGGGTCTGTGCTCGCCGAGTGCCCTTATAGTTTCAGTTGGAATTGGTGCAGCTTACAAGAAATACCATTCTGGGGCTGTTCCACATCAGGGCTGAAAAAATTATAAAATTATAAAATCGCTTCCCCAAACAAATCATTTTCATTTAGAAGAAGCAGTGAGGAGCTTGGCCTAAGTGGGAGCTTCCACTTGATCCCTCATAAAGCTGAGAAGACTCGGAGAGTTTCATCAGGAAAGGTGTTAGGAATTTAAAATATAACGCTTTTCCTGGTCACCGCATAATCCCACACGTGCTTAATTTTCCCTCCGGCTTCGATTTGGAAAGCGCTTATTAGACCTGTCTGGAAGCACAGAAAGGTATAGGCGTGTCTAAATGAAAGGGAACCCATCCGTCGTCTGCAGATTGTTCTGCTGCCAAGATGCGGCGCTTTAATCTAAATGAAAAACTCTGATGCTGATATTAAAAAAAGTCCAAAGCTAAGACACTCATTTTGGGCTGAAACCAACACTTAATAGAAGTTTAAAAAAAACAACTACGTTCAAAAGAGAAGTACTGTTGATGACGGTAATGCTGCAATTTCTCTCGACTCATCCGTATGAACTGATTTTAAAGTAAAAACGACGGTATGTATGATGAATACCTTTTTGGCTTCCTCTAGATCCTGCTGTAGCTTATCCTTCTCCAGACCCAGTTCAGAGATCTGCTCCAACAGTCTACTACTGGCTCGGTTTGACTCCTGCAGAGAACAGCAGTCAGATAGCTGTGAGTAAATTAAAATAAACAATGAAGGCATACGTTCACGACCCACAGCTAGCGGTCTTTCTCTTATAAAATACGCCTTCGTTGTTTCATGCTTTATTAGTGAAATCACACGTCTAAGCAATAAGAATGTAGAACGTTTGAGCTTTGCCAGGTCACAAACAGCCTGTTGTAAGGACTCCTTGACAGTGTGTTTACGAAACACCTCCTTCTCTCCCTTTCCACTTTCCCATACCATGGCCAGTTAATTAAGTAGATAGAATAACTAACCCCGGCTGGTTATACAGAAACCGAAAGCCGGGTCTGTTCCCGGAGCGCCGTGGTTACTGTGCTTAGACAGCAGAACCCAAGCGAGTGTGCAGTGGTTTGTAATGTGGTTGGTTTATTAAGACCTGTAGCTGAGAGCTGAGGTCATCTTTCTGTGCCAGTAAGCTCTCCTGCTCACTGCGTCTCTGCTGCAGCTCCGCATTCAACGCCATGCTCTGCTCCCTGAGGAGGTTCAGCTCCTGAGTCTTCACTGTCTGGATCTGTCACGCCACACACACACACACACACACACACACACTATATCAGTGCATCAACACCATGGCAATAATTACCACTTTTCACTGATTGCATTTAAACGACTGTAGCTTCACAGAGGAATGAAAAATTTAAAAAATTAGGTTCTTAACATGACTAAACATGGGAATGGAGCAAGAGGACGTCTAAACAGAGCAGCAGATGAAAAAGGGAAAGAGATTTTTGAAAAAGAAGGCTTTTATACAGGGCCTGGACAAATCATCCATATTTTAAATTCATTTTAATCTAATATTTGATTTTTTTTTTTTATAGATTCATGAACACGTTTTTTTTTGTTTTTTTTTTTATCTACTAGAGTACTGATACCAGCAAAAAAAAAAAAAAAAAAAAAAATGGATATCGGAGAAAACGCGGGGAGACCGGAACTGAATTTGGAAAAGAAATTTGTTCTTAGAACTGCAAATGTTTACAAATAATCTTGACTTTTTTCTTTTATGAGGATTTTTATTAAATTGCCTTTATACTGCATACTTAGTATCATAGAGCTTCAGTAAAAAAATAAATAAATAAAAAAAAAAACCCCGGTTAAATAACACTGCGTGGGTATCGGGATCAGCTGATTCAGTATCAGCGTACACGTCGGAAAAGTCTCCGATAGTTACAATTGATATTGTGCAATACCTATGAAACACGTTAGCCCATGTTGCCTCTTATGCTACAGCGGTTGTTCTCTCACCAGCCACGATTTATTCCGAAGTCGTTCGCTATTTTTACATGCACAAATATTCCACTTCTCGCCCTTATTTGGAAAAAGTCAGCATTCCTACCAAGCTGTTTACATGGCTAACGAGAATGAATATTCGACTAATATTCCCATTGACACGCATGCATCTCTACCACAGCTCTGCAAACTGTTGATCTGTGACGGTAAACAGGCAAGAGGCCGCGTGGAGTATTAGCGTGCATGTAAACGTACTACATATTAAAAAACCGCAGCTTGTCGTGTTACAGAGCGCGGTGTGTATCTCCTGAAGACTTCGGTGTCTCTATAAAGTACGATATTCATGAAAGTGATGATGATGATGATGAAGAGCAGGAGGAGGATGTTAGAATACCATTCCACTACCATATTAGAAAATGCAATGCTAAAACTTTTTACGAGCTTTACCGTCATGTCAGTGTTACAGTAATTGCACGTCTTTGTCCGACTCGCAACAGTTTGTAGGAAACGTGTCATTTTGCAGTGATTACTATTATTTTCTGTTACTGAATTCCGTAAAAAAAAAAAAATAAATAAATAAAAAAAAAACAGTCCGAGTCTAATTTAGCTCTCCGCCCAAGGATAGGAACGATCTCCGAGCCGTCACATCACAATTACTGTGATCCTGACATGACGTGAAGGCGCGGTTACGACCGTTATGATGACAGTAATGAGCGTCGTCATATGGAGACGTTGATAAGAATGGATGGCTACAGACACTGGAACACGGACGGCGCCGGTCGAGCTGTACCTGTTCTAGGGCGGCTAGGTTAGTCCTGAGAGCCTCATTCTCACTCAGCATGCCCTCCACCTGCTCCTGACTGACCGCGCTCTGACACGCTACCTGCAGCTCCATCGAACACCATGCGCAGCCACACGGAGAGGGGGAGAAAGAGAAAGACAGAGAACCAGGAAGGTGAAATTTGTATGACCTAGGACCAGCTGTAAAGGAGAGAACACCTGATCGGCGGGATGATGCAAAAGCCAGGACAAATAAATAAAGAATAAAAAAAACCAGAAAAGCCAAAGGAACTGCTGAGAGATGAAGAGGATCTGAGACACGTCCGAACAGTAGAGATAAAGCGGGAGAGGACAGGGCTTTCTTGCTAATCTCCTATTAGAGCCAAGACTTTAATTAAGATCCGTGCCCTCGGCGAGGAAAAGAGCGACACTGATGATGACGCCAATATCAGGTATTTACCAGCATCCCGAAGAAATCAGGCAGGCCGAGAAGCCTCACAGCTAATCTTTAATAATTCAGGTAATCTTTAGCACGCTCGTTTATTAAAACCCAATTAAAAACACAGCGGAGTTCTGATGATGTGAAAAAGTTTGCAAAGTTTCCATTCCAGGACTCAACACAACAATAAACAGCTGTCTCGATCACAGCATGCTATCAGCCAGACAGTTAAGCTGACAGTTATGTCTCGTGTGCTGCGTTTACTTGATAACGGCTGACGGCAGACGCTAGATGTTTTCCGGCGGAGCGGAAATCGCGGAGCGACTTTTCTTTCCAGCCGTAACGGTGGGATAAGGAACGTAGAGCCCATGACGATCGCATGAACGCACCTCCGTGGTTATGATGATGAACATCCGCGTGTGTGACCTTTTTTTAGTTCACGCCTGAATTTTAAAACAGAGCACCAGTCCAAGAGAGCGAGGTTTGGCTGTAAAGCGCAGTGCGAGTGAAAGTCCTAATGGAAAACCTGACGCAGGCCTGGAGTGAACGGGGAAAAATAAACCAGAGGTGACGTTTACCTGATCTTTGAGAGCATGGAGAGCCACCTCGTGCTCTCTCTGCTTGCTCTGCAACTGCTCCTTTAGCTCAGCAACATTCTACCACCCCACACACACACACACACACACACACACACACACACACACACACACACACACACACACGAGACATGGGTTAAGATCTCAGGGTTTATGCATGCATGGCTTTCATATCTGGCACTCGATCTAAAAAAAACCTGAATGTGTTTGTACTTGGGCTGATCGATACGCCAATACCATCCATACCATATCGTGATAAATTATTCCACAATACTTTTCAGAAATATTGTGGATATCATGATATATTCTTTTTTTAAATATCTACAAACTGCCTGGAAAAAAATGAATGCAATTCTACAATTTTTTACTTTTTAAATAATTGTAAATATAAAACAAAATTCTTTCAGCATTTCATATATATAAATATATATACATACATAATTATTTAAAAAAAAAAGATATTACGATACAATACCGACACTTTTCTGACATATTGTAGCTATTACGATATATTTTTCGAATTTCGTTTTAAATAATTACAAAACTCTGACTGGAAAATGTCATGTCCATGTTTTGTACAGAATCGTTAAAGCTCTTATTTATTATTCAAATTGGTCTGAATGTATTCTTTTTCAGAAATTTATCCTTTTCACGTACCGAAGAACACGTTTAAGTATCGTGATGTGATATTTTCTTGGCTACAGAAGTTATTTTTCACACTAC
>JAQQZR010000039.1:4036459-4049623 GCA_030068235.1 Notoglanidium macrostoma | reverse complement strand
TATATAAAAAACAAAAATAAGAATTAAATTATCATTATAAATACGGTGATGATGCTAGGCCATGTTATGCAGCTCTGACCTGGTTAGCGTTCATCAAGTCAGACTGCAGTTTCTGCACACGCAGGTTTATGGATTTCAGTTCCTCTTCTTTGCGCTGCTGAATCTCGTCTATTTTTGTCCTGGAGCAAATCACATGAATGCAAATGGTTTATCAAACAGGTAATCTGACATAAGCGATGTTTCCCCACCCTGAGGATATTTGCAAAAGAGCACCAGAGTGAGTGGGTAAAAGAAATGTTCAGTGTACATGGGAGGAAAAAATAAATATTATACAGTGTCAGTTAACAACAAGGAAAAGACCTACAGTTATTTATAAACTCAAAACAAGAACAAGTGTGCGTTTTATTACTCCCCGTCACCCACCTGCTGTCGTGGTAGAGAGTCTCTTTTTCCCCCTGGAGCTGAAGGAAGCTGGAAGAAGACCATAAAGGAAGTTTAAAGCCCCAGTGAACAGAAAGAACAGCAGAAGAAGAGGCTCGGTGCCCAGAAGGCAGCCTCGCACGAGGCAGCAAGCTTCGCTGATCGAGCAAGAGAAAGAAAGCGCCGGCACGACAAACACCTGCTCACTGACTGCGCACCTGAGCCATGCTGAGAGGGAGGGCATGAAAAACACAGGACATCAGAAACACACAAAGTCAAAGTGTCGAGGGGTTGAAAAAGACACCGTTTGTCTGCACTGAGGGGGCTTTCACTTAACACCGAAGATCTCCGAGTGAAAAGGGCACCGGAGTCATCACTGTCGCTCCTTTTCAGGCAACCGATAATACAGCGGTCCGCGGTGAGGTTTTCAAATTGTTATCGCAGAAACGAAACCGACACTTTGACTTTTCCTGCCATAGAAAACGCTACACAGAAACACGTGCCTAGAGAAACAGAGCGAGAGCTAGCGCATGTGAAGTCACGGCTGCGACACACACACAGGTTGGAGGTTGTAGAGACGGGTTAGGGAGGAGGGATGGAGGTAGAGAGCCGTTTTTATCTTGTGTGGTGTCTGAAATGGTCTAAATACATAAATAACAAAATGCTGAAACTAGTTGTACAGTACTAAAAAAGGAAAAAAATAAAGGACCGTTGGGGACCGGTGCTGGTACTGGTATCGGTTCAAATGTGAATGGTACCCAGCCCAGTTCGTCTCCTAGAAGAGCTCCTGAGTTTGTGTACATTTTCTTGATGTAAGGAGATTCGCTGATCGACTGATCGGGTTCAAATCATATAAATACCGCTAGACACTAAGATTTTAAGTATATACAGTAGATTATGGATTGTCAACTCACTTACTATTTCAAACACAAAGTTAATGACAATATATCATATTAATGATTTGAAACATTGGTTATTTAGACAGGGCAAAAGAAATGGCACCCTTTGGTAGCTGACGCACTGCAACGGCCGTTTTTCCACGGTTTAGCCTTCATTTAAATGTCTTCGCCTTTTATGGAGTTGTGCGGCGTCACTAAACGCGACTCATGAACTCGCTCGGTAATTTACATGTGATTCATGAACCTGCACATGTTAATATGAACAACATCAACGTCACTGAAGCCTCTGCGCATCTGGTGAGGATTTGTAATTCAGTTTAGCTTTAGAAATGAGGCGCATTGTTCAAACATTTGTTGAAAACCGTTGCCAAGTGTGCAGATTTTGCTCGATGGCTGCGTTGTCACAGCAGATCCGTTTCAAACAGGACAAACACCGAGTACGTGAAACGCGTACAAGCGGTCAGTGTCGGGATCATCACGTACTGTAATAAGGACGCTTAAAGGACCATTGAGGGCGCAAAAAAAAGCTCGAAATGTTTATTCGCAAGCGCTGATCCTTTCCAGTTCAAACGTGCCTGCTCATCTTTAACTGGATTATGTAAATTCTGTCAAAACAATTCAATTACGCTAACGAACTGTTGTGGCTTCGGGGCTTGAAAAAACGTCTACATACCTCTCCTGTTTTTTCTTCAACTTGTCAGAGAGCTAGGAACATAAAATCACACGTTCATACAGACTGTTAGCATGAGTGCAGTGGGGGGAAAAAAAAAAACGTACGCACTTTCCTTTAGAGCGGTCACGCACTTACCTTAGTGTTCTCCTCTTGAAGTTTAGTGAGTTCGGCTTGTTTGGATGCCTAAAAACCAAGCAGGCGCACGATCAACGTTTTTAATATCGCATATGTAGAAATAAGCTGGAGATTTATTTTGAGCATCAACATAAATATGTAAACAGCACACTAGATAATCACACACTCTTCACACCATGTAGTCTCTGTGGCATTTACTGAGTGTGTGTGTGTGTGTGTGTGTGTGTGTGTGTGTGTGTGTGTGTGTGTGTGTGTGTGTGTGTGTGTGTGTGTGTTTACAGACCTCCAGGGCCTGTAGCTGCTCTTTCAGTAATCGCTTCTCCTCCATCTCTGTCTGAAGCTTCAGCTCCACCTCTGGAAGGGACAGACGTATACGTTCATCAGCTTAACGCACACGAAAACTGATCTGTCCCAAAACGAGTAGTGAGAAAAGCTCAGCTTACCGCTTAGCTCGTTCACTCTGTGCTCCAGACGGACACCTTTTGCCTGCAGATCAAAAGCAGAAACAGTTAACACCTGCAGACACGTCAAACTTCAAGGCGGTTTCCGTCAACCTGATACGCGATATTCTCTTCCTAGACGAATAAAAACGCAGTGATAAAGTGACTCTAAGCCCCGCCCCCTCGATAAGAGCTGCTAAGTGACTATCCTTTCGTTAAACAATTCCGAATATCGTCTAGCAAGCAGTAATTAGCATGTTACAACATTTCAATAATGATCCATTTAATTTCGTTCCTTGCTGTCGCGTCACTCCGGAGAATTTCATTAGAGATTTCACAAAAATGCGACATCCCGCTCGGTTATCTCCGTTTCGATATTTCCGACTTTATACAAAAGTGATATTTCATTACTAGCGTATTTTCCAAAAGAACCTGGGACCTTAGATCATCGCATCCTCAACGTCGATATTGTGATAACATCTGGAAAGCGTAGCTTAACATAATTTTTCATACGTTTTTAGGTTTTCCTTCGATAAAAATGGTAAAATCTGCTTTGATAAAGTTTTCGACAGATTAAATAAAAGTATCATCAAACTAATTATTGTTACGGTTTATTTTAAATGCTGGCAGTTTTCTAGGAGGCCTGCATATATATATATATATGTATCTGGTATCTGTAATGTATCACAATATATATATATATAGTGAAACATATCAGGTACCAAAGAAGCGTCCAGAAATATCATGATATGATATTTTGTATGATATTGTCTAATCCCTACTTAGACATGTGTTAAGGGTGTGAGCCATATATTCAGCTATCAAACACATGCTTATGCTATCACACACACACACACACACACACACACATCTACAAGACACTAATGTGAGATCAGTAAAAGTTAAAAGCAGACTTTAGTAGGCTTTGCAGTTCACACTACCTATGATTCATTCGTTCAGTGAAGCTCAAAGCTTCATTTCGATTTCGTGTTCACTACAATAAAGAAATTTTTTTAAATACTAATTGCACCTGTTAGGCCATCAGAATATCATAAACATGTATCACCACTACATAGGATCTAATAAAGTTGAGTTGCGTTCCGTGAACAGGGTTTAACTTGAAGCTTAAATTGATGCATCATCGCGGCATCTACGCAAAATTGTTGCACTACTAGTACACGAATCACAGTATTCTGTTTGCACTGTTGTTGCTTTTATTTATTTGTTGCCATTTTTATTATGTTCAAATGTTTTTAAACTAAGGAGTACATGGAATAATCTTTGTTTTTTACCGTGGTATTGAGAATTGTGTAATTCTACTGGTACCGATTACTTGATTTCCGGTATTGTTTATATCCCTTAAATGTTAATGAAGAAAAATTATGTCTGAAAATACTCCTTTGTTTTTTATTTCTGAGTAAAAAATAAACATAAATAAGCAAACAGACATAAATACATTTACAAATCCTCCCAAATAAGTGATTGAATTAACAAATGTTCTGCCCAGGGGAAAAAGCTCGAGTGAAACGTAATGAGTTCTGTAGAAGATTCTGAAGCATCATTTTAACTGGGAATAGAGCTCCAAAGTCGGCTAAAATGCCCGTCCTCCACCACGTCTTTCTCAGGCGTTGCAGATCACAGAGTCACAGGGGGAAGGTTTGGTTTGAAAGCTACTGAAGAGCGCCTTGTACCCGGTTGAAGCGTGGTCACGTAACCATACAGCCTGTAAAGTGTGTTGGTCTGCATGCACCAGCTCTCCATGAAAGAAAGCGATCATGTGACCAGCGTGCTATCTATATACATTTAAACTCTATCAGTTGTGCAAATCGGGACCGCCGGTGTTTAAACAGTACAACTGTATTAATTGCATAATGAATGGAATGATGATTTCCATAAGGTGAATCGCAGATATACTCAATACACGGTCACATTTCGCCATCACGACGCATCAGAACATTACGCTTCATTACACCCTCACTAGTTACAGTTACCAATAATCAGCCACAGTTTAGGGTAAGGATCAATTGTTGAACTCTCTTCCATAGGATTTAAATTCTTATGCTAAATAGGGAAGAAAACCATTCCTTATCTAATCCTCTCACCCGATCCAGTCTGTCATTGGCTGAAGCAGCTGCCGTGTCATCACCAGAGCGAGCAGCATCTGTATGCAGCTGGTCAAGGCCATTGGTGTCCGCCTGTCCCTCAATCGCTGCCTCTTTCCCGTCACCTACGTCCACTCCTCGCATGCGGTTTTGCTCGCTGTCCTGCAGAGCTGGACAAACACACAATAGCAATATATCCATCTCCGCAATGACCGCTCACATCCACCGAATGCTCGGGAGGGAATAAACGAGACTGGATATGCACTTTCAAGTCATACAGATAATCCAAAAAGAAGGCTGTTACGGTCAACAGCATCAGGACAACACCTTTATGTCTATTTCTCTCATGCGACACGCCGCTGGTCATCTTACCTGCCAGTTTCTTCTGCAGGGCAGAGTTTTCAGCCTGTAAGCGCAGAAGCTCTCCATCTGTTGGGCCGGACACAGGGCCAGGGCTGTGAGCTTGGAGACCCTTCCCCTCCCTCAAGCCCTGATTCTCAGCCTCCAACTGCTCAATCTGGGAACATAACTACACACAGAAAACTGGGCATTCGGAGACCGCTAACCAATCAGGATAGAGTTTATTCATATTGATTGATCACATATCATGAATTCTGCCCTGCATTACGATATTACCGTAAACAAGCTGGAGCATTTGAAATAGGGCTGCGTCATGAACATCGGATCTGCAAGGCTGATTTAGGACGCGCTAACAAGGACATTTTCGTGCCAAAGAAAAAAATGTTGACGAATACACTATACGGACATCAGCGCGGGTCTGCGGCAAAAAGTCGCCGCGAAGTTGTTCACGAGAATTCTGTTTGCTGTCGCATTAGCTGCACTATTTGATTCGAGTTATGCATATTTTCAGTTTATCATGTCCACATGCCACCATAGCAACAGTGCGAGTTTGTTTAAGAGGAGGGCCTCGGAAAACTCCATCGGAATCTTATTTGCAGAATGTTTAAATGACGATTCCATGACGCGACACGAACGAGGGAATCCTCGGGTTCATTAGGACGCCAGGAGTTCCCTGCTTATGGAGAAGGGGAAAAAAAAAAAATCGTACGTTTTTCTGTCAAAGCTGGAGTAAGCAGCTTGGATCGTGTTCATTAAAGTGCTTTAAAACAACGTTCAGGATTAAGAATTTCTAGGAAGACAAGGTATCAACCGATTTTGCGCAGAATTGAAAATAGGAACATTCTACCACATCTTATCAGCCATAGCGGAAAACTAACCCGTGCGACTTACACCTGACTTGATATGACGTGTCACAGGCGTGGACGCTTTGAACGAAACATGCCTCGGCTTTTCCTTCCGACGCCGGTCCGGCTCCGTTACGGTACGTCCGGGACGACCACGCGGAAACGGTCGGAAGAGTTTAAAATATAGATACTTTGACAACACATCTTCAATTTCACATTTCATTTTAACATCGATGGCCTGGTATGTTGCCGGATGATTGCGGATTGTTCCCGGCATCAAAAATGGCGACTCGCTACTTGGACTCCGGGAAGGATGAGCCCTTCTCTAAATGTACTTTTTTCTTTTATCATGATTTCTGTAACGTAAACAACTTCAAACCTGCTTGTGTTACGAACATTTTTCCAGTCTCAAATGAATCCGATGCGTTTTCGAGAAACCACCTGAGTAACAAGTAAGCATATAATTGGTTTTTTTTCTTTTTCTTTTTGTTATTTTATTTAAGGGACTTAAACAAAGGAATGAAACAAAGCTGAGAATCCTATCTGGATTAAACATTAGCATTTGCTGATAACTGAATCAATACAAAACAAAAATTAGATTCTTCCCCTTAGGGAGGATTGTCTCATAATAACAGCATCTAAACCAAGCAGTGTGTGTGTGTGTGTGTGTGTGTGTGTGTGTGTGTGTGTGCGCGTCAGCACCTTGGACAGCTCTTGCATGAGGGTGCTGTTCTGCAGTCTGAAATCCTCCTCCTGGCTGTGCAGTTTGCCCTGAAGCATCTCATTTTCACTCAGTAACGCCTCCACTTCCTGCAGCAACAAACATAACGACAATACAAAACACACCGGCAATGATTTCTACGATGGATGGATTTGAGACACGACGGCAGATATAATCGCGGTACGAAGCCAAAGACTGTTCCGTACGAGACCGTCGGTTGTTCCTTTTGATTTTGATGGGAAACTATAGAAAAGTGTCTTTAAGCTGACAATGGAGTGCAAAAAAAATAATAAAAAATCTATTGATGAGAACAGTATGGTCATCTCCGTCATTATAACAACAGAACCCGTCGTAACGGGTTTATTCGATCACGCGCCGTATGATGGAGACGAACTTACCTGAGCTTTCTTGCTCTTATTAAGTGCCTGCGGAGGGAGAAAAGAAGACAAATCAGAGCCAAAATAATCAAATAACATCAGTTCAGTCTTGAAAGGAACCAGCAGGCCGAGTTCTGGGAAAGGCCAAGTGGGGATTGCGTTTATGCTAATTCCATCAGCAAATGGTTTCCTCCCACTCATTTGCAGCACATGCTTGGTCCAAAAAAAGCGAGATTTAACAGACTTTGCTGAGATCTGATTACTTTTTTGCCCCAGAAACATTCAGGCCCTGGAGGAACAGAGCTCCGTGCATTCAGGGGGACGAGTTCTCAGGCCGAGGTTCTGAACTCAGGCAACATTCGGCTACGATATTAAATTGTGATGAAAGCTTCAGTGGTTACGACGATTGGATGATTTGGATCGATTTAAAAGACAGTCAAGAATCAAAAGAAAGAACTGGTGTCTTAAGTCCATCAAAATAAAATACATTTATACATAATACAATAATTACAGTGAAATGAAAACTGACGCGCGTTTACCTTCTGTGCTTTGACGTAATCTTTCTCCAAGGTCGAGATCTTCTGGCGGACATTGTTGAGCTCTGCAGAGGAGATGAACAGGATTAATCGGCAGGGGTTTATGACAGTAACGGGATAAAATGCAGGGCTCAAAGTTTTTTGAATTGTTTTTGGAGACTTGCGAGCATTCTCCGCATTCGCACGCGAAAATCGGATAGCACTTCGTGCGACTGAATGAATACCACGCGTAAAAATGCGTAAGTGATGTTTTTTGGCATGTGGCGTTCAGGAGTGAAAACGTCGTGTCGCGCCGCACGTTTATTTAAAAGGTGCGCCTTAAATCTGTGCCGCTGCTCCTGACAATTTTCAGCAGGGAGCTACTAGAGGAAGACGTCAGGATCAGATCAGCGTGGAAGAGGGGTACAGGTGCTGCTTACCTGCAGTGTTCTTTCGCAGGTCATCGGAGAGCTGGTAGTTCTGCGTGCGCAGCTCCAGAAGCTGAGCCTGTCCAAACCGAAACAAAAGGGACGGAAAGAAGTTGACAAGCTTCTTAACAGAACTTAACAGTGCCGCTGCGTATCATATAATAAGGAAGTGGAACTGGAATAACTGCCCTGCGTAGTTTAGGGTGCTTTAAGGTATCACACGTGCAGTGTTCAGACAAACACCGGGGCCTTTTCCCCCTTGCTGTGTATTTTCTCTTTTATATGCGATCACGAACCAAGACAGCCGGTCTGAGGATGTCTGCGTTGTGTGGCTGTCGTTCTCCATCCTGAGAAAGTGACGCGACTCTGAGACGCTGAGCCAAATGAAATGAAACGCCTTCCGGATGTTTGGTTTGAACAACATCAATGTTGAATGAGACACAGAAAACTAGTTATTTATATAATTAGCTAATCATTTACTTAGCTACGGCTCAGCGTACTGCATGCTCGGGGGTTAAGGTATTACCTTAGAGTTTTCCCTAAACCACTAAAGCATTCCCTAAGCTCAGGAATCATTGACCAGAACAGCTGTGGTCCAGATGCGGATTTTCAGCATTTTGGCGGATTCAACAGAGCATGTGGAAAACACTGAAGCACTGCAGATGCACGTGTGGGAAAAAACTCGTCGTTCAGCGGATCAGCAATGAACCAACTCGTATATCCGGCGTTGTGGTGTATACAATCATGTGCTGAAGGAAGCTCATCAGACCAGAGATGAGCTACAAGGTTAAAGACATGAAGGCCAAATGATAACACTGCTTGACGATTAAAACAGGACAGAGACGTACGCGTTTATTCATCAGCCTCGTCTGTTCAAGGACCGTGGCTCTAGTTAAAAGTGGTAACATGAAGTGCAAGCTACGAAAGAAAACAAAGCGGTTTCGAATAGTCTTATTTATAGCCATTAATGTTAGCGCCTTTAAATGGCACCAATAAATCATGTTATTCACTTATCCAGACCCTAGTGAGTCAGGAATTTTAAGTACAGGACCGCCACAAATGTTAGTTGAACGTCCGAGCTCTAAAGGGTTCCGAACAAACATAATACACTTAGCAGCGTATAGGGAATAGCGAGACGCAGAGGAGGGCCGGAACTGAGAAACGGTGATCAAATTGTTTAAAAATGTCCCAGGAATCACTGGAGTAATGGGAGTTCCTTCTCTTTTCACGTTCATGATGTCTCCTCATACACATAACTAAGAGTCAAGTAGTACACGTCTCCACCATTCACACTAAAGATGACCTCAGATGTTGAAAACATCTGCAAAAGAAAAAGAAATACGAAAAAAACCATACGGCACATATATACGACTCGACTCACCAGGTTCGCGTAAAAGAGTCGACTCGCATACAACTTGTATACGCGACTCGACTCTCAAGGTTCACTTATAAAAACCGGCTCAAAGAGTCGACTCGAACATACTTGACATATGCGAGTCGAATCTCAAGGTTCATCTAAAAGAGCCGACTCGCAATCAACTCATACATGCGAGTCGATTCTCAAGATTCATCTAAAAGAGCCGGCTAAAAGAGTCGACTCTCATACACCTTACATAAGCTGATGTTTCAAAGAGTCGAATCGTCCGCAAACGATACATCATTATTACACAGAAGGATGAATAAGTAGTGGTTTGAAGCATAACTACTGGTACGGTGTTTAAAACGCTGTTTGACAAACCCGCCTGGTTTAACGAGTCACATCTGTTAACGTAATGGAAACGATTCAGTGATTAATCTTGCAAATGATTAGCCATGAAGGAAACTGGATACTGGGTTAGCAAGCTACATTTCACCTCAGGTTCCTCACTGATGTGTCAACAAAACCTGACGCTAGGAACAAAAATAAATATTTGACAGCTGTTTAGCAGTGTCGTGCTATTACGTTTACTCACAGAAACACTAATAAAACTGCCCGAGGTCCTCCTGGAGGGATTTAAAGCTCTTTCAGGTTTAGAAACAACTGTAAACCGCTGTATAAATGCACTGCTAAGGAAACTGGCTAGCTAAAAAGTATGCTAACTGATAATTAGCAACCTCGCTAGATAACATAACGACCGTAACTCCAAGGACAACAGCTGTTAATCGTTATGTTAAGCAAAGTCAAGAAATAATACGAAGCCTGTCACAGTGCACAAAAAGCCACAGTTAGATGGTTAGCAGGCTAAGTTGTTAGCTGAAAAGCTAACGCTAGCTAGCAGGATGACGCCTCCCTCAATCACCACAGCGGCAGTCAGCAGAATGTACCTACCAGATTGCATTCATTCTGGCCTTTATTTTTATTTAAACACAGCGATGGTTTTACTTCAGGGGACGTGATAAAAAAAAAAAAAAATCGACAAAGCTGACGAATTTAAAGCTACCTGCATACGGTGAAACTCCTCTTCTGATAGTGCTTGCGCCATCTTCGTCCAAGCGCAAGGAAACTGTTTCACCGGTGCAATCACAAATCACGCCATACTTCCTATATGTGTGTACTACGTAGGTACACTAATTCCATGACTTGCACACCTTACGTAGTGCACTATGTGCCTCATGGGAAGACATTTGGGATACGGACACTATTGGTCCGTCAACAGAGGGGCGTTTGAGTGACTTCAGATGCTGAGGCTTCACTGAATCCCTGACTGAACGGTTTACCGAAATGTCTCTAATAAACGCGAACCATAAGGAGAAACTACAGCGGTCGCTTCATCCAGTTATTAAGTGCACTCTTAAATCCCTGTAACTGTAGGTGGCACAACGTACCAGCATTTCTATTTTGACATATACACCAATCAGCCATAATATTAAACCCACTTAATAACACTGATTATCTCATTACAGTTTCACCTGCGAAGGGCTGGGATATATTATGGTAGCACATGAACAGTCAATTCTCCAAAGTTGATGTGTTGGAAGCAGGAAAAATGGGCAAGATTGTAGATATGGCAGAATTGACAATAAAGTTGACTTTGACTGAGTCTGAGCGTCTCCAAAACGGCAGAGTGTTCCCACCACATGCACTACCAAACGTGGTCCAAGGATGGACAAACGGTGAACTGGTGACCCGGTCCACATTGAGCATCCAAAGCTCAATGATGCATCGCAAGATGGCACCAGGATGCAGTATGGAAAGAAGGCAGTGTGCTGCTCTGGGCAATGTTCAGCTGGCATTCATGTGGATGTTACTTTGACACATATCACCTACCTAAACATTGCTGCAGACCAAATACACCCCTACATGTTCCATAACGGCAGTGGCCTCAATCAGCAGTCCTGCCACGCTGCAAAAATGGTTCAGGAATGATTTGAGGAACATGACAAAAGAGTTCAAGGTGTTGACTTGGCCTCCAAATTCCCCACATCTCAATCCAATCAAGCATTTGTGGGATGTACTGCACAAACATGTGTGATCCATGGAGTCCCATCTCGCATCTTACAGGATTTAAAGGATCTGCTGCTGACGTCTTGGTGCCAGATATCCCAGCACACCTTCAGAGATCCTGTGGAGTCCATGCCTCGACGAGTCAGAGCTGTTTTGGTGGCACAATGTGGACCTACACAATATTAGGCAGGTGGTTTTAATGTTATGGCTGATGACTGAAGGTTTCGAAATGTCGCTTTGGTTTACATGACTTTAAAAAAAGTTGGAAAGTCTGAGTCGTTGTAAAATCTTAGTACGCAATGAGTTGTACTAGGCCAACACACGTACAGTGTGAATGCACAACCCCGCATTAGCAGGGTCTATATAGCATGTGTGCAACGCGCTGTGGGGTTTTGAGCAGCTTGGAACAACACACGAACCCTCACAATGCATTTTGCAGCTTGCTAGAAGTCAACTGGCTAGAAATAAATATCCTCAGCAGCACACTGTTGCACGGTCAACATATACATGTTCAGGGGGTGCTTTATTTTTGGCTTTAACTTTAAGTAGCTCATGTTAGTGTCATTGAGACAATGAGGCTTTTTGCTCTTCACCTCAGGCTCTGGTGCGTTGCCTGATGCTCATCAATAACCCCACACAGCGTTGGTCTGATTGCACCGCCTGGCCTCATTTGCTTGCTTTTTTGCATAGAACGTAACTGAACACTTTGTTCTTTGCACAGCGGCCGTAAATGAAATGCTACTAACGTGATTTAATGCGGAGTTAAAGTTGCTGAAAGGCTGAATAAATAACGTACGGAATAAAACGCTTCAGGGCATGCTGTTGTAGGAAAGCTATTAACAAATAACAATCAAATAGTCAATTTCCTAAAACCTGAAGTGTGCAAACTTTCTTAGCAAGTGAAAATATCTTGAATGTTGTCAAATGTATATTGTATTTCCTATTATGACAGCACAAGACCTCAAACATAACACGATTAAACCTATTTTTTACTACTCCCGTGCTTGTGCCAGATCATTTTTTTAACATTAAGCATTTACTGTACTTCTAGACAGAAGCTGAAATGAGTAAAAGCTTTTAGAAACAGAATAATCTTATATTTGATTGATAGTAATGTCATAATAAGAAATTTTAGACACTTTGGTCCACGTTCATGACGGTTCGCTAGCTACAACTAGCAATTTGCCAATGTTACGATCTTTTACTTGTTAAGAAACAACACATCGTAGACGTTCTACATTTATTGTTAGATTTCCTCAACACAGAGCAGTGGCTCGTACTGACGATTGCTCGGTGAACTTTTTTCTTGTTTTTCTTCAGAAAATGATGCCAAGCCAAAAAAGTGAATTCAAGCTTAAGTGAAACAACAATATGAGCAGCAATACAGGACACAACTTTTTCCTCAATCATAATAGTAAAAAGCAATAAATAAGCAAACAAACATAAAAATAAATGCTAGATGTGTGCACAACGTGGTCGCAAAATGAGCCGAGTAGCCTAGCAACCTGATCCTTCACGGTGATGATCTTACAGAACACTCTATCAAGGACTTTATTTAGCAAACGGATTGGCATTTATCTAGTATTACAGAGAGCTTTTTCAGCTAAACTTACACTAACAAATGGTGTAACTTATGGCTTGACATGAGCGCTAGCCAACAGCATCTTATATACTGCTGATGCGTTTTTGCAGGAAAAAGGGTTTACACACGTGAAACAATTTGTTACAGTGGTGTAAATCACAGTCCACCATCCATTATCTATAGCGCTTTATCCGTCTGGGTCGCGGGGAAACTGGAGCCAATCCCAGCATCTTGGGGTGAGAG
>JAQQZR010000039.1:4023065-4036359 GCA_030068235.1 Notoglanidium macrostoma | reverse complement strand
ATTTCTTTCCTTCTTAATGCATTTGAGAGCAACAGTAAATAGTAAATGATAAAAATACAGTAAACAGCCCTGTAGAAATAAACTAAATAACTAAATGCGACGTTAGATGTATTTATTGAAACAGTCAGAATTGCCATGACTTGTATAAACTTGCTTGATTCGGATATTAATATTTGATATTAAGCTAAGGTTGTTATAGTATATAATATTATTAAGCTAATATTAACATAAAGGTCTTTTCTGAACTTCAGAAACCAGATGAAAGCTGCTAAATAGGCAATATTTATAGAGTAGTATATTAGGTAGTAAATGAAAACGTTTAAAATACGTAGTGGTTTAATAAAAGTCGGATTGATCGGCATGAGGTTTTTCCTGCAGTCTGATTCCGATGTAAAGGAACTCGCTGAGAAAAATGCCCGCGTACAGTGCAGCACGGCTGCGTGCATGCTGCAATAGAAGTATGACAAAATGCATCCTTTATGCGCTTGCATATAGCACTGTGGTGACACAGGAGAACAGAAAAGTACTTATGTCATGCATATTTCCTCACAGCGTTCATGGAGACGGTGCACATCTTTTCCTTTTGTGGTTTGGAGGTTTAGTGCATTGTCTGCTGCAGATTTGTGACAAACGTACGACTCACAGGGCTTCTAAACTGCATCTCTGACCTTGTTTCTGCCACGTAGGTGACTTTTATTTGATGCGCTGATTTAATGAGAGCGTTCTTGGACGCACGGCATGGCCAGTCCGGGCTCGGAGTGAAAGGAGGACGGTGCACTATAATACTATCTGTTCTCCTTTTAATGCAAGGAAGTAAGAAAGACACTGTGGCTTTCAATATGATGCACACAGAAGTAAAAACACGCTTACAATCCGATCCCTTATCTGCACATCACTCTTTATATGTAGAATATTACACTATCATTTCTATTGCAAGCATGAAAGTCAGACATGGTTTTTTTTTTTTTTTTAAAACAACAACAACAACAACAACTCTGAAATGAATCCAAATCAACCAAGTGACAGACGACCGGAAACAACAGCAAGGTGCACTGCGGAAAAATTGATCTGATTCTCTCCAGTAGGTTTCATTTCAGTATTTGCAGGGGACACGCTGTTCATGACACTTGACTCAAATAAGGCCTAAAACACTTCAGGGCACGCTGTTATAGGAAAACTATATCTGTATCTGTTGCTAATATTAGCTAGCAACCTTGTGCAAATTTTTCGATGAGCTAGGATATTAGCTAGTAGATATTTTACCTGTTTGAACATATTTTATTCATATTTTTCGACCAGTCGCTCATTCTGCATTACACGTAGAGCTATCTACCCTCTTCCGCATACACGAGCTCACAGATGTTTACTGTCGGCTAGTATCTCTGGGGAGATAGAGTATGCCCGTCCGACACAGACAACATGAAGAATTTTCCTTCCTCGGAGGGATTTTCGTGATGACGATCTTTGGACAATAGGACGAATGGCTTTTTGTCGCACCGCTCGGACGCCTCGTAAATGCTGTCATTTATATGCAATGTAAACCGGCTTGCTGCATTAAATGTGGCACGCGCAGTGCGTTACGGGAACGCCTTGGCCACTAAGCCTAGACCAAAAGGAGCAAGTATAAAGACGTCTTCCGACGTTCTTGTAAAACAGCTCCGGACATGAATTCTAGCATCTGGAAGGTACCATGGGTTTGTTCTGAGACTTAATATGTGGAGTCCTGCATGCTAGAGCATTTCTAGCCAAAAAGAGCATGAGGGCTAATTCACTGTGGTTGTCACGTCCTCTGACTGTTTGTTGGCCGTGACTTCTGCAAGAAGTGTAAAGGAAACCGAACTGTGTTGCGTTGCACGTCACGACTGTCAATTTTTCACAGCTACTAACAAGCTAAAGTGTTAGTTTTAGAAAACCTGTGGTTTTTGCCTGCTCTTGGCAAGTAACCTAGAAAATGAGCTTCTTAAAATATCAGTGTCTCATCGGTGAAGGCTGTGTGCATGTCACTAACAGAACAACAGGTATTTTTGTCCTTACAGTCTCCCACCAAGATGCATTTGTGACGCACGAGTGTAAAAAAACGTAAGCCACCCGTGAGAGCAAGAACCGCACAGACACCTTTTCTGTCGCTATAATGACAGAAACAGTCACGCTGACGACAGCGGGGACGGAAAGACTGCCGCTTTGCTTACATGCGTCCAGCAGATATAGTCAGAGTCAAGTTTCTCAGCATTGTACGGTGGTGCTTGAAAGTTTGCGAACCCTTTCGAATTTTCTGTATTTCTGTATAAATACAAGCAAAAACCTCATCGGATTTTCACACGAGTCCTAAAAGTAGATAAAGAGACCCTAATTAAACAAATTGAGAAAAACATATACTTTCTCATTTATTTATTGAGGAAAATGATTTAGTACTACATAGAATTGAACCAAAAAGTACTATTTTGTACCACAAAACATTTTTCCCAGTGCCCTTCTGGCATCTTTAGCAAAATGCAGATGGGCAGCAATGTTCTTTTTGGAGAGCAGTAGCTTTCTCCTCGTAGCCCTGCCATGTACACCATTGTTGTTCACGGGGTCTGTGGTAGCTCAGTGGTTAAGACGTTGGACTAGTGATCGGAAGGTCGTGAAATCCCACCACTGCCAAGCTGCCACTGCTGGGCCCTTGAGCAAGGCCCTTAACCTTCACTGCTCACTTGTATGAAATAAGATCTATGTAAGTCGCTCTGGATAAGGGCGTCTTCCAAAATGACATAAATGTAAATGTTGTTCAGTGTTCTCTTGATGGTGGACTCATGAACATTAACGTTAGCCAATGAGACAGAGGCCTTCAGCTGCTTAGAAGTTCCTTTGAGACGTCGGAGATTATTGCACACCTTGCTCTTGGAGAGATCTTTGTCGGTCGCGCGCTCCTGGAGGGTTAAAACGATCTTGGATTTCCTGACTATGGATTGGTAGAGTCGAAACACTTGGTTTAGAAATGGTTTCGTAACCTTTCCCAGCCTGATGAACACCAACAACGCGTTTTCTGAGGTCCTCAGAAATCCCGTGCCATGTGATGTGAAGATCAGACGTTGATAGACCCCTGTTCTTTAAATAAATCAGGACGCTCAGTCAACACCTGATTGTCATCCCATCGATTGAATCCTACAGGTTCACATACTTATGTAGAGTTCACAACCTTTCAAGCACCACTGTGGGTACAGAACTACATTATAAAATTAAAAAAAGCTTTCTTCAGTGAACAGAACGCCTTTATGCAGTTTGTATAGCTTAGTGCAAATCTAGTTCCAGTGAAACAATAATACCAGACCGTGGTCAGAAGGTGTTGATTAATTATCTATAACGGCAGTACTGACAGTAGTTCCTACTGCAAAATCAATCACAGGTTTATATTACCGCACATGTTTAAATATATGATCGTTTCTATAGTAACGGCTTATTCATGGACGCATGGTTTGAAAAAGCATGGTGACGTTTTCTGTGAGGAATGTTGACGGAAGTAGTCTCCAGTTTCTGTAGTTTGTACGAGTTAAGCAGTAACTAAGTGTACCACCTGTAAGCTTTCAGTCTTATCAATGTCAACAGACAGGGGCTTATCATTAAGCTTTTCGCGTTGTCCTTCTGTCCATCCGTGTGATTATCGTTAGCACAATATGTCAAGAACAAGTGAATGTTTGTAGGATTGAGATGGAATTATCAGTGTTATCATCAGATGAACTGATTAGACCGTGAACGGCTTCAAGGCCACAGCAAGACAAACGTCTGAAGAAGTTTATATACCTATAATACCTTCTTTGCTGTTTGAAGTGTATTTTAATGGTATTTCAGGCAGACGTATGAGTACCAAGAAGGACTAGACTTGGTGTCCATCGACCGCTTTGACCTCGAGTCCTACTTGTTTTCGTATGGATTTTGTATGAACAGTTCATAGATGAAACAGCGTAGCATTACAATTAAGCACACACTTAAGACATGATACTCTACATGGTAGACATCTACATGAGACATGATACTCTAAAGTGAATATAATTAAAATACCTTTATTGTAATGGTGTGTTAATTAATATAGTTAGTGCTATATGAATGCCTATTGATCTGTTTAGAATGATTTTTAATTTTGTGGAGCATCACTTGCCTCTTTTCTTTCTTCTGAAGTTTATAATATTCAGTAGGCATGTAACAATATATCGTGCATCGATAAATTACTGTACAAATTTGTGATAATTCGAATCAATGGAAATAAAAAACGAACCGCAATCAAGCTTAGTTTTACCTAGATGTAATTGCGTTTCTTAGACAGCAGAGGGCGCGGTAACATACACAATACTCATGACGTTCAGAAGTAACAAGCGTAAAGCAGATCTAAAATGGGAAAGAGCTTTTGTGCGATTGACTTTACAAACAGATTCGACAGGAAATAGGAGCTGTCTTTTGACAGGCTGCTGAAAGCTTTAGGAAAGAGAAGCAAAGGGAGGTCATTCTTTTATGTTTAAGTTAACTACAGCCTTCACAAATGTTCATATTATTTAATAAAATGGAATATTTTAGTTATTAGGCTATTTTATTTTACCCTTTAATAACCTTTACAAATGTTTTGGAAATAATTGTTGTTGGCTATTAAGAAATGAAACAAAAGTATGTTTCTTTCATTTAACTTTGGTAGTATTTGGTAGCGGTCTTTGGTAGTAAAATTTTCTCCCTTTTTTTTTCCAAAATAGCAAAATCATATCGTAAACCCAATATTGTGAATCGAATCGAATCGTGAATTGGGTGAATCGTTACATGCTTAATTTACAGCATGTGGCAGATATTTGGAGAAATATTGCTTTATCTGAAAAACCACCTCATGTGCGCTTTTTGTTTAGTTTCTAATGCTCGCTTTTTTGGGAATTAAGCGGGCTAATGGAAACTCGGCTGGAGATGGGAAGGAACATGTAGTAACAGTTGATGTGAAATGCCTCCAGAAATCTCCCAAGTGTGTGAAAAGTGTAAATCAGTTTTAAACATGCTGAGCACTCCATGGGCTTTGGGAATCTGTCTTTTATTTCTTATATCTTCCACACCCTTATTTTTATATCGTATCCAGAACAATATACAGAAGTTCCCTTGAAAACAAAAACAAACAAACCACATCCTCATGCTAGTACAATTATGTATGGCGCTAAGAATATTAGGCGAGAGAGCGAGAGAGAGAGAGAGAGATCAGGGTGATGCTCGCTCTACCATTTAACATTGATATGTTTTTCTGTGATGTTTGACAATCTGAGTCCAATTCAATTCCTACAATCTCTAATAAAACTTATTTACATTGCTGTATGTATAAGGACGAGGCACCATCTTGTGGTCAGATTCAGAACACAAAGCCCACCCTGATAACAATAACGTGGAACGTCAAGATCTCAAGAGAAACTATTCAGAACCGTATGTGCGTTATCGTGACTACGTTAATTCATTCAGCAGACATTTGGAGTTCAGATGAGGCAGAATTCAAACCATAACCAGACGCAAGGTGCAGTTATAGGAATAACAGATAAACTCAAAATGAGGACTGGAATGAGTGCTGGCACTCAGGGGTGCTGATACAAGTGATACAATCTACCTACAAGTGATACAATAATAATAGTTACAACGTAGACCTCAGTGTTCATGCATATTTTGGTTATTCGTGTTTAGAGCCATTGTGGGCGTATCTTGACACAGTTGTTTACGTCTATTTTAAAAGAGAGCACGTTGAAATAGACACAAACACACATTTGCATTCAGAGGAAAAGCCCTGAGGTTTTTTTAGCGTCGGCGTAGGCGTTTCTTGAAGGTTGTGAGGAAATCTGCCGAGCAAAAAGATCTGCAAACGATTCCACTATCACGAAACCACGAATAAAAACAGTCTGGGTTTAGACGTAGTGCCTTGCGGGGGCGTTATCAGGAACTCCGCGTGGGCGGGGTTGGCAAATGGTTGGTCACGCTGAAGCTGAGTGTAAAGGACATGAAATAAAACGACGTGAGACGTGGATCCTGTGTGTCAAGAAAGAAATAATGACACATAAAATCGCTTCAAAAATGAAATACAGAGACTGTAGGTGCTTTCGAGCCAAACAGTTCTGGGGATTGTTGAGAGGAATTACCCCCCGAGAACTACACACGCCTTGTTTCTGTTTGCTTTCACACCGCCTGTAGGAACGCTGGACTGACGTATGGGCTCAATAAAGTCTGGACCTTTTATCCGTGTTTCTTTTCTCTCCATTTTTAACGCTTTTAAGGCTGTACCTGACTCACAATTTTTCCACTCGAACTGGATTCAGCTCGGGCTGATCAATAAACATCAATACCAATACATTATTGTTATGGCGATATGGTCGTTCATGTTTATGTCTGAGTGTAGTGATTTGCCAGAAGTATCTTCATTCTTCCAGAAATGAACAGTTAGCTGCAGTGAACACATCAATGAAGAATCTGTATAATGTGGCATGATTTGTAGAATTAGCTTAATAAATATTAGGCCTATTACAGTACAGTCTTTTCTTTACCGTGCACACAATATAGCTCGTGAGCGCCCTCTGGCTTCAGTCTGCATGCGCTGCATGCGCGTTTGTCTCTGAACATTTTTTTCATAGCATAATATACATCATGATAAATATCGTTATTGTGAATAAATATCAGGATATAATTTATAGGTCATATCGCCCAGCCCTAGATTCAGCTGCTCAGTACAAAGATGTGAAGATGTGCACACATATTACTGTATATTAGGAATATATATATATAAATGTATAGATTCATAAGTTTATATTCAGAATCGATATACTTCTGTGCAGCTGCTTTGTGGCAATGTCTGTTGTTAAAAGCGCTGTACAAATCAAATTGAATTAAATTGTTCAAATGGAGCCTTTGCTTTCTTTATTTCACTTTACCTTGCCAGCCACTCCAGCTCAGGTTTCAGCTTCTTTAGCAAGCGTATTTTTCTTACTTTCTATCCGTTGTATCCTGGTACTGTAAGTAACGCACGCTGACTAATAATAAGAAAAACCAGGACGAATCTCGCTACGCTTATGCCAAACACAAACATCACTCACAGTTCCTCTTGTTTTGGAAGAGTCCCTACCCTGAATAAGAGCAACAAAAAAAAAAAATCCCTGAAAACAGCGTTCTAAGAAATAGATTCGTTCTCAGTTCCTGCAGCGAGAGCACACAAAAAGGGGGCACTTCCTCTAACGGTTCTAAGAACTAGGAAAAAGTTCCCTCTGGTCCGAAAGCACCTCACGGTTAAGGCCTTGCCGGGTTTCCGTTGCAGGTTGCCTTGAAATAGACACGGATTTTTTTTAACTTTCAACAAAACAGTGGGTTTTCCCGCTGACTGGCGTTATCTGATTAAAGCTAGCTGTTCTCCTCTCGCCATGATTTCTTTAATTACGGAGCGCACTTTTCTCCGAAAGTTTCCATTTCTTTTCAGGTCGTGCACTGCGAGTTGAATGCGAAAAACGTTTTCGTTTTAATAAAGCTCGGAAGTGGGAAATCAGAACCCGGGAATTCCATCATTTCCAACCTGCGTTCAAGCTGCAGAGTGGCGGGGAAATTTCATTGACGCTCGTTTCCAAGGCAACAACTGTAACAAGTGAATACGTCTGTATGTTGATTGATCTAAAGCAAATGCTTGTACGTGCAGCAAAGGATGATTTAAAAGAAAGAGGTACTGCTTGGTTTACCGTCGACGCCGTGAGATTTGGAGTCGCTGAACTCGGAGACCGCCCGGAGTACGAATTCCGACGTGAGGAGGTGTTTTTTCCTAGTCGGAGAATCTCGAGTCACGACCTCTAGACGAATGCAGCAATAATCTAGCGCAGAGTCTCGCAAAATTGTGGGCCAAAGAGATAAACAAGTCAAAAGTTTGTAATTTTCGATACAAAAGTTTGTAATGACCTTAAAATATTTATGAGTAAATGAAAAAACGTATCCGAGTTAATAAAGCAAAGCCATTTCGTGGTATTTTTTCATTTATCTGCCCTACTTTTGATCTGGAGCGTATCATATCTCGGGGAATCGTAGGTTTGGGTGGCAGCAGAAGATTTCACATGTCAATAGATTTGAAGCCGGTGGTAAAAATGGCAACGTATTGAGTCATACAGGAAAAGAAGGGAAGACGCTCCTGACTTGTGCTGCTCAGGCTGTCAATTTCCATAAAGTTTTCCGATCTGCGCTCAACTTTTTCCTGCTTTCTATTTATTTCTAAACCAAGGGACCTGTTTATTCTTTCCTTTCTTGACTCATCACTTCACGCTTATGATCCTAATTTCGCCCTGAAGCGTTTAGAGAATAAAAGAATTAAAAATATTCTTGGAAAAAAGTAGTCTCGGTCATTTTCCATGAAACGGTGTATTGTGCGACTTCAGGAAATCCAGTGAATCAGTGTCGGTTTGTGACGCACACGTTTTGGGCTGCTATTCTGTAGCACAATGAATCCTTTATCGGCAATGAAAATGGCCGTGTCTACGAAATATGTTTTAATTGGTACGTGTTTTTTTTTTCCTTCCAAATAAACACCGTGCAGACATTATAATTCGATAATGTTCTAAAAAGAATGCGCGCTTACATGGATCATCGGCGTTAAGGTGAAATAACCAACGTGTGCTCTGTGAACTGAAACTCGACATCTTTCCGTTATATTGCTGGAACCACATACTTATTAACGTGTGTTGGGGTTTTGGTGCTCATGCAGATGATTAAGCATCAGAACGGCTCGCTGAAGCAGAAGCACGGTTTGACGAGCGAAGCTGGAGAACTGAAAGACAACGCGAAGAAAAATCGCTACAAGGACATTCTGCCGTGTGAGTAGCACCACGCTCTGAGCGTCTTATTTAACATCTCGTCCCCGAGCTCGTTAATATGATTTAATCTAGCAGGCCACTTCTGCATTTGTGCCGTGATGTATTTATGTGGCCGGCTGTGAGTCTGCTGTATTAGGGAAGCGGCGATCTGAATGGTTGAATAAAAAAAAAACACTTTAATGAAATGTCACAGATTCATCAAGCCATGACTACAAATAACATGCAGTGGAAACCATTCAATCACCCCGTGTTTTGCTGAAGTGTTAAAGTGTACATAAACTAAACGTCTTTCTTCTTCTGCAGATGACCAAACCCGCGTCGTTCTCACTGCAACACCCGAATGTAACTGTGATTACATCAATGCAAATTTCATCAAGGTACTGCTAGAGATGAGGAGAGATTTTAAGACTTAGTACACACACAACAAGATCACAGGACATATTCTCTGTATTATTATTATTATTATTATTATTATTATAATGATGAACAATACGATGTGAAGACACTAGTATTTTAGCTGTGGTGTGAATTACATTGCTGTAGTTTACGCTGGTAACGGGATTGTGTTTGTCCACCAGGGGGCGACAGGGAGCAGGGCGTACATCGCCACGCAGGGTCCTCTGAGTAACACAGTAGTGGATTTCTGGCGTATGATTTGGGAATATGACATCAAGGTAAATGAGTGTAAAGTAGATCCGTCTATCTATGTTTCTGTTTCTCTATCTATCCAGCTATCTGTCTATCTTCTGTTTCTCTTTCCATCTATCTATCACTCTCTCTGTCTGCCTGTCTGTTTTCTCTGCACAACTTTCAGTTTGTGTCTTTCTGTCTGCCGGTCTGTCTACTGTAAGTTTTTGTCTGTCTGTCTGTCAGTCTATCTAGCAAGCATACCTATATGTCTATCTGTCTGTTTTATTTGTCTGACTATTCGTCTATCCATTTGTCTATTGAGTTGTCTATCTGTCTGTCTATTTATCTGTCAGTCCATCTATTTATTTCTATCTCTGACTGTTTCTCTGTCTGTGTGTCTCTCTGGCTGTGTCTATCTATCTGATTTTTGACAGTCTGTCTGATTGTGTCTGTCTATCCGTCTGTCTGTTTACTATTATTGTGTCAGTCTGCCTGTCTGTCTGTCTGTCTGTCTGTCTACCATCACCTATCTCTGCATATTAGTCTGTATGTATGTATCTGACTATCTGTCTGTTTCTGTCCGTCTGTCTGCTTGTCTGCCTGTGTCTTCTTTGTTTCTGTCCCTCTGTTTGCCTGTGGCTGTCTGTCTGTTCCTGTCAGCCTCTCTGTCTGAATCTGGCTCTGTCTGACTGTTTACCTGTCTATCCACCTGTCTGTGTGTCTGTCTGTCTCCCTGCGTGTATCCTTGTCGAAACAGTGCTGTCACACTACGATATTGTGTATGAGAGTTGGAATGTTTGTGTGATGAGTTAATGTTGTCTCTGTGCTGTAGGTGATAATCATGGCGTGTAAAGAGATCGAGCTGGGGAAGGTAAAGCTCTTCTGTCTCGCCGTGCTTTTGCCTTCCGGCTAATGTAAAGACCGCTTTAACCTAAAGCAAGACTATTTATTAGATGTGTCATTTCTCTGCACTCTGTTTTCTTCTGTACAGAAAAAATGTGAAGTCTACTGGTCTCCTCTCCATGATGCGTCCACATTTGGTCCCTTCACTGTCTGGACTGTAAGCACCTAGATCTAGATCATTGTAATCAGTACTAATGTTACTGGGATAAACTATGGTAGTATTGTGTAAACAGTATGAGCTTGAGTTTCTTCCTTGTTTTGTTACAATTGAAGAAAGTGAAAAGTCCTTCATTAACCCACAGCACAGTGACTGTGACAGTGACAGTGAGCGCTCGTGCTGAAATTCTGAAACTGCTGAAATTGCGTGTTGTTGTTTCTCCTGTTAGGTTGAGGAGTCACCCACGAACGAGGAAGTCATCATGCGAACACTGGCAGTGAAACACGGTGATGTAAGTGTACCGTGCTGTTGTGTGTGTATGTGTTGTGTGTGGAAATACAGTGTTAGCAAAATTGTGAATGGGAATGACCTTCCTGAGGCAATAACAGGTTGGTGAGTCATTCAGAAAGAGGAAGCAATATGGCTTTGTGTTCTGTTCTTTGGACATATCCCCCCCATTTTCTTCCCAATTTGGTCACCTGCCAATTCCCATTCCCCAGCCAGCTCTCATCCATCATACAACAGCTGTCTGTCTCTCTGTCTGTCTATCTATCTGTGTGTGTGACTGTCTGTCTCTCTGTCTCTATCTGTGACTGTCTGTCTTTCTATCTGTGTCTGTCTGTCTCTCTGTCTGTGTCTGTCTGACTGTGTCTCTCTCTGTCTGTGTGTCTGACTGTCTGTCTCTCTGTCTGTGTATGTCTGACTGTCTGTCTCTCTATCTGTGTCTGTCTGACTTGCTGTCTCTCTGTCTGTGTCTGTCTTACTGTCTGTCTCTCTATCTGTGTCTATCTGACTGTCTGTCTCTCCGTCTGTGTGTATCTGACTGTCTGTCTCTCTATGTTTGTGTCTGTCTGACTGTCTGTCTCTATCTGTGACTGTCTGTCTTTCTATCTGTGTCTGTCTGTCTCTCTGTCTGTGTCTGTCTGACTGTGTCTCTCTCTGTCTGTGTGTGTGACTGTCTGTCTCTCTGTCTGTATCTGTCTGACTGTCTGTCTTTCTATCTGTATCTGTCTGTCTCTCTGTCTGTGTCTGTCTGACTGTGTCTCTCTTTGTCTGTGTGTGTGACTGTCTGTCTCTCTGTCTGTATCTGTCTGACTGTCTGTCTTTCTATCTGTGTCTGTCTGTCTCTCTGTCTGTGTCTGTCTGACTGTGTCTCTCTCTGTCTGTGTGTGTGACTGTCTGTCTCTCTGTCTGTATCTGTCTGACTGTCTGTCTCACGGTCTGTGTCTGTCTGACTGTGTCTCTCTCTGTCTGTGTGTGTGACTGTCTGTCTCTCTGTCTGTATCTGTCTGACTGTCTGTCTCACGGTCTGTGTCTGTCTGACTGTGTCCCTCTGTCTGTGTGTTTGTTTGCCTGTCTTTCTGATTTTAGATTTAGATTGGACTAGTGTAGATTAATATTATATATTAGTATAAACTATTTCACTTCAAGCTAAATTAGACTGGATTTGATCGGAATAGTTTAGATAATGTCAGATTAGTCTAGATTAGCAACACAAGTTCAACAGATGTGTTAATTAAAGATGGCAATGATCCGATACCCAGTACCCATCAGCAGATCGGATATCCTGTAACAATCGGAATTGGATTTGGAAAAGATTTGTATTTTTGGAAGTGGAAATATTTAGATAATGCATAAAGAGACATGATGGTTTTTTTTTAGGATTGTATTAAATTTATACTTTATACTTAATTATATGGATTAAATATTAGTGATTTTGTGTGAATAAGATAACTGTGAAGTGCTTCAGTAAACAAAAAAAACTTTTAATGCTTAGAGGGTTTTTTTTAAACAAAACTGGTGTTGATATCAGATCAGATCTCAATATTGATATCAGATATCAAAAAGTGGTATCGTGCCACCTCTAGGGTTAATATAGGGTTAATAATAAAGTGGAAATAATCGGGATTCAGACCGAAGGGCTTGTTCAGGTTAATATAATAATGATGCTGTTCACGTCTCTGAGGTTGCCTTATTTTGCTCATGTAGAGTCCTGTGGGCAGTGGCTTCCTCAGTCGTGTCTAGACAACCGTCTTTAAAAAAGAACTTGTCTTTAAGCCAAGAGACAATGTGGACAATGTGGACTGATGAAGCAGATCACATTTATTGGGTTGATAGTTAATTGCAATACAGTGTAGCTGTAACATGGTTTGTGGGAAATGAGAAGACAGGAAACAGGCTTGTGACAACACAGAGATCTGTTTTATTTTCACTCACTTTCGCTTTTCAGCGATGTTATCTCAATAGCCACACACACACATACACACACACACACACACACACACACACACACAGCCACGGCTCTGAGCTTCTCAGCTCTCTCTCCCTCTCTCTCTGGTTATTGCCAACCCTGCAAACACAAAATGACCCAACTAAGTAGACTCCTGGAAATTAGACTCAGGTGAGAATCATCACGCGTCACGTTTCCTGCCGGCTCGCCCCGCCTCCCCTCCGTCCACAGCTGAGGCTCGACCCCGCCCCCTCTGCCACAGCAGCATAGGATTTTGAGATTCTTTAGAAAATAGAATTTAGACTAATACGATGATATACTAATGAGAAAAAAATGGGACGAGTCAACTAAAGTTAAGAATATTGCAAAGAAAGACAAAGTGCTTTTTAAAGGATTATTAGTTTATTAGTAGGCACGGTGGTGCGGTGGTTAGCACTGTCGCCTCATAGCAAGAAGGTCCTGGGTTCGATCCCCGGGCCACCCAGGGTGCCTTTCTGTGCGGAGTTTGCATGTTCTCTCCGTGCATGCGTGGGTTTCCTCCGGGTGCTCCGGTTT
>JAQQZR010000039.1:4009695-4022389 GCA_030068235.1 Notoglanidium macrostoma | reverse complement strand
ACCCCGCCTCTCACCCCAAGATGCTGGAATTGGCTCCAGCTTCCCCGCCACCCAGACGGATAAAGCGCTATAGATAACGGATGGATGGATAGTAGTAGTTCAGAATGTAATTAAGAGTTCAGGATTGAGTCTTTATATTTCAGCAAGTACACACCTGCAGCATCCAGGTGAGATTATCCACTTTTTTTAGGAAGTGTAAATATTTGTGGTATCCATTTGGGACCATGCGGAATTCAGATTTTAAGAATAACAGCATCCTCACATCCTCTACTCGAATCTAGAGTGATTTAAAGTGATTTGTATTGTATTCATAATCCATTTCCATGTGCAGGAAACTCGCACCGTCTCCCATTTCCAGTACACAGCCTGGCCGGATCATGGAATTCCAGACCGGGCAGACGGCATTTTGGGAATGATGGAATCGGTTCACGTCAGACAGGGTTATCACCCGGGACCTCTGCTTGTCCACTGCAGGTCTGTCTCTCTCTCTCACACACACACACACATCAAATCATCAACTGCTTTCTCACTCACACACTCCATCTTCGCCTTGACTAACTGCCTGTACTTCACTGCTCTGACAAATGACCCATCTGCCCATGAAAATTCATCAGCGTGAGAGGCTCGACGTCGCCCGCCGCGCTCCGCTTCGGCCTGGACCTCCCGGGCTCCATGCATTTTCATCCCAACATTTGAATGAAGTGCGACATGTTAAATATTCAGCACCTGATGTAGCACGGCGGCAGCCAATTAACTCCCAGGCTTCTGCACAAATTCACTCATTAGCCCCTCGCTGTAATGTATGAGAACGGTCCTGTCTGACAATATGGACTTTAGCGCCTCGGTGACCTCCAGAGGCAAAGCGCAGGCAGAAATAGGCTTGATTGCGTTGAGTGATTGGTCTTGATTGCCTTTTCTTTTTGCAGCGCTGGCTGTGGAAGAACTGGAGTGATTTGTGCCATTGACATTGTTAATGACCTGCTGCACCAAAAGGTATGAGATTTTCCCTAATGTTAGCAGTGTGTATGTCTTGCAGTCATAATGTTACCAGCGAGTTTCATTTCTTCACGGTGTAGTCATGCACAAAGTATCATTATAAGTAGGAATGCATCCAAACGTAAACTGGTGTCTCATTTACCGACCAACGTTTTATCCGATACAGCGTGAAACCTGGTGTACAGTATATTGTCATGCTAATGAACGGATGATGAAACGACAGACATATTCTATGTTTAACGATGGCATTCTAAGCGAAGCAGACTGGAAACGGCGCTCTGAAAATGTCAAGAGGAGGAACTACAGCTTCTTTGTGCAACACAAATAACCCGAAACGTAATCAGAACTCAGCGCGAGCAGCTCACTGGGCTAGCAGCACGCTGCAGCACCGAACGCCAAAGCAAAATCTAGCTAGGCGAGACGAAACGTCTGCAGACGATGCTAGACGAGTGAAAATCACAACGCTCTCCCGGTTTATTCTTCTTGACGATCAGCCAAGGATTCTGATGCGATGAAAACGAAACGAGTTGAAAAGTCGAGCGTGGAACGCTCAGTGTTCGCCATCTCGGCTACGTAGCGGAAGGCGAGGAACCACCGACTTATTTTCAGCCGGTTGGAAGAGGGCGTGGCGTCGACGTCAGCGGTGATGTAATCGCGTGAAGCAAGGAAAATTGATAAAATGCGTTCATTTTGAAGAGATGAGCAAAAAAGGCAGCGGACGTTTTTTGCGATCATATCTCGCGAACGCCATTTCCGGTAAGCGCGCAACTTGCTGTTTCATTTAGAGATAACCATGTTGAGATTCATGCAGCAAACTTACCCAAGTAAGTACATAGTGTGCAGAGTGTACTACAACGAAGTGTACTAACGTGAGTATCCGTACAGAAGCAGTTTTCCAAAATGCAACAGAACCCGCTATTCTGCACTGCAACCCTCGTCAATCCAAATGAATAATCTGGCCCGCTGACGCCCTTCATTTCAGACTATTAGCGTATGTGCATTGACGCCATGCAAACCAGAGAAGCATAGACAAAATGAGCTCAATAAAATGCACCTGATTGACTAATACTAAACGGGTTACTCATTTCAGTGTCAGTATCGGTATCAGTACCAGAAAAACGTATTAGTAATCATGCTGGGGTGGTTTTGATGCATCCCTAATTGTACGTGTAGTTTATAAACCGTATAAGGTGCTCTTGAGATGTTTACATGTGATAACAGACAGCTCAACAGATCATATCAGAAATACATTGCATTCATACCCACTTGAATGGTTCTGTTTTAGACAATCGGAGAAGATTTCAACATTATGGATTTAGTTTTAGAGCTGAGAACGCAAAGACCATCGGCTGTTCAGACTAAGGTAACCCTCACGAGGAATTCTGTACCACCGTCACTTAATAAAACCTCCAGGTCATGTACAGTACTTCCTCCATTGTTAATATCCACGATCAACAATTCATAGATGTTTATTTTATCACAAAGTTTTCTCCCTTGTCCCCTTCTTCTGGAGCAAAACGGTTGTTTTTTTGTGTCCACCCAGGAACAGTACGAGTTTGTGTTTCATACCGTGGCTCAGATGTTCGAGAAGGTCTTGCAGGAATCTTCACAGAATCACCCAGATCAGAGCCTGGTACGTTTCAAATTCATAATCACATTAATCAGTCATTAGTTGCCTCGTACTGTGTATACATACTGGATATAATCAATGTGCCTGTCATGGTGGAACATACCTAACGGGAACACAATTCCGATTTCTCAATGAAATGTAATGTAACAAATTTCCAAAAGAAAGTAATTACTAGCCTTTTTTTTTTTTCCATTTTCGTCAGTCAGGATTTGAAATGTAATTGTGGCTGTAATGACCTCCGTCTGCCTCTAGATGGCGTTCCGAGAGCCCGAGCTGAGAAAACACAAAACCGTTAGATGCGAGCGTTACACTCACAGTTGACGACGCTCTCAAAGGAGTGTTTATACTACTTTTTAATTTTCTTTTTTTTTTTTTTTTTTTTTTGTTTCAAATAGGAATTTAGATTATTATAGTAATCTTTGGAAAAGCCTGTGTATAATAAACACGTACACGACTCATCTGTGCATGGCATGTCTGGTGTTCAAAACAGCAGCTCTGAAGCAATGCTCCGTTTTCTGGCTATTTTGGCGTTTGCTTTACTTCCTCCAAAGTCCTTCAGTTATAGACATTTAAAAATGAACTTCAGCAGGAAGTATCCTCACTCTGTGCTTCCTCTATGCAAATTCAAGCACCAGCCCATCAGATCACTGTCGCTCATACAGCAGCGCTCACAACACAAAAGCGCTTTTCTCGTTCCTCATCCTCTCTTTCTTTCTCTGTTTATTTGTGTTTTTGTTGTTGTTGTTGGAAGATTCAGCACTCGCATCGTCTCTACACCAATGTGGTGCCCCCGAAGCCAGCGTTGAGGTCATTATCCATCGGATTTGAAAATCTAAATACAAGGTAATGACACGGACGCAGACACCATGGCTGGGTTTTTCATGTCTGAAAGATTCTTATCCGCTCTCTTAAAGTCTCAGTGTGCTCTTTTACGCTGTACTGACACTTTTGGAGGATCAGCGTCTATTTGCTGCAGATCAATCTGTGTCGATTCAAAAGGTCTAGAGATACATAAAGATTAGTATAAATGCTATAATAACCAGTATTTCGCCTCCGTTTAAATTAGACGGGATTAATCCTATATTAATCAGACTAATAACCTATAGATATGTTCCTACCAGCTCTGCGATATATGAAGCCTGATACATGAGCGTGTGTTTGTGTATTGTTGGGTCTGGTAATGGTAATTACTTAAGCAAAGCTGTATAGTGTGCCAATATTATTGCATATCCAGTACTAATGAAGATCACAGTCTCACCCAGGTGCACAAATTTGAAACGTTATGCGTTCGTGCGTGCGTGTGTGTGTGTGTGTGTGTTATGTGATACAGATGTTTTCGAGTCGCAGTGCTAATGGTTGCTGTAATAAATTCTACTCGCATCCAAATCGAAAACGCAACTCTGAATCTGCTAAATATTGTAATTAACATTAGTTAGAGACATACAGTAATTCTGTGGGTAAGGAAACTCCCCCGGCTCATTAGTAACGATGGCCGAGAGCTGTTTTGCACATGGCGACAGGAAATTATCTGAGAGTATAAAAATATTGCACTGAGCTCAATGCAAACTACTCAGCAAGTGAACAGCCTTATAAGGTATAACAAGCAATGGGGTGTGCTGCCGAAGGAAAATAATCAGTGATTACGGTGGTACACGATATAACACTTAATATTAATATCGAGTAAGTGACATTTCAAACACAATACGGACGTATGGTCGGTTTATTCTTGCTCCGTCAGTGGAAACAAATCACGATGAACCCACTTTAGAGCACGTCGGCTAGCCCACGTCCTCGGTCAATTCCTCTTCCTTTTCATCTTCGTCTGATGAGATTTCATATTTCAAGGCAGAAGTTATTCATGGAAAGAATTGTTCGCCGTGTCCTCTGATCAACCAAGTTAGTGGATTGGACCTAATTTAATTTTTATTAGCTACTAACTTTCCCATGACAGAAAACTGACCGACTGTTCCTTAAACATCTCTATATCAAGTTTCCCTTCGTTAAATAACAGCACATTTCATTATGAAGTCCACAATCTGAGCGCCTATAAATGAGCGGTTGCTATAGAAACGATAAGAACGAGCTCATGAACATAAAGCTGCAAAACAAACGTCAAAACCGCCGTTCAGTCTGCCGGGAACCGAAAATTCATCAACACCTTCTAAACCAATCAGAATCGAGAATTCGGTGATTACATGTTTAAATGATCTAAAAGAAATATTCGATCGTATTAAATATGTTGAATAATTTGGCCAAGCTTTCAGGCCAAGCATACGAGACGAGACGTCTGGGGGAAAAAAACTGCTGTGCTTTTGCAGGGAAAGAGAACCCACATCACAGTTCCTGCTTTCAACATGATGAAACACATTTGGTAAATCTAAAAATGGGTGCTATGGGTACTGTTGTTTTTAGACCCAGTAGTCAGCATTTCAGCCGTTAAGGTTCGAGAACATTCTTCCTGAGCGTGATAGTATCAGAGTGAGGGCGTCAAATACAAGTGTTGACAATAATAACCAGCTAAGAGAGATTATAGTCAGAACATTCAGCTGCTAAAATATTCAGCTGGTTCTAATAAGGGGACTCCGTTAGCGCGGGTGTCCAAATAGTGGGTTTTTTCTGAGCACCAGCATCTTTTTTTCAATTGTTCACAATGAGGTGAGAGCGTATGAGGCCACATGGAGCCACCTAGAGAAAAAAACCTTCAACTTCTGCTTGAAAATCTCTGAACACTTCGGAAACAAAGGATCATCGTTGTTGCTCCTTTTTATCATCCGGCGGCTGCTTTTCAGGCAACCAGTCATCGCTTAGTGTTAATAAGTCGTCAAGATATTGTTGTCATAGAAACAGAACCGCCTCTTTTTTTTTGACGGAGCGCTCCCGAGCACCCTGCCAGCACTTTTCTTCAAAATGAACCTTCCTTAAAACATTTCCAGTATGGCACGGGTTGCTTTGTCATTGGGACGTTCTCACATCAGCTCTTCACCACATCGTAATCCTGTTTCGAAGCTCCGACAGACAGACCAGAGGCTTCAGTACTGGAATCCCTGGTTTGATGTTAAGGGGAAAAAACCCATGAAAAAGGCACTCTCACTGGGTGTTAATGAGACGTCTAGGCTTAAGCCAGAGCGAAAGGTGAAAAACGGTTAACACTGTATTTTTGAAGAGTACTTAAATGATGCCTTCATGACTCTTTAATAAAGTACTGCCTTACATAAGGCTTTTGTCGAAACGCGCAAGGTGACGCTAATCTAACACCGTATGGCGTACTGATTAATGTTCTACTTCCATACCAAGAAATATTTCCAAATTTACACGTTATGTGTTCATTCAAGTCTCTTTCGTGTTCTACGCAGGATGCTTTCTGGCGTCTTTAAAATTCACAGAGTTTGGAAAAAGCGTTCGTTCAATTAAAGTCCCATATAAAGGTCCCATAACACTAATAAAATGCGCTGTATTTGTACCGAAGCTTTGAAGATGTCGTCTGTGACGTATCCCAGCATTAACTCTATCCACTTCATCTGTGAGCAGAATTGTGTGCGCATTGCTTGAAACCGTGGTTTATTATAAGTAAAGCAGCCCATGTGTCAGCTGAATGAATGATTTTAAAGCCCCGAGCTAAAGTTGTAGTAGTTGTATTTATAACGCTGATTTAAGGCAACACGAGTGAACTTGCATGCCTGATAGATGTCCTACGTTTTTATGGCAAACTGACTTTAAAGATAAAAATAATAAAGATGTCGTATTAAACAGTCTAGAAGAGCCATGAAATTCTTCTCTCTTTTATTTAAAGACAACACGGTACGGCCAAACGTATGTGGACACCTGGCGTCACACCTGTGCTTGCCGAACATCCCGTTCCAGATTTAGTCCCCTTTGCTCTTGTAATAAACTCCGCTCATCTGGGAAGGCGTTCTGCTAGATTTTGGCACAGATTTGTGTTCATTGAGCTACAAGAGCGTTAGTGAGATCAGGGTGAGGAGGTCTGGGGCGCAGTCGGCGTTCCAGTTCATTCCAAAGGTGTTCAGCGGGGTTGAGTTCAGGGCTCTGTGCTCCGGAGTTCTTCCACTCCAACCTTGTCTTCCTGGAGCTGGCTTTGTGCACAGGGGCATCATCATGCTGGAAAACGTTCGGGCCTCTTAGTTCCAGTAAAGAGAAATTGTAACTCTATAGCAAACAAAGACATCCTAGACAATTGTGTGCTTCTAACTTTGTGACAACAGTTTGGGGAAGAACCACATCTGGGTGTGATGGTCAGGGGGTGCACAAACTTTTGGCCACCGAGCATACAATGAAGACCGTAATGCGTGGCCGTGTTACGAAGTTCGATGTAGATTAAATCTAAAAAAGATGTGTTATATTTTAGGGCCAGGTTTGAATTGCAATGGATCCCTAGACAATGTCTTGTACTACTTTAGACTGTAGACTTTGCCCAATAATATATGTAGACTATCGGTCAATCACTTTCGCCAACACTAAATCTGACACTGTGTGTACAAGCGTAATAGCTGTTCTTTCCACATCCCCAACATATTTTTACTCTAGCCTAAATTTCGATGTCGCATTTACGTCTTAGACTTCTTATGAGACAATTATAAACATTGACATTATCATGACCGTCACTTCTTCCTCCCTTCTCAGAAAGCCTCCCGCCCTTCGTCCGAGGTCCTCCCATCCTCCTTCATCCATCAACATGAACGACACGTACGCGGTCGTCAACAAGTTCAGGCAGCCCTCCACCGCTCCACCACTCATTCCCCATCACTACGACAACGAAAACCTAAACAGCCCGAAGACGTCTGCCAATGACGTGTACAGCATCGTGAAGCCAAAGAACAGGGCGGTGGCCAAAGCACCTGCTAGCGCGTTTCCTGTTCCTGATCGGACATGGCCAGGCGACCGCAGAGCCCCAGAGATGGACAGCGCTGGCTATGAACCCCTGCCAGGTTAGCGAAACCCGAAAGGGTCCTTCTCCTTTAAGGCGTTCTTTAACGAACAGCTTTCCTTTAACGTTCCTTAACGTTTCTATGCAACACTCAGGGAGCCCTTGTTAATGCACACTTTTATTGAAGATTAAAAAAATTTGATTCACACTTTAGGTGTTTCAGCTTGAGCGGACCAAACTGAGATGTCGAGAAGTTGATAAAAACTGCAGGAAGTCGCAAGTTCAGGGGAAGTGGTGTCTGTTATTCAGGAACTGACTGCATCTAAGCACGTTCACGGTCATATCTACTAATGTTTGTAGCATCGCAAAGTACGTTTCTTAATTTTCTAGCCAGGTGTCGGGGCGTTTTAGTGTCCAGTGTCTGTGTTGTTTCACACTTCTAGGGGAATCCGGTATATACTGGTTAGTAGTAATACTGGGAGATTATTGTAATAACCACCTGTTATTAAGACTTATTACGGCTGATTGGTTACTCTTACGATTTGTCTACGGTTTCGAGTTTCTGAACATTATCACTTTTAGTTCTTGGAACAGTTCAATCAGTCAGCGTTTCCTAGCTGAACGTTTACCGAAGGTTCGGATCATGTTCTTTACAGCAACATTTCTATTCATTTTCTATAACAGCACGGCTGCGGCTGTAACATTAATGAAAGGTTTGTGTTAAAGGGGCCTTCCCAGAATCCTCGGTGTCAAATAGCCAGTCGCCATTTTCCGATGGTAGCGTTATTCTGAAAACAACTTGCAACAATCCGGCGACATCCAACGCCACAGATCATAAACTGTAACGTGAAGTTGAATTATTTTGTCAAGGTATCGAACATTTTAAATTCCTTCCATCGTGAGGTAGCAATGGACAAGAGATGATGAGGCGTGTTCTTCGCACACCACTGTGGTAGCGCCTTTGTGCATTATTCCTTAGCCTTTTGTACCGAGTGACTGAAACCGACCACTAATAGAGTCTCAACGTTTGTTCGCGTACGCACGTGTCTCAGAACCCAGTGCACTGAACGCTACACGCTACAGAAGCCCCTGTAAGGAGCAAGTGTTTGCTATGAGCGAACGTAGGAGGAGTTTTGAGATCTCTGAGGTATTACAGACTAAGGTACAGTATATCTGCCATCACTCACCCCAAAACAATCCCCTGGCAGTCTACGCTGATGATATACGCGATCATGGCTTTTATTTTAAACATCCATTTTCTGAAAATGTAAACGGCAGCATTGTTCACAAGACGGTTCGAATCAGTAACAAAAACAGAACTTATTTTCTTCCCTTTTTAAAATGAAAGCTTTCATTTAAGGAACCTTAGCTTTCTGCAAAAATGAAAGAGGCTGTGAAAAGAAAAATCGGTAATGAAGGAGAAAATGTGTTTATTAGTATACATTATTATAATTATTGCATATGACGGCGTAAACGTGGTTTTTTTTTTGCTTGGTTCAACTTGGAGATAAACGTTTTATGATTTTATGCTTGTTGTGATTGTGCAAACCCGTTTTTTACCAGGGTAAAGTTGACCAGCTTGCTCCAGTAATAAGTGGTTTTTTGCGACGTCGGTGATTTAACCGGGTTCGTTGTGGAGGTTTGTGCAGACGCTTTTCTCAGCGCGGCTCAGATGAAACGTCTTTTGTCCCCCAGTTTTACTTCCCTTTTTGAATTCCTCTCTTTCATGTGATCCTCAGGAAAACAGCTTAGGCTGGTGTCTAGTTTCCGTCGGCGCGAAAGAGATTCAAGTCAGTCTTATTAAATGAACTGCATGTCAGGATTGAAAGGACATGCACAATGCAGTGCCGGTTGTTGTTGTTGTTCAATCTATTTCCTGTTTTCTCACCGTCATCACGCTACATTCTTCATTTTCTCTCTCAAAATATATCAACCACCAGAATAGCCGCTCAGTCCGAGTCGCTCGTTATGTCAAACAGACTTGCTCGACAAAGCCGGACACGTGATGAACGTGAAAGCAAAAAATTTGAAAGGCATTTTCAAAACCTTCGATGTTTGTCGCGGGCCGTGCATTTTGACATTTTTCTCACGGAAAAAGGCTGTAAGAGTGCTACACAGTCACGGTCGTTTCACACCCGCAAGTGCGACATTAGAGACTTGTCGCTTGCTAGTGTGAATGCAGCGTACGACAGAATCGGATGCTGCTGATGATTTATTTAGTCATGCTTTTTATAATGTCGTGCTCACATTCGGCCTCGATTTTCCTTCACGCAACTTTCCTCCTGTAATTAAATGACCTAGCCTTTTACAGGGGCATCGTCTAGCCGCTGGTACTCAACTAGGAGCTGATTCATTATTCAAACTTGCCTGAAGCTACGCGTACAACGTCAGCTCAGCGTCTTCCTGAGTGTGTGTGCGCGTGTGCTGTCCAGGATGAAAACAATTTTCCACCTTTTATTGACATGTACGTTTTTCTTCTTCTTCTAGGCGAGTTCCAGATGAGAAACTCACAGGTAACACCTACGTCTACTCTACGCCTCATTGCTCCACCAGGAAGTCGATCCAGTGACTGCATTTCTTACAAGTGATAACGACTTAATGAATCGTATGCACATAGCCTCGCTCTGGAGCTCGCGCTAGTCATGTGGAAATTCTGACCAGTTGAGATTTATAGCAAATGCTCACTCTTTGTCACGCGAATGTTTTTTTGGACGTCTCACGTTTACGCTTGAGCGAGTCAGGATTTGTAGTAAAACTCAGACGGTGTAGGAATAAATTCCGGTGCAGCCGGTATTTGTCGTAAATCTTTGCTAGATTTCCTCATAAACAATGCATTTCTTTTAAACAAACGGAAACACGTCTGTGAAATTCTGATGTGGGTTTTTGTGTATGTTACAGCTCTTGCCATCTCTGCCACAAGCACCTGGTAAGTATTGTACATCCACATACATGGATAATGATCATGTTGCTCTTAATGCGGTAGTACTGGGTCCGTCTTTCTCATCGCAGCACTGACACTGGGGTGTTGTTGTTGACACCTGCGTTGAGAAACTGTCCACAAACCAAACACATCTAACCAACCGGGATATTGTGGTCACAAGCATGTGTCACGTCGTCAGAGCAGAGCAGAGCAGAGTACGGTTTTGCATAAATAGAATAGTGCACGTCATCGTTGGTGGTGGTGGTGTATTTAGTGTATGTAGCAATAATAATAATAATAAACATTATCATCATTATTGCTCTTGTGCTAGTGGAGATATTAATGAGCATATATAAACATAATAAAAACTACAATAATCATGATATTGTTTATTGTTCATTCGCACACATTTAATGATACTACTGCTGATGATGATTATGATTATTGTATGTGTGCATATGTGCATCTAAAGGAATACAAGAAATAATATGAATTGTATATATTCATTTTAAACTTTAAATTTATTTAAATATTACAATGGCTTCAATAGTCGCGATTATTCATTTACTCACATTTAATAATAATAATAATAATAATGAGTATTATTGTTGTTAGGTTCATGTACATATGTACATCTAAATATAGAAAAAGTAAATTTAATTGTATATGTTTATTTTGTCTTCATAATAATAATAATAATAGTTAATTATTTATTTTTATTTGTATTATTTGCATTTATTATGATTAATATTAATGTGAATATATAAACATTAGAACAACTACAATGATTGTGGTATATTGTTTTTTATTTATTTACTCACATTAGCTGATACTAATTATTATTATTATTATTATTATTTTACTGTGCATCTAACATTTTTGAAAAGTAATATTAATTGTAAGTATTTTTAAATAATAATAATAATAATAATTAGTAGTTGTAGTAGTAGTAGTGTTGTTATCTCCCATTTCTATGCATTTGGAGGTTTTCACTACTGTAATGCGTAATGCGATGATGATTAACGTGCAAAAAATATGGTTTCTTCCATACGTCTGTCGCAACAGGATGTAAAATGGTTTATAAAGCCATGGTGGAGGATTTGTGAAAGGCTTATGTTAAACCTCATGAAGTGACACAGTGACATGATCTTGTGTAACTGCTGCAGCATGGCCTCACTTCTTTAAATAAAGTGTTATAATGCCTGTGTAGCTTTCACATCAACTGTTACCCAAATATATTGTGCAGCTCTAAATAACCTAGATTAGCAACAAGCTCTGTGTGTGTGTGTGTGTGTGTGGGTGTGTGGGTGTGTGTGTGTGTGTGTGGGTGTGTGGGTGTGTGGGTGTGTGGGTGTGTGTGTGTGTGTTAGAGAGCGTCTGAACTGGATTCCTAGTTCAGTCGTCGCTCCTCTGGAGACTTCTTATCATCTTCACCAGTTTGAAATGCTGTGAAGTAATAAACAGGAAGAGCTGTTAGATTAGTTTCAGTCTCTGTCTCGCTCTTGCTCTCATATTTCTCCCTCTCCCTCTCCCTCTCCCTCTCCCTCTCTCTCTCTCCCTCTCCCACTCTCCCTCTCTCTCTCTCTCTCTCTCTTTCTCTCTAGAGCTCAAACTCTGTTCAATCTCTGCCTCTTTTCATCTCTCTCTCTCTCTCTCTCTCACACAACTCTATGTTCTTGTTTCATGCCTCTGATGTTCTGACCTGTTTTCCGTGTGTGGTATGTGGTGTGTGTGTGGTGTGTGTGTGTGGTGTGTGGTGTGTGTGTGTGTGTGTTTCTTTTACAGCAGACAGAAACAGCCATTCAGATGATGACTATGAGTACGTTTCAAAGCCGATCAGAGAGAGCAGCAGCAGCCACTGCAGCCCCGGAGGCATCGGTCAGTAGTACAAACACACACACATGCACACACACATACATAGACGCTCACAAAAAGGCACACTGTAAATACATACACATGCTTACTTACAAATAAACACACACGCACATTCAGTATACAGTATGTCCCACTCTGTCAAAATACACACAGGCACAGACGAATACATACAGACTTCAGTACACACCAGTTAATACACATACACACACACACACACACACACATCCACATATAGTTCCATTATGCCCCAGCAGAGACACACAAACAGACACACACAAAAACACAGGCATCACTACCAACCAGTTAATACACACACACACACACACACACACATGCTCCACTATTCCTCAACACACACACACACACACATGCTCCACTATTCCTCAACACA
>JAQQZR010000039.1:3986023-4000960 GCA_030068235.1 Notoglanidium macrostoma | reverse complement strand
ACTCACATTCTCCAATATTCCTAAATACACACACACACACACGCTCCACTATTCCTCAACCCACACACACACACACACACACACACACACTCACACACACGCACGCTCCACTATTCCTCAACCCACATACACACACACACACACACGCTCCACTATTCCTCAACACACACACACACACAAGCTCCATTATTCCTCAACCCACACACACACACACACACACACACACACGCTCCACTATTCCTCAACACACACACACACACACACACACACACACACACACTCCACTATTCCTCAACACACACACACACACACACACACTCCACTATTCCTCAACACACACACACACACACACACACACACACTCCACTATTCCTCAACACACACACACACAAGCTCCACCTCAGCTCATTCTGAATCCATGCAGTACACTAATTTCTACCGAGGGACGCATGAGGGCGAGCTGAAGCTGAAGCTGAAGTTGAAGCTGAAAAAGAAGCCAGCTTTAGTTACAACTCAATAAAATGTGACATGCAACAGTGTGACAATGTGGACTTTTCCATAAATCTACAGGCTGCACAGTTATGACACTTTCTAGATGAGTTCACACTAACGCTAGTTCGTTTGGAAAATTGCGAACACGAGCCCGAAGCGGAAATCCTGCCGAGATCGACCAGGACGAAAGCGAAGACAAGCTCATACTTGTGTTGCGTTTTTGTCTTTCACGTACAATAAATCTTTCCATACATCATTTTTTGTAACTTGCTTGGCACTTTGTTCATCCATTCGCTGCTTTTTATTATTTTCCTTTGGTCCCAGCGTTCGAGCGGCAAAGAAAACCATTTTAGGATGCAGGGCAAATGAACCATGGTGCAGGAATACCTGCAAACAAGGAACTGATTTCATACGCATGTGCTGTCAGTGCAAGAGCTTTCACCACCACAATAACCGTTCAAGTCGAAACAGGAAGTAAAGTGATGAGGCTGAGAATCAGTCAGGTTACTTGGCGTACATCCTGGAGCGCAGACAACTTCCTCACCTGATACACACTGTAACTGTGGTTCCACTAAAGGGAACCCAGGACCAACGTTTTTAAGAGGACCAGCTATCGGATCTCTCAAAAACAACCATCATGCTTCACCAATCCTAGTGCAAAACCTTGAGATGGGTGGTGTGTGGCTCACTTCAACATAATCAACGGCAGGTCTTTGGTCCAATATGTCATGTATCATTTTTCATGTCATGTTTCTACTTTTATGATCCCAGGGAAAGAGTTATGGTTATTGACATATTGAACCAGATACTCAAAGTATTCAGTAGAGTATTCAGACCAAGCGTGAAAGCAGCTTAGAAGTAAATTTGCTTGGTTATATCATTTATTTGCCTGGTTATAGTTTTATTTTATACTCTAATTATTTATACTTAAATACTTACAAGTATTTTTCTTGCAAGATTTACGGCATATTACTGGAAACATGCAGCAACAAAGATATCCCAGTGCTTTACTGTAAACATGTTTTGCAGTTATTTTGAGTACATTTAGTTGTAAAGTACTTGCAACTCTGCTGCTAGTAAATTACTGTCAACTTTTCAGTAACTTTTTCACGGTGTGAGAAAAAAGTGGTTGGTTTGCAAATTCCACCAAATTGTTCACTGACTTTCATTGAAATATGAGTCATAATCAGATGTAAAAACCTCTGACAGGCGACGTGAATATCATTGATTATCTCGTTACAGTGGCTTTAGTGGATTAGGCAGCAAGTGAACAGTCAGATCTTGAAGTTGATGTGTTGGAAGCAGGAAAAATGGGCAAGCGTAAGGATCTGAGCGACTTTGACAACGGCCAAATAGTGATGGCTAGACGACTGGCTCAGAGCATCTCCAAAACAGCAGGTCTTGTGGGGTGTTCCTGGTATTTATTAGTACCTAACAAAAGTGGTGCAAGGAAGGACAACCGGTGAACCGGATACAGCATCATGGGTGCTCAAGGCTCACTGATGCGTGTCAGAGTGGAGGCTAACCCGTCTGCTCCGATCCCACAGAACAGCTACTGTAGTACAGATTGCTGAATAAGTTAATGCTGGCTGTGATAAAGGTGTCAGAACACACAGTGCCTCGCAGTTTGTTGCATATGGAGCTGCGTAGCTGCAGACCGGTCAGAGCGCCCATGCTGACCCCTGTCCACCACAGAAAGAGCTTACAATGGGCACGTGAGCATCAGTACTGGACCGTGGAGCAATGGAAGAAGGTGGCCTGGTCTGATGAATCATGTTTTCTTTCACATCATGTGGATAAGAGATGGCACCAGGGTGCGCTATGGGAAGAAGGCAAGCTGTGATGTTCTGCTGGGAAACTTGGGTCCTGCCATTCATGTGGATGTTACTTTGACACGTACCGCCTACCTAAACAATGTAGCAGACGAAGTACAGGTATTCGGGTTACATACATCTCGACATGTAACGTTTAGAGTTTACGACGCTCACTCCCATAAAAACGTAACTTATGGACTACGTGGGCGAACTAATTTTGGTTGCGCGCGGCGTATGAGTGAGGGAGTTCAGCGACGAACATTATATTAAATGTATATTTATGTCCTTTCCCGTTTTCTGTGTGATTTTATGTTCTAGATTATGATTTTACAACGGTGTTAGGATAAGTAAGACTCAGGCTAGGGTGTGTTTCGACTTACACCAAAATCCAGGTTGCATCGCTGTCGTAGGAACGGAACTGTGTCATAAAACGTGGACAGGATAAGCGCCGGATAATGCGCCCTGCCACACTGCAAAAGTGGTTCAGGTCTAAAAGATTTAATATTGATGAGCACAATTATAGTATATACATAATACAGCAATGTCCATGACATTCGACAGATTCTTGTGCAAAATGCATGCAGTTTAGGGATGTTGTGTCATACAGTTTAATTTGGAGGTTAAAGCATTCTGTCCTCAATAAAACATTAACTAGCTTTTTTACAGGCATTGGATTCTGGAATAAAACTACCATTTGTTTTGGGTTGTATTTGCCAGAGTGTTGCTGCACTGAATCAGCATGACTTATGTTAAATTACAGTAACGATCTCAAGTGAATTGGAGGTGAAAAAAAAAAACCCCCCGCTTAAATTGACTACCAATACATGTATGCATGAATGGTTAAATATACAGACTGTTCTGGAAGCTCCAGCATAATACAGTTTCTATACATACTTACGCTCTGAGAGTAAGAGATTGTTAGCACTGAAGCAATCTGCAAACCTCAAGTGAGTACATTTAAATTTGTCTGTTTGTTTTTCTCGGCGTCTAGGTTTTAAATGCCGAGTAAGGAAACCCAAAGGACCCAGAGACCCGCCTTCACAATGGAACCGACCAGAGAGATGAAACGGTTACAAGAACCAGATCATCTGAAGGGCTAGATATTCAGCATTTATTTGATCCACGGAATAATTTTATTTTGTTATAGAGGTGATGGTTTGTAGTGTGTGTGTGTGTGTGTGTGTGTGTGTGTGTGTGTGTGTGTGTGTGTGTGTGTGGGTGGGTGAGTGCACATAATGTAAGTTTATGACATTGTTAGTTTGTTACAAATGTAATGTACATGTTTAATTTATTTCAATAAATGTGTTTTTTTTCTGTAATGCACTGTGCTGACCAGTAGAGGGCACTGGTGAGGTTTATTTCGAACACTTCATGAGCCAAGAGCAGGTAAACTGGGTCACCTGAATAATGTGAGCACTTATTCGGATAGATTGGAGTGCGTACCATGTTGCAATATACATGTGCGGCGTGTATGTGAAAAAAAGTATATCAGAATTTATGTGCGTACTTATTATAAATTTAATTCAACCCAGAGGGCTGAAAAGGTCTGAAATGGATCCTTCTGGAAGAATTTGCAGCTGTAAGATTGAGATTGACCCGTGACTCTACTGCTGCTATTACATTTCTGCCATCGAGTTTAAGCTCAACTTTAAGCACGTAGCCACAGACACCCGATCAGATTCTGGGACTGGATTGGAAAAAAAAAAAAAACCCTAGTGATCTGGGATCAGTTTCATACTAAAAAGAAAGAAAAAAAAGCTACTAGATCAGCATGTCATTCTGAGATACACAAAGAAAGACTAATTGATTGATCATGTTTAATTAATCGATCCTGAAAGAAACTGCAGTGTAACTATTACAGGAAATAACACCAGGTATACGTAAATTACATTTCATTTAAATTAAAATGACATTTTAAATAAATTTACATTTAAATTACATTTAAAATAAAAAAAATCTCAGCTTGCTACAAAACAAATTTAATTGTAAAATTATTGTCAATAATTTATTAAAAAGTGAGGTGAGGGAGTATAGCCTTTACTTTTGTAATATCTAAAAAAAAATTTTTTTTTTCACTTGATTATAAGATTGATTAAAAATATAGAAATTACAAATAAGATTTATATATTTAAGTAACAAATAAAATGACATACGAGCTTCGCTTGTGTAATCGAAATATTTAAATGAAGTACAAAAATGTAATAGATAAATTAAATAAATAAGAATTAATTAAATAAAAACAATTAAATTAAAATTTTAAAGTTAATTAAAACGTATTTCAGAATTACAGCTTGATATATATATATATATATATATATATATACACATACAAAACATTATACTTTATACTAAATAATACTATAAAATAAAACATTTGAAGTCATTAGTCATTAACGCGAGATACACACAGACTGAGAAATAATTTGGTGAAAAAGAACAGACGTAAAAAAATTTATAAATGATAAACAATAATTCAAATAAATAGGATCTTTTTTTTAAAAAAAAAAAGATATGCATTCAAGTTTTAAATAAGCAATAAACTAAGAGTTTATTTGATTACACAACAAAACAAGGTTTCACTTAAAGACTGAAGTAACAAAAAAAAATGAATTCAAATAAAATAAAAGGTTATTAAAAAGAAAAACTAGAAGAGCATGAAGCACACAAGCTTCGGTTGTCCAATAATCAGGGAGATTTCATGACCAAAAATAATAATAAGGCTTCAATCATAACAAAAAAAGCAGCAAATAATAGTAATTAAAGATAAATGACAGAGTTGAGTAGCCCAGTAATGAGAGGTGTTATATAAGCTACGAGGTTTGAAATATTGTTTAATATACTCCTCAGCTACAGCGGGTCAGATGTGTAGATAATGCAATAAGTGGAGAATCCTGCGGCTGCTGGATGTAATTGTTTCCCAGCCAATAAACAAAGACAAACATTTATCGCTATAAAAAGCTCTGGAGCTTTAATTGTGCCATAACTGTGCGAGGAGCCGCGTGTCGTTTATAGAATGTGAGTCGGGTCACTCGGGCTCGAGAAAGGAGTGAGCGTGCACGTCTCTGGCAAAGAAAGCCTGCCATTACGTGAAATGATACTTCAGTGAGTGTTTAGCATTATGGCTTTTTGAATGGAGGAGCTCTAGTTGGTCGAGGCTCTTTTTCTCTTTGTTCTGTGAACATGTGTGTGTGTGTGTGTGTGTGTGTGTGTGTGAGACACACACAGAGAGAGAGAGAAAGAAGTAGAGAGTTGCACGTAGGGGTTCAACTAATGACTGTTCTGATAGCACTGTGCCTGTAGGGTGTGTGTGTGTGTGTGTGTGTGTGTGTGTGTGTGTGTGTAGTTTGATGTCCTCTGGGTTCCTCTGGCTGGGTAATCCCATTCAGTACATGCTAATGTGAAACTAGAATCTAATGACCTTCTGCCATGGCTTTTCAACCTCACCCTACAGCAACACCACCCCCACAAACACACACACACACACACACACACACACATACACACACAAATACACACAAGCAACCTATTGTCAAGAGGCTCACTTGTCTTAAAGTTATGAAGACACAAACCACAAAAACAATACAGTCTTTTCTTTAGGGATTCTTTTTTTTATCCAGCTGAAAACACAACCGACAAACGAAAGCACAAATAATCTTATTGAGTCTTCCTCTCAGCCTGTCATGTCAGCTTTGCCGTACACATCGCAGCACACGCGGGAAGTTAACACAACCCGGGTCAAGTTAACACAACGTCGGGGTGGCCTGCTGTATCTCCCTGCTCAGAGGAACTCCTCGCGTTCATCAGCACGCTGAAAATCGATAAAGAGAAAAGCGTGGTAAAAAGCATTTACTGTCCTCCCTGTAAACTCATTCATCATCCTCCTGACCTCCCAGAAGCTTTCCCTCTCTCCCGGCACTGACAGTACACGCAGTGTTCGAGGAGACAAAGCGTCCTCGTTGTGCTCAAGGGGGTGAGGAGCTCACGCTGGCCCTCGGGCTGTTCTCCGTCCAGGAGAAGAGAGGAGCCAGTGTTCAGCCGAGCGCATGGATATCGATCCACTCGGCGCCATGTTACTCCCCATCTGTTTGGGCGAGGGCCGCGTTCCCGCCATCCCGCTGCTCCCGCCACCCGTAGCCATGGAGACCCATCCATTTATCCGCCTGGATTACCAGGACCAAAGAAGTTGGTTTAGCGAAGCAAAATGGTGGCTGTTTTGTTACTTGTCAGGGTGAATGTGATTCCATTAGCAGTAACACAAAACCAGTGTGGTGTTGTGTACTTGACCTACTCCAGAATTTTCAACCTAAACTTTAGCATCTACAGCACATGTCGTTACCCCTGAAAAGAATTTCAACACTTGAAAATAATAAGAGGCATTTGTATGAAGTACAACATAAGAACAGCTTTGGTAACGTTTTCATTCATGTCTACGTTATCCCAAGATAGTGCAGTTTGTGTTTGCACTCTCACCGTCAGCGCCAGTAGGAACTCCTGTACATGTATCAAATCATGCAGATACAGGTCAAGAGCTTGAGGTTAATGCTCACATCAGACATCAAAATGGGGAAAATTGGGATCCCTGTGACTTTATCCTTGGCATGTTTGGCTAGCTGAGTATTTCAGAATCTCCTGGGATTTTCACACACAACAGTCTCTAGAGTTTAAACAAAATGGTATGAAGAACTAAAGGCGAGGTCCACGAAGAATGGCCAGACTTGAGCTTACGAGAAGGTTACAGCTACTCGAGTAATCACTCTTTACATCCGTGGTGAGCAGAAATGCATCTCATAAGGTTGAGGAAAACGTCCTGTATCTGCAGTGTCAGTAAAGGAGACGTGGTCTCTGCACATCATCGCATCACCAAGCTTAAAATGTACATCGGATGGAGGTTTTAAGGCATTTTGAGTTGAAGGGTCAGGGAGGCTCAGGCTCCAATGCATCATGTGCAAACAATGAGGAAACTGAAATACTTCTCTAGCTGACTGCACATTTGTGTGTGTGTGTGTGTGTGTGTGTGTGTGTGTGTGTGTGTGTGTGTGGGTGGGTGTGGGTGTGAACTTCTACAGTATATCACGTCTCTCTCCAACAGGAAATATGCAATGTCAGCTTGTATGGCGGGTTAAAAATGTGATTAACATCAAATAATTAATTACTGTTCCCCAAAACAAAAACAACATAAGGGTGGTTTATCTCAAACTGGCAAACACAAAGAGATTGAAAATGAAAGACATTTAGTTAGAGAGAGAGAGATTGACTGATTGTTTGAGGGGACTTGATATGAATAAGGGCGGGGGGTTTAAACAGGCTCTATGCATCAGATTTTTGCTCACATGTTGAATTGTGTGTGTGTGTGTGTGTGGGAGTGAGTTGAGGTAGTACAGTGTACAGTAGGAGAGGGAGGGGAGTTGGGTTTGCTTTGGCCTTTTGATGAGTGCTTTTGGATTCAGATGAGAGAGAGTAGCGCTGGATTGAGCATTTTTACAGAGATTCCTGAGCCAAATCCTGGAGCAAAAAGAACGAGAGAGAGAGAGAGAGAGAGAGAGAGAGAGAGAAATGAAAGGGAGAAAGGGAGAGAGAATGAGAGCAGTAGAGAAAGAAAAAGATGGAGACAGAAGAAGATGCCATGAAAATGAGAGCATGTGAAAGAGAATGAAATGGAAAGAGAAGGAGAGAGAGTGAAAGAGAGAGTAAGAGTGTAAGATGGACAGACAGAAAAGGAGAGAGAGATAGGGAAAGAGAACAAGAGAGGGAGAGATTGAGAGAATGGCAGTGAGAGAGAGCAAGAGGCAAAGGAGAGAAAGAGGGAGAGGGAATGACAATGTGAGGGGGAGAATGGGGGAGAAAAAGAGAAAGTAAAGAGGCAATAAGAGGGATAGATGTAGAGGATGCAAGACAGAGAGCGCAAAAGAGAGAAAGAGAGAGAGAGAGAAAGGGAGAGAGAGAGACTAAAGTAGGGGAAGATGGTGTGAATGAGATTAAGGGTGAGAGAATGAGAGAGAGAGAAACAGAGGGGGGTGGAGGATAAAGGAGGATGACGAATATAAAAAATGAGCTTGTCAGGTTTTAAGAAAGTGGAGGGCTTTAAGACCCTGAACACTCTGACACCCAGAAGCCAAAGTTCAATAATTGTAATGAAATCCTGATAATGAAGTGACATACAGCTTTAATACTACATATAACACATTCATCACTCAATCCATGCAGCCACACACACACACACACACACACACACACACACACACACACACACTCTGTTACAGTATTTTGATGAGATTTTCAACTGAAAAATAACCTTTTGCCAAGGCAGGGGTGAACCCAGATCAGACTCCCTTTCCACACCAAGTTTAATTACGCTTGTCTTTGTCTTAATTGGCTTGTCATGCTTTTGTGACATCGCACACTTTTCAAATTTCCTTTCAGTGGGACTGGAATAATGCTTCTCGCACCACAGGTTGGGCTCCACTTCAACATATTCATCATGTCTTATTGTTGTCCCGTCCTTCAGGAAATGAGCGCCGCATTATGAGCTGCAACAAAAGAACTTTAAAACACAATTACATCTATCAGGTAAAACAAAAAGACCTTACAGAGGAGAACAAGAGGATAACAAAAGATCACACCCGGCCTGAATTATAAACCTTCACACAAGGACACGCAGAGTAGGCAGGCAGTTTATAACCACTTCCTCACCTGGTAAAGTATGATTGCTTGGGTATTATTTGGTGGGAATGCTTTGTGTTTCTGGGTTTGTTATTAGGGGCACGCAGATATGACAATAATGTTGGCCTGAAAATTTGTTTAGATCTATTTTCCAATCTAGTGCACTGACCAATTTTTCACGCAGATCTTACACATTATTACAGCACACAACATCCAACAAGATTGAATTTAATGTTAATGGCATGGATCATCCTCAAGACAGTCACGTCTTCGCTGCCACCTGCTTCCACGGACTCTATTTCCCAGCAATTCCCAGCACTCACCACGCTCCTTCACAGTCTCCTGAGTATTGATTGCTTTCACCTGTTTTGAGTTTAGTTAATTGAAGAACTTTAGTTTGTTCAGTTCTTTGCAAAGTGTTGACGTGTTATGTTGACTTTTATTGCCCAGCCTGTGTTTCATGCTATTGACGTTCTGGATTTTTGATCTCCGTTTGGGCTGTGACCGTACCATAGCCGTAGCCTTTGATACGCCAGTTTGCCGAGTGTTTTGACCATCGCCTGTTGTTGAACTCTGCCACAGCCTAGCCTCTGATATACCTGTGTGCCAAGTGTTATGACCTTTGCCTGGTTTTTGACCTTGCCTTTTGCCTTACGTTTGGACTTTGTTTGCCTGCCTGCTAAATAAAACTTCCCTGCCTTTACATCCGCTGCCCGCCTGCTTACCTGACAAAGTTAGTTCAAGTTCACGTGGCTTTTATTGTCATTTCAACCATATACAGATGATACAGTGAATAGTGAAACGAGACAACGTTTCTCCAGGACCAAGGTGCTATATATATGACAACACAGAAGTCCCTGTTATCATTGGTTATTACAATAAATTTTCTATAACAGCACATCCCTAATCCTTTTTTACAATTTTTATTCATCAAAATAAACCAGCACATATGTTTACATTTATTTATAGTTACTTTTAATATGGTCGAATGTCCACGAAGCACTTTAGTCTCTATCACTTATATTACATTATAGCCGCTACAAATATTTGTTCCCTCACAGCCTCTCTCTCTTTTTTTTTTTTTTTTTTTTTTTTTTTTTTTTTTTTTTTTAAAAAAAATGCTTTCTTGAAAAAAATGTAGTTTGGCAGCTTCAAGCCAAGAAACCATAATACACCCAAACTCTTGCAGACTTTCCAGTGGTGGGAAAACTTCCTTCCATTAATGTTTAATAAACGTCCCATAAAAATTTGCCATCTTTTCCCATGGGAGAAAGAAAAGTATTCTGTTGTACATGGAACCTTTAAAGTTTCCCTCAGAGGTACAAGCGAAGAAGCGCTACGGGTTGTAAATTTTCTACAAGTGAAAAGGCAAGCTCCTGATAAACAGTATGTATTAGCATATTGTTTTGCTGAGGTAAAAAAAGAAGAACAAAATGCCAGCAAAGCATTACTATGTTGCAAAAGACTGTATTGTACCAAAAATATAATACATAAAAACTGACAAAAGAAATGGATGATAAATGATGACCAGTGAAGCTGTTTTCATCATTTTATAAAGGTCCTATACTTGGAATGCTCTCGGTAAAGACTATTTATGACAGTATTGATCACATACCAACATATAATCCACCCTCAGGTAGTAAATAAGATGTAAACAGTCTACTGTATAATTTATACATGAACATTTTTTTCCTTAGAAAGGTTCAAAGAGCATGTGGTTGAGACTAGAGTTGCACACTGGGGGATGGGATCCCTCGAGAACCAACAAAAATCCCGGCATGCCGGAAAAACCAAAGACATTCATTAACATGCACTTGCATGCAGATAGCCTGCATTCATTCATCCTTACTTAGCGCCTGGTCAGGGTCTCGCTTGTTTGATGTTTTAAACTCCTGGGCTCTATCAGCGGGTCCAGACGTATATTTCTCATTCTTGGAGCTACAGTATATCCTTTCCTTTTAGTTTCATTGCAGTGACTGAATAATTCATAGTCGTTACTTATTATACGCTTTAAGATGAATAAGTGAATAAAATAAGCCAATGCTTTAACCTTTAGGTGGTGCAGTGGTTAGCACTGTCGCCTCACAGCAAGAAGGTTCCTGGTTTAAACCTGGCGGCCGACTGTCGCCTTTCTGTATGGAGTCTATGTTCTCCCTGTTCCTCCTACAGTCTAAAGAGATGCAGATTAGCTCAACTGGCTACTCTAACCTGCCCATAGGTGTGAATGTGAGTGTGTCTCTCTGTGTTAGCCCTGCAATAGCTTGGTGACCTGCCCAGGGTGTACCCTGCATACGCTTGAAGTCAGCTGGGATTGGCTCCAGCTCCAAGCGGTATAGCTAATGGATGGATGTTTTATATGAAATGTGTGAGGAGACTGGATAAAAAGCTAAATCAATCGGCCATTACTCCTACTGAGATGGAAATTTGTACCGACCATATGGTTTATAACAAACATGTTGCTGAATGACCAGACGAACAGTGATAAAGCAGCAGGTGATATTGCTACCTCAATTGCTATATTGCTTTCCCGGTTTGATGCTTGGCTCACGCTACTCCCTGTGTTGCCTTTTCCAAGTTCTCCCAGCGCTATAACCTCGTGCTTACATTTCCTAGGCTTCAAAGCAGCATCATTGACCTCACGATGGCATGTGTTACATTTTGAAGCACTGTAGTAAGATCATTTACCTGGTGTATCTGTAGCTGCCCAGCATACTGGTCATACCATTTTTTTTTAAAAGGCAATATTGGTTTAATCGTGCCTTTGAATATTAAATTCTTTAGGCAAGCCTCTTCCTGGGAGCAAATTAAACAAATGGGTTTTGTGGTTTATTTCCCAGAAGTAATATGCCATTGTCCATTTCTCCTGCAACACTGTAGGTTTATTCGACAAAGATATTTCTCCCAATGCACTGTACAATTCTAGCCTGTTTGCGGTCCTGTGAATTGGAAACGGCGCCAAATAATGCTGAGGTCCTCTAGCGGATAATTGAACTGCATCTGGGTGTCAATAAAAGCCAGAATATAACAACTAGTAGATAATATCATGTACTGTGATGAGTTGTTCCCCAATATTTGACTCATCATCCAGCAAACTGTATGCTTTGGACCTTTGTGATAGGAATAGAGACATGGGCCACTTGGATAAATCCATGGCTATTGTGCAAACGTGCCAGGACAGGAACTGAACAGAAACTGGTATCAAAAAGGGGGGGGAAAGGGGGGATTGGAACATTCCATCTATTTATTAATGTGCAAGTGAAGCAGCTGGGTTTCTAACACTGAGGCTGTAGGCAGTAAAGCAGAGGAGTGTGGGATTTGAGGACCTGCGGTTAACTACAGATTATATTCCCCAGGGGACTCAGTGCGGCACAGTGTGCTGTAGCTACCCTTCTGCTCTCCAATCCTCTCTCTCTCTCTGTCTCTCTCTCTCTCTCAGAAGGTGGTTGGCGGTGTACGAGAGGCAGTGCTGCGTGGCACAGGCCTAGTTGGATCTCCCTCTGGAACTGGGTGTTGGCGAAAACGAGTGGAAGAGAGACCACAGGCATGTGTGTGTACGGAGGGAGAGAGAAAGAATAGCATCTGCTGTTAAAGCCGAAGCCTCCAAACTCGTTCAGTTTTCCTCTCCAACTCCCGGATTCATTTGGACAAAGAAAGCGAGGCGTCCAAACCCACGCCGTCCTCTATATCACACTCACACTCACACACACTGTTTCCTCCATGTCCCAAACACCTGTCTCTTGTTTTTTTTTGTGTGTGTTTGTGTGTGTCTGCTTGACGTATGAGCGCAGTAAGACCGTAGGTACATTTTGTAACTGAGAACAAATGTGAAGCAGACTGAGTGTAAGTGGGAAAAAGCCATACGGGTGTGTGTTCTATTTCAGGAAGAGAGTGTTTACCGCCGTGTCAGAGCCGCTATGGCGGCGCCCAGGCCTGCTCAGAGATGCGCTCAGAAAAAGCTGAAAAACTCTCATCCAGACGCTGCCGAGACATGCCAAGACCTGGCACAGACGACACGCAGCAAAGCCTGTTTTCCCCCATCGCTCCGTCTCTTCATCCCTCTCTCTCTCCCTCGCTCACTTTGCTAGCTTTCCATCTCTCGTTCTTTTCTTTGTCTCAACTCATCTCTCTCATCCAACATCATTGGTTTGGTTTTTTTTCTTTTTCTTCTTTATTGCTTTATTTTCTCTTTCCTCCTCTACAGTGCGTCTCACATTCTATATTTATGCATGATTTAAAGTGGAGCCCATTACCGTCTAATTTGTTGACACTGAAAAATACAAACAAACGTGGCATAAATATAGAACTGGCTGACTTACTGTGTAAGGACCTCACAAAAAACATCTATTAGATAGAAATTGAACCTTAAATTTGGAATAATGAATGGATGAATTTATTTAATAAATCACTTAGCCATTAAATTATCAAACTGCTTTCAGTGAATTAATTAGTTTTGAGGATATGCGTATTCCAACTTAATGTATTATTTATTATATTATTTTCTTTTATTCTTAATTGTTTCAATTGATTTATTGTTACTTATTATTGATTTATTTATAATCGCTCTTATGACCATTTCTAATTTGAAGCACAAATTATTTAGATCATTGTTTCTTGACATGGCGTATTTCATGAGATTTACACCACAGCACCTACAGCTACATTTCCCAAGTCGAACACGAAGCAGCGGGCACTTTTTGCACTAATCTGTCCCATAATGCACCACAGAATGAGAGGTGCTCGTAGCAGATGGTTACTGATGTCGCCTTCTGTCTCTGTTTCAGAACTGTAACTGTTAATGAGCCGTACGTCATGAAAACTCGTGTTCCTTTTAGTTAGCTAGCTAACGTCAGGTAGCACTCAGAGCAATCTAGTTCTGTTTTTAACATCATTTTCCTTCAATGCAAGACAATTTGTATTTGAATACCATCTCCGTGCATTGAGGACGTAATTAGAACAATAAAACTCACTGTTATTAGAAAATCTTAATATGTATATCTTAATATGACTACTTTTTAATAATTGGTGCATCCTTAATTAGTGAAATACACATATATGCAGATTTATTTATTTTGGTACTGATTTATTGATTTTCTTTGATAGCCAATAAAGCAATGAACGTAGAACGTAACCCTAAATTTGTTATCAATAATCAACTTCAGGTTGGGAACTGTAACTCCACTTCGCACCAGCCTCTCACTGATTATTTCCCAATAAAAGTTTCCCATCATGCTCTATCCTTTACATGGCACTCAGTTTGAATTCAAGATCAGTTTGACGTTATATGTAATGATTCACTCAGGTGATTCAGGAGAGGAGCATTTACGCAGAAAACTAGTGTGTGTCTATGGTAGCTGACGGGCTGCAATGGCTGAGCTGCATTACTTAAGCCATGTCACATGACAAGGAGTGCTGTTTTGCTGAATGTGCAAGAAATTCATATGAAGTTGGTGACATTTTGAACACTATATGCCCAAAGGTTTCATTCATGTTTGCTTCAAGAGTGGATAGACCCTGAAGAAGCCACACTCACATTATAGCACTCTGGCTAGCTAGCTAGCTAGCGCACACTGATTTGTACGCTCCCCATAAAGGTGCTTCCGGTAAAATTTGCATCCCTTCTTTTTTTCATCCTCACATGACAAGCTTTCATTTTAAGTCAAAAGTTATATTCCTGAAACGGATCATTTCCCATTTCCGCTGAAGATGCTAACAGTAATGTAGTAGCCGTTTCCAACTAGGAAGTGGAATTTTACGTGGATGAGTCGGGTGATACGTACAGTGAAACATCCCAGGTGTTATTGTGAAATATCAGCACTTTTGGAAACTCGCTCGACCAATCAGATCAGTGGACATGAACTAACTGTAGTATAATGGAAGGTTTAGGAGGTTTCCTCCGTGGGTTTCCTCCGGGTGCACCAGTTTCCTCCCACAGTCCAAAGACATGCAGATTAGGTCAACTGGCTACTCTAAA
>JAQQZR010000039.1:3964159-3981760 GCA_030068235.1 Notoglanidium macrostoma | reverse complement strand
CCATCCATCCATCCATCCATCCATCCATCCATCCATCCATCCATCCATTCATCCATCCATCCTTTTCTGCTTATCCGCTTATTTTAGCAAGCTAATCACACTTAACTATCCAAATTACCCTTGTATAAATGTAAGAGTATAAGGTGAGAGCCTGGGAATGTCATGGTCAAATTTCGACCGATTTTTATTCTGAAGTTTGGAAGAAAGTTTGAAAGGAAGTTTGGAAGGAAGGAAGTTTGGAAGGCAGTTTGAAAGGAAGATTGGAAGGAAATTTGGAAGGAAGTTTGGAAATTTTAAAGTAAGGACGTTTGGAAGGAAGTTTGGAAGGAAGTTTGGAATGAAGGAAGTTCAGAATGACGTTTGGAAGCAAGGAAGCAAGGATATTTGGAAGGAAGGAAGGAAGGAAGGAAGGAAAAATCTGGCTATTCCCAAAAGACGAATGGGAGAAAACTGCATTCCATTCTAATTTCTTACCGCTACATTTATAAGCTAATCCACTTATGGAAAAACAACATTAATGCAAACTTTATTTAATTATTACCCTTTTTTTCAAATTAGGAATGAGTTCTGATTTGCTTATCAGCATCACTAACCCATCAGTGTCTGTCTCCTCTAAACTCCAGCCCCATGACCGTCACCCAGACTCGACTGATATCTCTCTACGCAAACATCGGTGCTGAAATAAAGGCTGATTCCTTCACTCGCTTCTCTTCCGTTGCCTGAATTTCTTCTTCATAACATCTTTTTCTATCAGGTCCTTTATACATTTTAAAGCTTTCATCTCTGTTGTTAGTACAGAGTGTGTAAGTACTCTTCTTTGTTTTGATGATGATGTGACATCGCGGACATTTTCCTATCCGGTATCTGATTATAGAAGGGGCTTAGCTAGCAAGCTTTTACGTATTTATTTTATTTAGATCATATTTCTAAGCAGACCGACGGTTTCGCCCTCTGTCATTGTTAAACTGGCTCCTTCCCGGATGTGATCTTTGCAGTAACATAGTAACATAGCATGCATAAAACCATTTTCAGATAACTCTAACAATGTTTTCTTAGAGATGACAAAGTAAGATGATTGTTTTTTGTTTCTTTCTTGTCTAAACCTGATTCAGCTTTAGTGACCCCCAATGAGTTTTCCCAGGTGACCACAAACAAAAACTGACTGTTGATCAATTATAAATACAAACTTCAATACTATGAACACTTTCTAAGCTATCTAACGATCAATCACGTATTGTATAGGTGCTAATGCTTACACTGATGAGATTTCACTTCATAGTAAACTGCATCTTCAGCACACTGTCCTGTGAATAAATCCCTTTATACTCTAATGCCAGCCTGTAAGTGACGGACAGGTGGCGTAGCGTAGGGTTTTGTTGTTGTTTTTTTTACTTCGGTCCATATTTTCTGCCTTATGAAAACGTTTCCGCGGATAGTGTGGTGCTGGAGATAAAGTAGACTTGGATATGAGCCTGTTGTTGGATTTCAGTTGGATATGAGGGTCCTGATGTGAGCTTTCCGTAGCTTCCATAACTAATTCCCCGAGGATCACCCCGCTGACAACATGAGAGCAAAACTGCTGCTGGGCTACAAAAAAATTGTTGCTTGGCAACTGTTTGAGCTGCACTTTGACGTTTTCTTTTTTTTTTTCTTTTTTTTTTTGTTATCTTCTTAGGAAGGTGAATGAAAACGACTGAATGATGAAACAACAATAAAGCGCCACCTCTGACATGTCAGCCTACGTGGCTCCGGCAAGCATGGCCTTACTGTAAGCATTTGAGATTCAGTGTTTAGTGTTACAAAAAACATTACAAAATAAACAATTGATTTTTCCGAGGTAGATGAAAGAGCGAAATAAGAAGAAGCATATAGAGATACGGGGCGTACAGGATGGGGGTTGAAAGAACCCTGTCATCAAAATTGAAAGAAAGAGAGAGAGAGAGAGACGTTCAGCGAGGGAGGCTGTGCATTCTGTGGTCAGGACCCACCAAAACACACACACACACGCGCACACACACACACATAATTTGAGTAACAGCTGCAGTGGCTTTATAGAGGCCAGATGTGCGGCTCGGAGCCCGTGGAGGAATAGAGCGGCTCTGTCAGGGGCCTCGGAGAGAAAGAGAGAAGGGGAACGAGAGAGAGAAGTGAGCCATTGTCATGCGTGCTGCTGGCATTTTTATGGCGCCTTCAACAAATTAGAGAGGAGTAGGCATCAATTTTCACATGGCTCTCCGTCACGGCTGGACACCCGAGAGGAAACTGTAAATGTATGCATGAGGAAAACACATGTAATTGTGTTTTCTTGTTGTTGTTTTTTTTTTGGTTCTCCAGTACAGTGGTTCTCAAATACCTCTCTTCCACCAACAGGTTCCGTCTCGGTTCCCGCGTCAAATTGTAAACCGTTCAGAGCATTTCAATTTAACCAAAAATAAATTGATTTCGGAAGTTGTGCACCAACTTGAACCAAAAGATGGCTGGTTTTTCCAGTGCGGACCGTGACGCCCTCAGTGGGCGTGTCAATCAAACAGAGCGCAGTCATGGAGAACGCAATGGAAAACGATAAATCAGGCAAATATCTGCGATAACAGAACTAAAGCTCGTAATCGATGCGATCCGCCGTCATGCTAAGACTGCTTACTTCCGTAGCGCACTGTGCAGCGCTCTCCGTTTAATGACGCATCCTTGAGTACGATGGTTCTGCTCAAAACTGGTGGAAACGTGGGCTGGTGCTCTAGCTGGCACCAAGGTTCAAAGAATCCTGAACGGAACCGGTTCAAGAAGGCGTTCCCTGTTGGTGGAAAGAGAGAAAAACTGGGATCTGGGAATTCTTTTGAGGTATTAAAGTTCTTCTATTTATTATGGAGTTATTGTCTGAGTTGTCTGGTCATTAGTTTGTACATATGTAAATAATTTAAAGTTCAGGAATAAAAAGCTCTCGGGCTTTAATAAGTAGCCAATATATTATAGCAGACATTTAAATATTTGGAATACGTTAGTCTGTGAACTATATTTTAAGGCTCCCTGGGGTTCTTGAGTTCATTGTTTTAAGGAAATGCTTTTGAAGATTATTATCAACTAGTATGAAGGATGTTATGGGATTTAATCTCAAACTCAAAAACTAAAATGTATACATAATGTTAACTTTGATACAGGAGAAAACAGGAAGCGCTGTTAATGTGATACGCAGAATCGACATCTGGATAAGCGGAAAGTTCAGGAATAAAATGTTCTAACGGCTTGAATAAATGAATATTAGTCCTTTTGTTCTTTCTTTTTTTTTTTTTTTTTTCTTTAAATGAACAGTCATGAAATTTTCACTCTGGAACGGGTTCGTGCTCTAGTGAGCCAGCGGATGAAACTCGTACGCGTCTGGCTGAAGTGGAAATCACTTACTGGACTAAAGTGTGTGATGGTGGGAGGGAAAGAAATGCGTGGCGAGCAGATCAAACCCCAGTGATTATCTATCTTTAGCTCTTAACCCCGGTTTGCACGTGGCTTTTTTAATGAGGGGAAAAAATGTCAAAACAAAACAAATAAGCTTGTTTAAATAAAACGACCCCAAACCAGCTAAGAGCTGCTATTAAAACAGTGAGTGTGTACCGAGAGACAAAACTAGTGCTGGAGTCTGTTCTTCAGACATTTCCCAACAATTACAATCATTCTTTATTAATGAACAATACATTTAATATTTCTGTTTACTGCAGTTGATGTTCTGGGACGTCTGTGAGACCAGATAGTTCCTGTACTTATGTTAAAGGATTTATAAACAGTCATTCCCTGACCAGCATCATTTTTCTTTATCTTGAAGTTCATAAGAGAAAAAAAAAAAGTGAATAAAATGAGTTACTGAGAAATCTATGAGAAAATTAATCAATACTTGTAATGTAACTGTGTATAAACATTTAAACTGGAGAAAACATGCAGGGTGTGTGTGTGTGTGTGTGTGTTATTTGTGTGTGTGTGTAGGAGGAGGGGTGAGTTTGCAAGCTCCTAGAAATTTAACAAGAGGTAAAACTGAGTTTTGGATGCAGTAATAGGCTTTGAATTATTTTCATACAAAGGAGAGGGTAAGAAGGATCCGAGGAAACAGATTCCAGATGACGGCTTAATGGAAAGTGTAACGCAACAGTACAACAATTTTTGTAATTGTTTTCCAGCTCATACGCATTTAATAGAAAAGAATTGTGTGCCAGTCACAGTAGCTCCACAAACACACACACACACACACACACACGCACGCACGCACACACAAACACAATCCTGGTTTATTTGAAGTCAATCAATGTATTAAACAGAAACAGAGATTTCAACAGGAAACATCTTGCATTTCTGCTTCAGTAGCTACATGAGCGATAGGCAGCAGAAACGCACTGTTGCCAAGGATGAGAAGAAAATCTGTTACCATGACAATCCCAAGCCTGGAAACACTGAAAACTCCACATGAAGGGTCAGAAATGATAAAAAAAAATCAAATGAAACAAGAAGGAAATATGAGGCTCTGGGGTGCAGTCATCATCATCGCCTTCCACCAGCCACCAGGAGGCATCGCAGGGCTCCGGCGGCCGAAGAGCAGATCCGTGCTCCGGCTCAGGCTCTAATTATCCAGGCAGGAAGTGAGTGGAACCACCGCAGACTGACAAGCGTGCCATAGAGAAAGATGCCAATCAGTGTAATTAGAACAAACTGCGTGAGGTATAAATTGCTGATTGTGTAACTGGCTCAATTATTATTATAATTTTTTTTAACTTATTTATTTATTTTACATTAATCTGAAGTTAATTAAGTCTTAAAGTGAAGATGTGTGTGCTCATTTCAAGTCCCATGGATGTCACAGGTGAATAATGGCATGCGTTTCCGATGTACGTGATTTTATGTCATTGTCTCGCGCGAATGATTCTTCTTCACGTTATTCACACGTCATAACATGCCGAAATGAAACCTTCACGTTGTCCATCACGTGGAAAAACGTGAACTGTATGATGAGCGTCATTTTAAGGCTCGTTCCAATAGTCTCAGACGCTTTCCGGCCTACATTTTGTCTTTAATGGCTATTTCATAGCTTTTGGGAAAATTTTGGATTTCCTCATTCTTCTTCTCCTACAAAAAGGAAATTTCCCAAAAAAACAAAAACAAAAGAATTTGCATGTCTTCCGAGACAGAAGCACGCCAGACAACGTCTGTCTCAAGGCCGAAACTGGTCGCCCCAAATGATCGTGTGTTTTTATTTTTACCATTTGTTGCTCATAACAGTATTTTCCCACCATTTGGTTTCATTTCATTGTTTTTGAAAGCATCCGTGCTTTACGGGACTTTTTTTTTTCTTCTCTCCTTCTCGTGCTCCTTTTTAAGTACCAAGTAAAAAAACAACAAGAAGACCAAATATAGCATCCTGTAAACATTCATCTTTCTCTTTTCAAGGTGAATGGAGTTTCGACGAGGCTTGTAACTGCTGCATTACGGAGGCTCTCATAAACATGCCCCGGCTGTCCGTTCCCGGCTCGACCTCCAGGAGAGACAGTGCGTGACCTCCACGCAAACACTTTAAAGGCAAGACGAAATTAAATAATCTTAGAAATCCAATACATCACGATCCACTCTCCGATGGCATGATATGATAAAAAGGAGCTGACGTAACATATGATGAAAGGGTTGTTTTATTGGTCCTGATGGCACATAAATACAACCGAATGACGCTAATAAGAGGTTCACTGATTAAACCAAAGAGCAACTGCTTTGAAGGAAAACTCCATCCTGAATGACTTGCATATTAATCTTTATTTTTAACTTCAATGGCGTTTTACTTTAAACGGCTTTCATCGGCACGTTGGTTTGTTTTCATTTTGGTTAACCACGATGCTGCTGATAGCGGCGCCAGGGGGATTAAGCCCTGGCTTCATCTCTACCTAAAGAGAGTGATGCAGCAGAGCTTTAGTCTTTACGTCTCACCTCGTTATTTGTTCGCTCGGCTAACAAAACGTCAGCTTTCATGCTAATACCGCCGTCAGCACTAACTCACGCATCATTTCAACTAGCTAAGCCGAGTCTCTCGTGTAACCTTTGCTCTTTTGGTTTTAGGAGCTAACACAGAAGCTGAATGTTAACTCTTTGGGATGCTTGACTGTTCTTCTGCTATTAAACCCCATTGGACCTGCGCTAGCAATAACAACGTCCCTCTGTGACACCAGACGACCGCTAACTTCTCCCATGTATCATGTAAATACAGCTCCAACGAGCAGCAGAATCACTTAACACATCACACAAGCATTTCAATATGAACATGCGTAATAAGCTTCAGGGTGGGCTTTCCCTTTACCACGTCAACGAGGACCGAAAAACAAAGGCTGCAGGTCTTCTTAACTTATAAAAGGCCATTCATCCTGGAACAAATAAGGAAGTCAAACTACTGTTTGTGTTCTGATACAAATGAGTTTAGTGCATTTTTCCATTACGCTTGCCTTAACTCTGAACATGTGCTCATATGGTGTGTGTGTGTGTGTGTGTGTGTGTGTGTTTAGGATGTGGGGCAGCAGCATGACAGCGCTTCACTATGATTAGGGCCCTGCTTTCAAAGAGAAAACCACACACTCCCCTTTTTTATCTTCACGGGAGGGTCCCTCCCTCGCACTCCTTCGCTTTTTCCTGCCCGTTTCTCATCCTGAATTCTCTGGCAGGCTTCACACAGCAGCACCAAGCCCCACTCTTCTACCCTTCCACTCCTCCCAGAAAGGCTGACAGAGCCACAGAGCCTCAAGTGGCTTCAATTACAGATGCACACAATTATAGAGAAAGAGGAATAAGGTAGGAGCTGATGGATGTGCCAAACTCAAACCGGGGGTGGATTAGAGAGCAAGATGGAGAGGCCAAATGCTGCCCTGTACCCCGTCCTCACCTTGTAGTGTTCACGGACCATGATATTACCTGGGCTCCGTCTTCCCATCTAAAAACTGTTGATGCTCTACTTCTGACCTTGTGCATTGTCCCACATGGATAGATCGCACAACTCTTTCTCTTGTTTCTCACCTGGAGACTGCAGATTCACGGCCGTAACCAGGATTTTGTGCGGTCTTCAATCCCAAGGCCCATCGTGTACTAAAAATTTCTAATTTCTAATTGTATTCTTCAATTCTTCCTCTCTTAATCCACTTACACCATTTCATTTTACTGAGTGTTTTTTTTTTTTTAACCTCCATGTTTCTTTCTTATAAAAATCATTTTTGTCCTTATATTAAAAGATCACACAGTATGAGAAGATACAATTTATTTGAGCTACTTATTGAAGCGTATCACTGTTTCTAACTGAACATTTCCTTTAGTTTTTAAATGGTCACAGTGAAGTGATTCTGCGTATTAGAGTACAATAGCGTGGAGGATAATCTTATAGCCGTTTTACAGCAACAATGGACCATTTTCTTTGAACAAACGAATGCAAAATCAACTCTAGGAAAAAATGTTACTTACAGCGACTAATAATAATTGTGTTTTTAAAGTATTTACTGTAACTAAACGATTTATGGTTGGTATAGAAACTGTAAAAACTTTGTATTTATGTGTTAAAAAAAAAAAATCATCCAAATCGTCCAGACCTCCTTGACTTCATCGCTAAAGACTGTGCTGTGCTCAACCTTGGACTCTTATACACAAGATACTCATTCTTTATCTGACTTTATAGTACACAACTATAGAAGGGTCATGGTTTATAATCCCTCCATCACCCAGAAGAGGACGGCTTCCATTTTGAATATGGTTCCTCTCATGGTTTCTTCCTCGCCTAACGATCTAACATCTACATCCAGATTCCTGTAAAGCTCCTCTGTGACAATATGTTGCTAAAAGCGCTATAGACATAAAAATTGGACTGAATTAAAGACGTGCCATCTTTCAGCTGAATCAGCCCAGCACGTGGAAATAAATCTTCCGGCAATCCTCCAACACAACTGGCTGGAAGCTGCATATTAGAGAGGCCCATTCTGATAGCTATTAGCACTTTTGATTAAACCCGCTGTGGGCACAGATCCTTTATCATGATTCTCTGCCTCTTTATGTCAGTCGAATTTACATTTGTTTACTGCCGAGTGTCATTTTCCCTAAACAGCCATTTACTGGGCTGCACCATTTGAATAAATAGATTGCTTTGCTATTTGCTGGTAGATTACATCAAAGTTCATTACTGGAAAACAGCATAAGGGTGCATCTTATGCACTCTAGTCTATCCTCATGTCATAAATAAGCTGTAAAGTACTCTCGGGGCAGAGAAACCCAAACAGTTTTTTTGTTTGTTTGTTTTTGTTGGAGAACAACGCAAAGATAAGAAAAGAAATGTAAATATGAATAATAAGAAGAATACAAGCCCCCTTTCATTTCAATGTAGTTCGTGTGAGCTGAATAATTTCATGCTAATGTGCTTGTCTTATCCAGCAGGGGTGATACCATGATCAAGAGGGTGGTTTGGCCAAGGCGAGGCTCAGCCGTTGGACTCTTGAGATTTTCCGACTAATTCCTCGTAAGCTCGACTGCATCGGTTCTGACAGCGGTGGACTGTGTTTGTGTTCTCCCTTGGCAAATTTGCTCCAGGGCAGTGGTGGGTCAGTTATTAAGGCAGTGGGATTTTTGAACAGCAGGTTGTGGGTTCAAGCCTCACCATTACCAAGCTACCACTGTTGGGCCCTTAAGCAAGACCCTTAACTCTGTCTGCTCCTGGTGTGCCATCATGGCTGACCCCAACTTCTTATGAAAAAAAGATGAATTTTGCTGCAGTGTAATTTATATGTGACTAATAAATGCTTTCTTCATGTGCCATGTGACGTCCTTATATGATCATAAATCAAACCTTAGCCCTATTTGTATCTTATAAAAATTCTGCTCTGTTTTGTTGTTATTATTCTCTCTCTCTCTCTCTCTCACACACACACACACACACACACACACACATAGCGTTCTTCATCCAACATCTGGGTTGGTAGAAAAATACTAGCTGAAGGGCGGGCTTAAACCATCCCCTGCGTAAGGGTATTTTGCACAATGAAGCCGATCCTTAAAATGCCTGATTGTACAAATTAACTAATATTTGATGCAAAAAATATTAATAAACTACGTCTAATTTAAATTACTATGATGTAAGTCGTGATGGAGACGCTTGTATCGGTGAGATTTGGTGCGCGAGAACAATAGCGCACCCCTGCTCGGGAGATGGTTCGCTCCATTTAAAGGGCCAGTAGCCGCCGACCCCACGCTTCTGAAGAAAGCGAGACGGTTTTCTCGGGGTTATGAGATTTGCGACGCAGTCGGGGCGGTGAGCACCCTGGGTGTTTTTTTTACTCGCCTCCGTCCTGGTGTTTCTGCCCTACACACACTCACACACACACACACACACACACGCGCGCTCGAGCATTGAGACATATATATTTAAAAGAAAAGAAAGAAACAGGACTGCAAATCAAGGATTGTGTTTTTGAAGAGGAGCTTCGGATCTAACTGTTGCACTTTGAACACAGGTAGGTGAGGAGCGCACGCGCGCGCGCGCGCGAGTGAGAGAGAGAGGCTGGTCTCTACGCTACATGGTGAGGTGAGCGCGAGCGCGGCTTTTCACACTACACTAGATGCTGCTTTGCTGTACATCCACTGTGTGCTCCAGTACTTTTTTTTTCTTTCTTATTTTTTAACGAAGAATGCATGCTCTTCTTGGTGCAAAATTAAATGCACGGATGCTTGCGTGTGTGTGTGTGTGTGTGCGCGCGCTCGTGGCTCGGACGGGCTCCGGAGATGAAACGTGTTTTAACAGCAGCTGCTCGGAACAAAGGAGGCGATAAAATCAGGGGTTGTTGTATTTTTTTTCTCTCTAAAAACCAAAGGATTCGGACGTGTTCCAGGCTTGCACACCTCGGACACGACCTGAGACATGGCACTGCATGCATGCTGTTGTGTTTTTTTTTCTCCCTGTTTCCAATCCACACACATGAATATTTCATTCGTGATTCCTTCATCTGAGGATCTCCAGCCTGCTTCATTTCAAGCACATCCCCTGCTTGTTATTTCACCCCTACCCCCTGTACACCCCCCCACCCCCCCACCCCATGCAAACTTGAGCTCCGTGTTTTCATTTAAAAGCCCACATTTTGTGCGTTTCCTCCTTAATTAAATCAGATGCAGCATCTGAAGCGGTGACGCTCATATAACCAATTAACCACACTAAAGGCTGCCGTGCTGCGTTCACTGCTCCAGCCTGTTACAGCGTTCCCCACTTTAACCTCCGACATCACATCTGTACGACCTCGTGTCACGTGACGATATTATTTGCTTGGGTTTTTTTTTTTCTTTCTGGAGGAAAACAATCCCAAATATACAGCACAGCACATGGTCTGCGTGTTTATGCATGCTCTCTAATTTTTTATCACTGGGATTGTTCTGTCAGTTTATAATGTGTGTATATATAACGCCAGGATCAGACTACAGTAATTCAGCCTGATTTTGTCATAGCAGACAAATTTCCAGTTTAGGGCCCGAATATGAGCGACAGGAACGGGGCCTTGATCGATGAGAAGTCTGGTGTGTCAGATTCTTTCTTTTTTTGTGTGTGTGTGTGTGTGTGTGTGCATTTTCTTGCCTAGTTTGACAACTCCGTCAACATGTACCTTCATGGTCACCGATTTCTTGACCCTCCTCTCTGATGACTTGAACGATGATCAAACGTCTAGTGTTGCCAGTCTCCCGACCACGAATTGATGGCACCATGGTAGCCTAATCTGACACAGTGAGGATCGCGAAAGACGGAAATATTGCGTAGTCTGATCCCGTTAAAAATCTGTAAATAGAGGAATAGAAAGATGTTTCGTTTATTAAAAGCGCGACCCATCCATGTCTCCAGACGTTCTTTATACTGGGAGAACTTGCTCTTGCAGAGCTCATGCACATGCATACACACACACATACATCAAAAGGATATTCGGCAGGACTCTCAAACATAAAACCCAAGCTATATCTTTGGTGGAGACGTACCACTGATTGTCATTTAGTGTGCAAAAAACGTACCATGAGACGATGTCATTTCATGACTGAGATGCAAATCTGAGACTTTACTGATAATCGAAGTCTTGTTTTGATGTTGATTATAAGCCATTGTCTCGTGTATAGACTTGTAACAATGGCATCATTTTGATCAAGCTCGAGATTGATCAAGATTTTATCTTTACCGCTACATAGACGCTCACAGCGCTTGCAGATTCGTAACAGAGTTAGGAGCAGAGTCGTACCATTTCTCGCTTCCGTTATTGATTTTATTTTTCACAAATTTCTTTACAAGATCTGTTTACAATGGGACTATGAAAAAAAAAAAAAATACAAGCAATTACCGTTTGACATTTTTCACAATTTAAAACAAATACACAAGGCTGAGTGGAAAACATCCCATCAGTAAGCAGTAAAACACTTGGGAGCGTGTTGTTATAGGAAAATAATCAACAAAAGGGTTGTGACGTGGCCCGGCAAAATGCGGGGCGAGACGTGCTGCTGATTATTTACCAACAAGAGCACGCCCTGAGGCGACCTATTCCTCTTATTTGCAGATGATAAAGCATTTTATTTGTAAATGAACGTCATACTTTATCCGTTTATTATTTTCTTTAATATTGTGGAATGTCTATGAAGCTAGTTATCACTTACAGTAAACCAGTCAGTTTTTTCTCTCTCTCTCTGACACTGGAGACTCCTTCCACAAATGTTAGATAAACAAAAACAAAAAAACTTTACATGTTTTTTTTGGTAAATAACACCTGACCAATCAGATTCAAGAATTCACCATTGCCGTAAAGCTCATTTAAATGTGGCCTCAGACACTTCACGGGCACTTTTGCTAAATAGCCTATGTGCTTGACAAAGGGCATGCCTGAATTCCTCGTGTAGCGTTGCCAATTCCAGTCGAATTAGCATGTCTACGGGCAGAATACAACACACTGTAGTATTGTGAAAGTATTGATGCTTTGTTCAACAGTACTCCTGTAACATCCAGGCTGCACGAGATCTGCCATGAGATCCCTGGTGATTTTAGTCTTCCTTTGTAAATGCTACAGCGTGCGCATTAGTAAAAAAAAAAAAAAAAAGGAGCTTATGTGTGATATGGGTTTGCATTTAACTGCTGAGCTCTATAGGAACAGGAAGCAGCTCTTTGTTATGTATCGGTGTATATGGAAATATTTATGTGAGTAGATTACAAGAATTTGTTTACGAGATTGCAAACTGGTGGTTTTCTGGATTCCTGCAAAGGTTTTAGTCCCTACAGAACAACATGTTGGTACAGTACAGCCCAAGAGCAAAAGCAAAGCAGTTTATCTGGGACACGTATAATCGCATGATTAAGATCACCGTTATATAAAGTTAATTCTGCAGGTTAATTGTGCGAGTACAGCGTACCTGTTTAGGATGCCGGACACATTTGAACAGTTTCATGTCCGCGCATGCGAAGACACGTCCGTATCAGGTCCCGGGGTTGCCAGATCTGGGTGATAAAAAAACGGCCCGAAAAAACAAAATGCAATATACACCCTTAGGAAACCATACACACGGAGAAGAAGTATCTGCAAAATCTCAGATTCACTACAACATCTCAAATCATCATCGGTTAAGAAACGAATGATTAAAAATAAAACCAAAAAACATCAGGTATGAGAAAGATTATCAATGAACTGTTACAGAACTCCTTGTCATGCATAATACACGGGTGCATACTGTCTGGATCATGCTTGGTGTTTAGATTAATTGGAATGTGACTTTGTTCGTTTTTAGACCAGTTTCAGAATAATTACACTCTGGACTTTAAAAATAACATTGTACTGAATCTTTTAAATTCTTAATGTTTAATGCTATAATATCCTCCATTTCCTGTCTTTTATAAGGCCTTTATTTAGATACTAAACACAACGATCATGAATTATCATTATAATTTTTTTTTAATGCAGCGATACCCGTGATACATACATATCGCGTCTTCGAATCCCGTGTTATAATATTTGTGTCGTATCGCCTAATTCTAATTGTTGGCGTGTTTTAATATGTATATGGAATGTTTATATCTAATTCACGATCCAAGCCGTGAACAGAAAATAAAAGTCTGAGGCAGCAGTTTAAAAGAGGTCCAGATTTCACTGGTTAACCACAGACCTGGCAACACGGAGCGGTGTCGAGTTTTGGCACAATATTTAGCCTGGGACCGCAGTTTTGAATTCGCTAGAACCGACTAGTGTCGTTGGTACGACATGTATGTGACAGAAAACGACACGACGTAAACGAGTCCATGGCTAAATAAGGATATAACGGAAAACCGTTTTAAAGCTACGGTGCTGCGTACATCGACATGTAGTAAATCGACTGTAGCATGGTAGAAGTTCCTGAATTTAATGGAAAGTCTATAATAGGTGCTAATGCAGCCAGAGCTACGTTCCAACGTGAGGTTGAGATCTGCCCAGCTGGCACTCTGTTTCCACTTTAATCATGCTTTTAAAAACGCCCGATTTAATAAACCAACTCAAACTGTAACTAAATTATATCTGAGCTAAATTATTTCTCCAGCCCAAGGTCATTTTGCCAGTCTGGTGGGAGTAAAATAGACCAAGTGGGAGGGAAAGCAATCTGACAACATTGCAGGGAGAAGCTAACATTGAACATAAAATCCTTTTTGTCATTGCAAACGCCATATTATACGCCGTGTGAACATTGGTACCATGAGTATCCTAAATAGAAAGCGAATGGAAAGTGAACACTCAAAGGCTAGTAATATAAAACGAATGACTCGTTGAAGTTAAATAACGAATCAAAGTTTAGGCTAAGCGGTTTCTTGCTGTTCCTGTTTTCTTGCGCTGTTGTGGTTTCTTAGCTAGCAGCTGATTGACTTTTCACTTGGCAGTTCCGTGTGACTTATCATGGCGCACGATCTAATGATCGTTTGTGAATGAAAATGCTAATGACGGGAAGAAAGATTGTACTGTCAGCATCGTTTTTTTTGCCACAAATACAGTATAATTAGGCTAAACGCAACGGCAAACTTAACCTCTTTAGTTTTATGTTATGTGTCAGCATTGCTAATAGCGCTATTGTAAATGGTGCTATTAATAATTGAACAGAATTGTAAATTATAAATAAATAGTCTTGGCTGTGCTGTGGTTGCCAGACATTATAATTATAATTACAGAAGGACAATAGGTACCGTTATTCAAGATGGATGCAAACTAATTTATTCGCAAGTTGCGCATGTAAGAAGAATTTTACACCAGTAATGTGGTGTTTAGGAAGATCCGGTTAATTCATAAAAAAAATGTTCATATCCCGAGGCAGCTGCTACGTTTGTGTAAAAAGACTTGCTGACGTGAACCTGGCCTCGAATATAACTGGCAGTTAGTTTACTGGCGATTAGTTGCACAGTTTTTTTTATAGATATTATGCTGTCCAGTTTAAATCGCTTGTTTATGTCAGTTGCACGAATAAACTTTGCGAAGCGTTTCATATTAGCGTCTTATACCAAGGCAATCCGAAGCAAATAACGACAATAGCGTTCAATTAAGACCAACGTAATGTTGTTTGAAAGACGTGTGTTAGCTGCAGTGGCTGAGCTGCATCACTGGAAGGTTTAGCGTAGCTCACCGTTCACTCGTCATTTTGCCGGAAAAGTCGAATAAGTAAAGTTGACCGGTAATGTTTATCAATCGCCAGGATCGAGCTTTTTGGTCCGTTGTAAATATAGCTCAAGGGTAGATGTAAATGCGTTTGACGCTACGCTAAAAGTACAAAAGATGTACCCTTGAAGATTCCACCCCACTGACTGTTGAGTAGTTTTGAACCCACTCACTTGTGTCCTTTTATTTGTGTCTTACCTTACATTTTACCTTTCAAATAGGCATCGCTGACAGTGTTTGCACTACGCAACATGCAGTTTACCTTTTTTCCGAGCCGCAGCTTTCATCCTGAACGTTTCGAATAACAGGGTTGAACTGCACAGCACCGAATGTACAGCGTAGTAACCCTTCACTACATTTGGCTATATTATGAGAATCCACTTACTTTGGACCACACAGAAGCTTAAGTGGATGGCACTCATGTGAACTCGCCGCAGCGTGCCCCTCGATGTCCAGTAAATTACATGGCAACAATATCATCTCTTCAACCAAAATAGAAAGCTACTTCATACAGTAAAATGTAACAACCACAAATCCACAGCACGACTTTGCCTTTTATGGGGATGAGCATTTTTTCACGGTTTAGTATCAGTTCTGCTGTAATGGATGAATTACGTTCCATCTTCAATGAACATTTTAAGGACATTCACAGCTTTTGTGAACTTCCTGAAAATGTGGTCATTATGCAAAAAAACCCCACAAAAAAAACGAATCAGGAATGCTCGGCAGCAACTTGACTGATGAGGAACGAGTGATTAAATCATTAGTGGATGGTGGATGAATCATGTCATCAGTGGTGTCTTCATTGAGACGGATGGACCTCTCTTTCTCTCTGACCGGGTCAGAGCACGATGTTAATAGTGGTGTGACCTCACTGATGTTCATGCAGAGGTCATTTGGCTCGGCATCGTTTAGACCTCGTCTCGTCTCTCTGGGACCTCCAGGTTATTCCGGGACTGGAAGTCGAAATGGCAGTCTACATTCTTGCCTCTTGCTTTTGTCAGTTTTCCATGGTGGGATCAAACATGGCCTCATCCTGACAGCGAGCTCTGAGTGGAGATGACATGTGGAGGCACTGGAGGTGGTGATCACTGAACAATAGCTACTGTCTCTGCTCACTCGCCCTGTCTCTCGTCTCTTAGTCACCCTGTCGCTGTCTGGTTCTCTCTCTCTTTTCTCTTGGCACTCTGTAATTCTCCAAGCCTCCCTCTCTCCCTGCCTTACTGTTGCCGTACTGAATGATAGATCAGTCCTCGCTGATATCTTTAATGAGATCTTTTGTTTTTCTTTGGCGCAGACAGGTGGATTTTTCTTTCGCTTCCCCAATATATGGCAGGAAAAGGTTATTCGAATGAGCTCAGCACATGCTGATGGAAGTGATAAGGACGGGGTAAAGACATTACCTTCTTGCTGGATCATGGCACAGGCTGCAGCTGACTGTATGGTCATTGCGATGATGTGGAAAATGGCTGTGCCAAAAAGTAGTATTTTTGGTTGTTAATTATTAATAATACATGATTTGTCACTAGGCGTCAGTAATCATTTGGTGAAGAATGGCGAAATCTCTTCTCAGTCGTGGATGTAGAAATGTGGAGCCATATATCATTTTTTGATAATGATTACATCATAATGGACACACATAATCTACTGATATGACACGGTAACAAAATCAATTATCCGATATTCTATCCCAAGTGATCTGGCGTGTAACTACCAATACTGAATTGGGCGTTATGGCAAAAGTATATCACGATACACATTATATGATTTCACATTATATAAAGTGCTACTGGGCTACTGTAGGTTCAGTGATTTTTTTTTTTCTTTTCTGCTTGATGGAGGTTATCAAGCTAAAGGAAAATATGCTGCTAGGTGGATTGGTGACTCTAAATTACCTTTACGGATGAATATGTGTGCACGATTGTCTGTAACCGACTGGCGTCCTATACCCTAGACTCCGCTTCCTCCAAGGCCCTGACCAGGATAAAGTGCTTATTAAGATGCCCTGAGTGAATGGATGAAATGTTGCACTGTTTTTCATGTATAATAAGCCCGGAGGTCTTTTTTTTTAGAAATATAAAAAAGCATAAGAGGTTAAATGAGCCTTGAATTGAATTGGGTGGATGTAAATCAAACTTACAAATTTACACGTCAGATTGTGAAACAGGCTTGGAGTGCTGCGCTCTTTGTTTCACTCAGTTCCTGTTGCTTGTTTGAGGAATGACAGAGAGAGTGAAATAGAAGGTCTGACCCCGGCCTCCTGCAGGACGACACCCAACACTAGGATAATAGAAAAGAGGAAGCTATCCGAGAGCTCATAGCGATTTCCCTCGCTGGCCTCTTGTGACCCTTATACTTCACCATGCCCAGGACTATTGTTTCTTCTGTCACCAGATCTGCATTACACAAGATGCGGATTTCAGACTTGACTTTACTTCTGTCAATATGAAGGCCTCTTTGACTCGTTCGTCATGGAGCGTTCTGGAAAAGGAGTACCTGACCAAACATAGTAACAGTATCACTTCGCCAAAAGATACAGTTTATAACAATTGGCGGGACCTTTGCCGGTATCAAATGAACAGGATTTTATTTTACCTTTCAACTTCTTTGGTATGTGATAGTGTTTTCATGGAAAGGAATAGCCATGAGAGAAGTATTATGATTATGTGGAGAATCTTCCGTGCTGTGCCAGTTGCTATCAATCCTGAGCCGTGCAAACAGTGCCGAGATGTAGTTTTCAACCCCGTCATCTCTGTCTACAGATACTGGAAGCGGGCTTTATGAAAATTGTACGTCTGTCAGCCGTGGCATCAGTTTTAGAGATGTAGATGTCATGATACGGAGACGGGGCTGCAAAAACAATGATTTTTTTTTAAACACCAGATTTCAGTGAGGCATTTACAGGTGTATGAGCATATCTTCCATATATGTTCATTGCAGA
>JAQQZR010000039.1:3952518-3964059 GCA_030068235.1 Notoglanidium macrostoma | reverse complement strand
ATTTTTTTTTAAACACCAGATTTCAGTGAGGCATTTACAGGTGTATGAGCATATCTTCCATATATGTTCATTGCAGATATATGTATATGTATTCCATATATGTATCATTAGCCACATTTACATGAAGCCAGAATAGAATAAACCGATTGAATTTTTCTAATCAAATGATAGGGTATTATTTTAATAACCTGTTCAATACAAGAATAATCGCCATGTAATGCTTTGTGTGTGATTACTTTCAGTATCAGATACTCTGCATGTGTGTTTGGGTCACAATGAGCTCCTTTAAAGCATCCCAGTAAGAAAACACTGTTATGAATCTATTTAAATCTGTTTAAAATAATTGTGAGGTTGGATTGGCATGAAACGAGCATTTTGATGCAGATGCAGGACCTCAGAAAAGTTCATTGTTTAATTTTCGCCAGAAATGCAGCGAGGATGCAGAACATGCTCATTGAAACCAGTACTTCTTGTGAGATTCCCAAACAATGACTTTTTAAATGTTGGTAACTCCAGAAGTGTTTGCGGACACAAACCCTTTTCCTCGCTGTCCATTTGCAAATCGCGCTTGGATGACGTTTTGCTGAGATTGAAATCATTTAAAACTCGTTAACAGCAAAAGCAGCGCGATTAAAATAGCCGAGACCCGCGGGCCTGTCATTGTTCTGGTAATGTTGAAGTTAAACCTCGCGCATACCTTTTGGCTTGATTTATATGTAACGTCCATGTACACTGAGACCTTTTTCAGAGAGTCCAGTTTAGGATACATATGAACAGACCATCAGGCATCGGCAATCAGAATGAATTCATAGAGATTCATAGAGAAAGTCTTTCATGCGAATGTAACCATTTTCTCACTGTAGTTGACGGAAGGGACATTTAAAGGAAAAACTGCAAGTTTGCCTTCAAGGATGATCGAGTCGGGACACTTGGTGCGCCGAGAATAAACAATGCTGAGTTTCTGGTTGAGGTCATAAAGGGATACGTCTGAACACATGCCAAGGAGTCCCCTACATGCTACAGTGAATTCAGGTTTAAATACCAGCTGTGGCATGTGCCACCCGAAGGATCCGCCACCTGGAGGATGGAGTTGGGCATGTTGTCCTCCTGTTATGCTCATGTTGTCCTCATGAGAAGACAATTGGCCACATTCAGATTTGGAGTTTGGGAACACAGGGTCTCCATCTGCCATCTCATGTGAGATTAGAGGCCCATCACTGTTGGAAGCACACTTGCTCTAACTGAATTGGATGAACGCATGCAAATCCGTCATGATAGCCAAGCTGCAGACATGGGGAGTTTCCATATATGTATCTCTACATTTACTTTGTTTTTAAATTCTGTAGAAGGCTTCAGTGCTGTAGTAGGTACGTGTGCACAAGCGTGTGAAAGCGAGCCTTGCTCGCTAATCCCGTCAGAAGTGCCATTTCTTCCTTTCCCCCTCCTCCTCCTTCGTTCTAATCAAGTGCTGTTGACCCTCATTACAAAAGTGGTGTGAAGAGACTAGTGTTTTGGAGTCCTTGATTAGATGATCTTTCTCTCGCACTCTTGAGTTTTTTCTCGCCCACTTCTTTCTGGTTGTTGTTATGGATTTATACAGCAGGATTTAAACCTTTTGTGAACCATAATTATATTTCTTACCTCAATTTTCCACATGATTTTTCAATGCAGTGGTACATTTGTCTAGTGATGTAGATGCAACTCTAGTCCTGCAGTGTGAAACATAATATGTGATAGCTTTTAATGTAGCATAGTACTTGTGGGCTAGGCTTTAGTGTCTGCTGTCATTTCTTTCCTCCAATTGATTGAGCTCATTGAGATGGTATTTCCTAAGTGGCGTACAGCGATGAGTGACTGAAGAAAGGATAGAGTGGGTGTAAATTAGCACAGAAACCCAGGTGCCATACGCAAACGAGGTCTTCGGGGTATCGCATCTTTTCTAGTTTTGGACTGAAAAACCATGAGGGGTCATTTGCCAAGAAAACCTCATGCAAATACTTATGTGGTGAAGTCTTCCACTGCTTTCCTGCAAATAGTTTCATCACATTTATTTAACTTTTCTATTAAGATTTTGGAAATGTGTAATGATTTAATATTTGAGTAATTAGGGCTGCTTTAGTACTTCTTTAGACTTAATTATACATGTGCACCACCCAGTGAGTGAATTCTAACTTCATGTAAACTAGATGCACAAAACAGAATGGTGCTAACAGAGTCTTATTAGGATCTGAAAAGCAAACACTTACCTTTTCATTGCCAGTTTGAGTCATTAATTTCTAGCTGTCGCTGCAGCCGTCAGCTTGGGAAAGAAGCAGCAACATTTTGGCGATTGGCGTTCTCCCTTTGGCACCAGCCTGTGCCACCACTGTGCTAATCAAATCACCTTGATTGCAGCTCAATAGCGTCTTGCGCTCCTCAGGAAACGTGTTACAATCCATCACTGGATTACAATGGGCAATTAACTCCAGCTTCGGAAAACCAAAAGCGGTTGCCCATGCACTGGTACTGAATCATTTCTCCAGGACTATTTGCAAGTCTAAATTACGGGAATGTGAGCTCGTAAGAGTGTTGTTTTTGGATTAATTAGGGTTCATTAGTGCTCTAAAGGCCAATGGCGCATTATCCTGATTAGCGCTTGGGCAATTTTCATACTTCCCCTTCACGTTAGCGTATAGGATCAGTGGAATGATCCAGGCATTATTTTCTTCAGACTATTTATAAAGCCTGGGCAGATAAAACTAATTTAGGCTCAGTCGTGGCAAGAGCAGCCTGTGATAGGATCTTGCAGGGATGGAATTTGGTCGTGCTGCCAGCGTGCTGTCTTTGATTTGCATCACCTCGCTGAAGGAAAGTTAAAACTAAAACCGAATGACTTGGCAATGGCCTGGGCTTTAGTCTCACAGGCCCAAATTGAAGGCTGGCTCAGGGGGCGCTGCCAGCTGCCGGAAAGTCCTTCTGAAACCTCAAACCACTGAATCTGAGGTCTGAGTAAAGGCTCATTCTTCCTGTGTGAGCTTAGCTTGACCCTCCCTAACCCTCCCTACTGAGAGAGAGAGAGAGAGAAAACAACTGAGACAAAGATGGTGAGAGACGGAAGGGAAAAAAAGATGAGAAAGACGGACAAAGAGGGAGTGAGTGTGGGACAGAGTGTGAGACACAAAGAGCAAGTGAGTGAAAGGGCGAGGTGAGGAAAGGCAGAACTGGAAGGAGAGCTTTCACTCCTGCCACTGTGCACTCGGAGGTCGGAGCTGAAAAGCAATGTGTTTGATCTACAGACCACTTATGTTAAAGATCCTGAGCTGTTAACATAATATTCCATATAAATGTCCAGTGAGCTTTGAACTCTCCTTTCCTTTCTGTCTGTTTGCCCTAGCCCTTGCCATCGTGCCCCTCCGTGACTGGTCAAGTGTTGCATCCTAATTTACAAATGTGCTGTGGATTAGTGGTAGTGATGCCTGTAAAGGTTTTTATTAGCAATCCACTGAGTTAAAGGAGTGGGAGTGACGGGGTTTGGCATCAGTAGAAGCAAGTCGATCAATACAACCACTCCCATCAAGGCCCCCTTACCCGAAATCCAGCTGTTCACTCCAAGACATTATTGCCTCCAAAATGGGTCACAGGCAAAATAGATTGAGTGGGACTTCTGCAAAAGTGCTGGAAAATCTGAAAACCGGGTTATAAAATGTTCCCTCCCTTAGCTTAATGTAATTAAACTTTTAAAGATAAGCCAGTGCTATTTCCCTCATAATCCATTTTGTAAAACTAACCCCGCTGTCTCTCTTTTTTGTCTCCTGCTTTAGACATGAACTACTGAAACCGCTGCAAAAAGAAAATCTGTGAAAAGTTTGAGGGAAGGAGCTCCGTCTCATCCCTCCTCTTCAGAAGAAAACTTTGAAACCATGATGCTGTCGTGGCTGCTGACATATTTCACTGCATTTGTCTTTGGAATGGTTGCCCCGTTCCCGATGACTCCTACAGAGCAACCTCCGGAAATAAGCGCCTTCCGGGTGAAGGATACAAGCTTGACTCACTTGACCGTCCACCGCAAGACAGGTGAGGTGTTTGTGGGAGCTGTCAATCGCATCTACAAGCTCTCTGACAACCTGACCGAGCTCCGCTCACACCAGACTGGTCCGATAGAGGACAACGCCAAGTGCTACCCGCCACCCAGTGTCCGGGCATGCGCCCACAAGCTGGATCTTTCCGATAACATCAACAAGCTCCTGCTGATAGACTATGCTAGCAACCGGCTGGTAGCCTGTGGCACCATCTGGCAGGGAGTGTGCCAATTCCTGCGGCTGGGTGACTTGTTCAAGCTGGGTGAGCCTCACTTGCGCAAAGAGCACTACCTTTCAGGAGCTCGGGAAGCGGATGGCATGGCCGGCGTGGTAGTGGGAGACGACGATGATGATCCAAAGAAGAAAAGAAAGAAGGGAGATGGCCGCTTGTTCATCGGTGCTGCCATTGACGGCAAGTCTGAGTACTTTCCGACGTTGTCCAGCCGCAAACTCGTGGAGGATGAGGAGAGTGCAAGCATGTTCAGCTTGGTGTACCAGGATGAGTTTGTCTCGTCCCAAATCAAGATTCCATCGGACACGCTGTCTCTCTATCCTGCCTTTGACATCTACTATGTCTACGGCTTTGCCAGTCGGACCTACATCTACTTCCTCACTCTGCAGCTGGACACACAGCTCACGCAAATGGATGCCACTGGTGAGAAGTTCTTCACCTCCAAGATTGTCCGCATGTGCTCCAATGACACAGAGTTCTACTCTTACGTCGAGTTTCCGCTCGGCTGCACCAAGGACGGTGTGGAATACCGCCTGGTCCAGGCTGCGTACAAGCACCGTCCGGGCAAGGCACTTGCTCAGGCGCTGGGGCTGTCCGAGGACGAGGATGTGCTCTTTGTGGTGTTCTCACAAGGCCAGAAGAACCGGGCAAATCCACCCCGTGAGACCGTGCTGTGTCTGTTCACCCTTCATCAGATCAACCTCGCCATGCGTGAGAGGATCAAGTCTTGCTACCGTGGAGAGGGAAAGCTGTCTCTGCCTTGGCTGCTCAATAAGGAGCTTCCCTGCATCAACACGGTGAGTGCTTTTCCTCCTTCCATTATTTACTTTGACAAGTGCAGACATGTAAAGTATGATGTACAAATGATTTTATTTCATCAGGTATCAAAACAGAACAACCTTGTTATTAACTATTCAAGAATATGTTACTTAAAATGGAGGCAACATCGATTTTATTTGCCTGTTTCAGTAATCCTTGTAGGAAATACCTGAATACCCAGTTTTCTGTCATTTTTAAAAATAGCTGTTACACCTGTATATTTGAACATTTTGTGATCTTAGTATTATGAGGTTTGCTCTTAACTCAGATAATGTCACAAGATGGGTATTGATGGCATGTATTAATATTCACAGATAGTATGACCCATTATCCATTATCATATTATTGTAGATATTGGGCTCTTGAGCAAGGCCCTTAACCCTCAACTGCTCACGTGTATAAATGAGACATATGTAAGTCGCTCTGGATAAGGGCAATTGCCAAATGACATAAATGTAAAAAATGTTAAATATTGATGGCAGCATGGTGGTGTGGTGGTTAGCACTGTTGCCTCACCCAGGCGAGTGACCTCGGATCACCCAGCGTGCCTTTCTGTGTGGAGTTTGCATGTTCTCCCCGTGCATGTGTGGGTTACCTCCGGGTGCTCCGGTTTCCTCCCGCAGTCCAAAGACATGCAGATTAGGTCAACTGGCCACTCTAAATTGCCCATAGGTGTGAATGCGAGCGTGTGTGGTTGTTTGTCTGTGTTGGCCCTGTGGTGGACTGGCGACCTCCCCAGGGTGTACCCCGCCTCTCGCCCTGTGTCTGCTGGGATTGGCTCCAGCTTCCCCCACGACCCAGACGGATAAAGCGCTATAGATAATGGATGGATGGATGTAAAATATTGTCAAGTATCGTGATATATTTTTTGCCATATCGCCCAGCCCTAGCTGATGATGGTTATCTTTCCACTTGTTCATTCACGTAGATATTATTTTTTTATGACAAAACGTGTAGTTATACCGGGACCACGGTGGTGCAGTGTTTAGTCCACTGTCTTTTTGTGCCTGTATGGGTTTCCTCAGTGTACTCTGGTTTCCTCCCTTTGCCCAAAAACATGCAGATTAGTTCAGCTGCCCACTCTAAGTTGCCCATAGGTGTGAATGTGAGTGTGAATGTTTGTTTGTCTCTGTGTTAGCCCTGCGATAGATTGGTGACCTGCCCAGGGTGTACTCTTGCCTGAAGTCAGCTGGGATTGGCTCCAGCTTCCTTGCGACCCTTAACGGATAAGCGGTATAGATAATGGATGGATGGATAATAATTCTAGACCACTTTCAAACAATTTAGGAAAATTGTGTTTGTTTTATTACTGCTTAGGCTGTTTTTTTACATGCAGATCTGACAGCTATGGTTTGAAGTTTGTTGGCGTGCATTACCTTGATTCTATTTATAATCTTCCTTTAATGGTAGATTTTTTCCTGGTGTACAGCGCTCATCAGTATCACTTGGCTCCGTTTAATCAATACTCCATCAATAATTTGCTTAGCCTGTTTCCTTGGTTGTTTTTGGGAAAGGTCAATTTGTGGATCTGATACTCAGTGACCTTATTATGATCTGATGCAGGCAGGCTGATCAGTAGCGTGCGTGTGAGTGTGTGTCTGTATCAGAGAGGCTGTTTAACACCATTACATGTCTTAACCTGGTGTAATCAATCCGCGATGAAAATCCGTCGAAGATAAACAGCCGAGTTTACCTTCTAGCTAACGTCAAAGGTGGTATGACTTTAGAAACATTTGAGTCGTGGGTGTCTCCATCACAATAAACACACCTGAGGAGCTCTTAAGAGCATTGCTGAGACGAAGAGTGTAAATATATATTTTGTTCTCTCGTATAATTGCCAGAGAAAAAAGATGAATAACAGCTGTGGTTATGACTTTATATTATTTATTTGCCTTGAGGCTTGCCTCTGGATTCCTTCCACATCTAACTGTCTACAAATCCCATTCAGCATGACGCTTTTCAGTAAAGGCACGACATGATGTGACCTCGCAATTTTGGCTTTGGTTATACTCGACTTCTCAGAGAAATTTAATATTGCTTCATTGAGCAATATTGCAAACAGCTGCTCATATAAACCTCAGTTCTAATATGTTTCCAAACTCACAGTTTGGAAAGCACCAGTGTTTATGGCTGGGTGGCATTACAGTATGGTATTAACATGGTACGGTCTTAAAATAGTGCACAGTATGCTTTCTGAGACTTTTTTCTCAGAATTTGTCGCTCGGTAGTTGCACAACGCTTTTGTACTACTATTAAATTTCTATTAAATTATGCAGTTTTAGCATTTCCTTTTTTCCCCATGCTAAGTCATTTCGGTTTATTTATTATTTTTTCAACTTTCTTTCTTTTTCTTTTTTAAATAGATGTTAACTCTTGGCTATATCATCCAGCATGTCCAATGCCTTTTGAAATTACATTTCAGTTATCACACTATTGGCTATATGTTCCAAACTGTAATAAAATTTGAGCTTTTTAACATTTTTTACATTTAAATTCACTCATACGAAGCTAAATATTTCTTTCTTGTTAAGATCACTGCTTACAATGTCTCAATTTTCTTTGCTTGTTTTTAAAGCCCTTTTTGCTTATGAACCATTTTGTACAATCTATATAAATAAGCGAGTGTATAATAAATCACTGTACCTCAGTTTACAAGGCTTTGAACTATAAATTATTTGTTATAGTTTGTTATAGAGCATATTAATTTTTAATACATTTGCTGTAGATGATGAGGCTTTGGCCTGATTTTACTGTAGTGTATTATTCATTAGCACAGTTTTTGCGATAGGACATTAGTTATCGTTCAGGAACCTATTTGCATATTCCGTAATAAGTGTTAATTATAGTTGTGTGCTTATTTTTTCCATGTTCAGTTGTTGCTTTTTGTTTGCAACATTGTAGTTGTGCATTATTACACTAATTCAGTCATTCGTTTATGTCCAGTCTGGTCTGTGTTAGTTGGGAATACACTCAAGGCGGCATTGCAGGGCATCATGCTCACACTCTGTTACACCTTGGGACAGTTAAGATTAGTTTATTCACCTAACTGCCTATTATTATTGGGTAGGAGATGGGAGGAAACTGGAGAACCAGTAGGAAACCTACCCAAACATGGGAAGAATGTGTTACACACATAAACACAGTAGACACAATCACCAAAATTTTATAGTGCAAAAAAAGGCTTCCGCTACAATGGAAGTGGCATTGTAAGTCTTAAGAAGTATAAAATTTAACGTAAGTATATCTGCAGACATGCTGTCATGATCGTTTTGTCACATCTCCTACCCCAAGCTTTTTTCTCCTCCCCATCAGCATCCTATTACACTCAAAAACTGGAACCGGGTCATGGGAAATTTTCTGCAAAGAGCTCGTTATTGTGATCGAGACAATGATTTGTGTAGCCCTGTATACTGTGCGGAGAACAATGGCACAACACCTCCAAGGCCGAGCGGAACAGATGGGCGAGAGAGCGAGTGAGAGAGCGAGCGCGCCGACCTGTTTCCTCTATGGAGGAGTGGCTGTGCTTGTTTTTATGAGGTAGCTCCAGGGTTCCCCATGACTGATGCACATATTATTAGGGTATTATTAGGCCATTCGGATGCGCGGCAGCGACCCTGCACCTCATAATGAGGCTGTGCGTGCCAGCCGCCTGGCCTCGCCTCGTTTACTGCATTTATTCTTCATAAGCATTCAGGAAAAAAACAAGGCGCTCCTGTAAGCATGCCCCTCCCTGCAAACACACACACACACACACACACACACACACACACACACACACACACACACACACACACACACACACACACACACTCAACCCTCTGACACACCCTATGATCCCCAAGATGGCCACAGGAACAAAGAACCAAGGCAGCTACAGAGACCAGAGTTTGTTTTCATTTTTACTGATCCAGGATCAACTCCAGTTACACCGGCCCTGACCACAAACCTTCATTTTAGAGAAAGATAAAGAAAAAGGAATGAGATGCTACTGTAGAAGAAAGTGCTGTGTCACCTTCAAGGATGAGTGTAATAGTTAATCGAAATCATAGCGTGTGAATTATCGAACTGGATCGAGGGAGTGGGGCTTTAAATAAAACACCTGGGGATAAAACGCTGGCAGGTTATTAGTGTATTAGAGGAGGTGATGTCATCAGGAGGGCAGGCTGACCTCAGAGCTGTGTGTGTGTGTGTGTGTGCGTGCGTGCGCATGTGCACGTGTATGTGTGTATGCACACGCAAGGATATGATTATCATTTTGACCTTGTGAGGACATTTTTCATGTTGCAGTGTTGTTTCATACCCACCCAACCATCCACACACACACACACACACACACACACACACACACACACACACACACACCATTTTTTACTCACTTTTAGTTTAAAACCAGTTTTCCTCATAAGGAACAGTCAATTTTCCCAATAAGGATGGTTTTGTCTGCCAGTTTTGACCTACTGGGGACGTTTGTCATGCCCCACTAACGTATAAAATCATGCCAACACACACACACACACACACAAACACACACACACACACACAACTCTTTGGCTCTTAAATAAAAGTTGTAGATTTATTAAAAAATTTGGCTGGTCCCCACAAGAATATAAACTTGTTACATTTTTGACCTTGTGGGGACTTTTGTCTCATCAGTCCTCACTAAGATCATTAAGATCCTTTTATAATTGTATACTTGGTCCTCACAAAGGACCACACATCTATACATGCAATCCTTTTGTCTGATTTAGGTTATTAAATAAAATAAAAGCAGTTTTTAAGCAGTTTTCCTTGTGGGGACCAGCCAGTTGTCCCGACAAAGGTTAGGAATATCGGAAATTTTTGACCTTGTGAGAATATTTGTCTTGTTGGTCCTCACTAAGAACACATAATCTGCACCTAAAAAAATGTTTTCCTCATTGAAACCACCCAACTGTCCCCTTAAGGATATCAGTATCTGACGGTTTTGACATTACGGGGACATCTGACTGGTCCCCACAAGTTGAAACTGCTTTAAAACAAAAAAAAAACAAAACGACAAGATTACTTTGAAAATCTAAAAGAACCGAAAGGTTTCATTTTGGTTCCTGAGATTAAGATGTAGGTGTAGGTATAGCATTAAAGACATGGATGCATTAATAATTATCTCAGTGGAAGGTCCTCACAAGGATAGTAAAACAAACATGTGTGTATGTGAGATACGAGACCTTGGCAGATAGGACAGAAAGAGAAGGAGAGAGCTGAGGGAGGCTTGAACGTACGCAGGGAGTCGATAGTTCACCGGAGCAGCTCGGGAGTGGGTCGGCGCTCGATGACATCATCATTAGCCCATCCTGCAGATGTTCGCTAAAGCAATTGATTTTCAAATAAGTCTTCCCTTCTCGTATCGTTCCTCCGCGTTCCAGCCGGAGCCCATTACGGACAGCGTTCTTAGAAGAACCAAAGTTTTTTTTTTCACCGGAAAGGCCACATCCAGAGTGATGACCTCCTCACGCAGAGTGAGGCACACAGCTGGATGATGTCATGTCTGTTGGGTGTGTGGGTGTGTGTGTGTGTGTGTATGTGCGATGTGTATAATCCCAAAGCGCTCATACTAACAGGGCTTCTCTCCTCACACTCCCATTTCTGTATCTATTGCTTAACACTAATGCTGTGTTCAGGGCCGTAACCAGGATCAAGATATTAGCGAGATCCGCATTGCAGAAATGTGACCCACTACACATTTTATTGCTAATTTTGCTAATTGCTAATTTCGAATGTCTTTCTAACCTCCTTTTTTTTTTTGCGTTTTAAAATATTGATTACTCAGTAAGCATACATGGCAAATGCCACATAGCCTTTAGCTAACGTAGGCTACATTGGCTAAAGTTGCTGCAACTAGCAAGCTGACTAGCAACACTATGAGTAGTGTACATTTTACAAACTGGCGACTGGCTCACACTTATATCATGTTTTTAAAAATAAACATAGACATTTGTCCGTAGCTATGTCAGCTTAGCATTGCTTATCTCTACACAGGAAGCGTAGCGCTTTGCTTAACATAACAGGCGCAGCCAATTACTCCTGTTTTTTACATAGTAAGCTACCTGCAGCTATCTCACTGCTGTTTTCATATTGAGTTTAGCGCCTACAGGTGTGTAAAAATACGTCTACAGGTAACAAAATCCAGACCTCTGCTAGTTAACATTGTGTTCTCCACTTAGTGAATGAAGACATTTTGGCCATAGCTCACACTTTTCATTTTCATGCAATAAAATGTTACATAAATTTTTGTAAATAAAGTTTCATCTTTGTTATTGGTCTCATAAGCAATATTTGTGGAAAAACGCAGACCTTGTGGCTCATTTTGATAGCGCGCGTGTGTGTGTGTGTGTGTGTGTGTGTGTGTGTGTGTGTGTGTGTGTGTGTGTGTGTGTGTGTGTGTGTGTGTGTAGG
>JAQQZR010000039.1:3937750-3951360 GCA_030068235.1 Notoglanidium macrostoma | reverse complement strand
AACGGGAAACTCAAGAGAGCCATGATATTATGTTCTTTACAAGTGTATGTAAACTTTTGACCACAACTGTATATACGTGTCGTTTACAGACACACACACAAAAAATTTCAGATGATGACCATGTTGCCAAGAAAGGGATAAAACATCCCAGGACATGCTGTTATAGGAAAATAATCAACAAACTTACCACCCTGACATGTTTCTCCTGTTATACCACAGAAACTCTCAATGATTACAAGTATTTACTTATTAAAGAATGACGCCTTGTATGTTTAATCACTTTAAACTTGTGGAACCTCTGTGAGACAAATTAGTTGTTTCTAATCTTTTATGTTATAGAAGCTATAAACAGTCATTCCTTCACTGGCTTCTCTCGAAGGTTTAAATTTAAAAATTTAAACGCAGACGTTACAAAATCCTGACACCAGAGTCTCCTTCCATGAATGTTAAATAAACATCTCCTTACTTTAAACAGTTATTTATTTATTTATTTTGGTAATAACAGCATGGCTTTTGTTCCATTTAAGTAGAGTATGCACCACAAAAGTCCTTGGTAAGTTGTTACTATAGAAACTCTAACATATTAGAATGAGTGTGTTAATATTAATCTGTGAATTGAATTATAGCTTATAGCTTGAATTAGAGCTGCAGTTATATGAGAGCTGCACTTATAGAGAATTAGTCTTTCTGACCAATCAACGATGTAGAATTATGTCCTACATGCGTATGTCCTATTTTGCCGACTGTAACTCTGCCTGCTCTTATTTCTCCTCTCCAGCCCAAGCAGATCGGTGATGATTTCTGCGGCCTGGTCCTTAACCAGCCCCTCGGAGGACTGCGGGTCATCGAGGGGACGCCGCTGTACGACGAGCGGATGGACGGCATGGCCTCAGTGGCAGCGTATACCTACGGAGATCATACGGTGGTATTCGTAGGGACGCGTACAGGACATCTGAAAAAGGTAAGACACAAGAAATGTGCGTGTGTAAGCCTTTCAGGTTGAAGGGTCCGGCAGTTCTGCTGATTGATCAGATTAGTGAGTTGAACGTCAGGTCACCGTACAGAAGCACTTAATGAGAGCGTTACAGGTTTTTCGGAAACTGATCCTCATAAAAATGTGTGCGCGTGCGTGTGTGTGTGTGTGAGCGCAACCACAGGTGCAGTGTGCGAGTGAAAGTCAGTCGAGGCAGAGCGAGTGAGAATGTGCCAACCAAGCTTTACAGGGGTCGAATTGCATTTAATCCTATTATACCGCTGCACATGTGTTCCCCGTGCAATGGGATATACTGCAACCCACAGAAAGCATTCACCCTTCATTCCAAGATGCACAGACGCACGCGCACACACACACACGCGCACACGCATGCACACCGGGAGCAATAATAAAAGACCACCTTTATGAGTCACCATATCTGTGAGCAGGGAACAGCTGGGGATGTTTAAAGAATAATACGGTCACTGCTGAGTTTATGAAAATACCACACACAAGTTGCGAACTGCAGTTTTTTCCCCCCTCTGCGGCGTCTCAGACTGTTGGCATACAGGCGTGTCAACCAGCTGAAGGGGGGGAGGGGGGGTAAGAGAGGCACATGGGGGAGGAAAAAGAGACAGGACTCGCTGGGGGATTTTGTCGCTGTAATGAAAGTTGCAGGCTGTGTATAATACGATAACCTCTGACATGCGTGAGAAACTAGTGTGTTTATGAGAATGAAGCATTACTCAGAACTTGTTGCTAACGAACCGTATATAAGGTCAAAACAAAAATTTTTGACAAGATTACATCTGATAAATGATAAATTGTTGAGATAAATGAGATTGTTTAGCTAGCTTGGCCAAATTCTTTCCTTAAGTATAAGTTCAGTTACTCACTGAAATGAATTCTGTGGTAAAAAATTGTACCACAGCTTCAAATCTTTCACTGAAGACGAAGTAGAAAGGTACAAACTTCTCCGCTTCAGTTTCAAATCACACACTGATTTTAGTTGTAATGGTAAATTAGTGTCTCTGTCACCAAGGCTAACTAACAGTTTTATAGCCACGTTCTCAAATATTAGCTAGCATGCTAACAACAATACAGAACAAACTAGCTGAATGCTAATAGCTTGTTGATAAAGACAGTGTACATAGTAGCGGAGAGATTACAGTGAGGGTCTCATTCTTGATGTCATGTTGATGATGATCTGTTTACATTTAGCTTTATCAGGAATGCTAAAATGCTAAAAAGTCACAGTATGACTGCAAACATATGATTACAGAGAAATGTAGTGAGAAGAAAGTAGAGATTTTTCTTCACATGTCTGAGGTGAAAGAAAGACTTAAAGGAGAGATCCACCTCGGAACACATTATACGTGTTTGGGATACAATATTTGTGATGCGCTTAACTTCTTAACTTAGCTTCTGGTGCTAATTTGTTGTGCGGTGCTGTATTTTCGTTATCCCTGTCAGAAGTTTGCGGTTTGGTGTCACGGGGGACATTGTTATTGTTCGCACGGTTACAGTCGAGATGATTCGTAGGAGAAAAACATTTTAATGTAAAAGGTTAATCGGAGAAAAAAAAAAAAACTCAAAAACGATCAGGTTTCGCTGTTAGCTCCTGAAAGAAGGCGCTCGTTCGTTGCTCCTTTGTTTTTCTCACTCACCGTTTTTAAGCCATGTTCAAAGTTGTACTAATGAGAAATCCAGCATAGAAGTATGCTAGACAAGAAACACTCCCCAGTCCTAGAACGCAATACAACTATACAATTGCTCTGATTTACATCGAAGGCTCGGCTAGTTAGCGATCTAAGACGTGATTAGTTCCATGGCATTAGTTCCATGACTGCACTATTAGGTGAGACAGCTGAACATACTAAAGGAATAAAGTGCCGCTGCACTGTTCTCTTTAGGTAAAGATATAGCAAGGGCTTCCTGCTAAATCCTACTGGCACCACTATCACCAGGTAGTTTTAATTTCATTAATAAACTAAATTGTATTTACATTAATTATAAATATTAATATGCAAGTTGCACAGTAATTGTATTTTGTTACATCTAACCTCTGGGATTGAGGAAAGGTGAAATACACCCCAGGTACCCTAATGGGACAAAATGTCCTCACATTCCACTCTCAGCCCCGGGGGTCAAAAGTCACCCCTTAGAGACAGTGCCCTGTTTTGTGTTTACTGTTATTTATTGAGTTTGTGTCCCTATACATGCTGTAATACAGCACCGCTGCTCATAATCAGATGTTCACATGGCCTTGAGAGCTCTCCGACCCCGTTCTGGATGTATTCTGTCGTCGTCTGGTTTGGAACAACCCAATTTTGTCTCTGCGGCGATAAAATCACATCACATTTGGTATATTATTTGCCATGATGATATCTTTAAAGCACACTCTCTTCCATCATATGGGCCGTGGATTGAATGGGTGTCATAATAAACAGTCAATCTGTGGTCGAATCTTTTTGTCTGTCTGGAAAACATGCTATCAGAGTGGAAACAGAGGTTTTTGCTTTTTCCTTTTTGCCTAGCGGTCGAGTCTGCATTAAGGGAAATGTGGTGGTGCATAATTAATCACATATTGCTGCTTATCACAGTTACAGTGTCTGCAATAAGCTGATGTTGATGGATTGTGATTAATGCAGGCTTTGCATCATCATCAGCTTTTGTGGGCGAGAATTTATGGGTGAGCCTGTTGAATTCACCATGACTGTGTTGTACTGAGGGATCACAAGACTTAAACACTCTAAACACAATCTATAACCGAGGCTGATGTTACAATGGTGCGATAATTTCAGCCATTTGTTAGACATGTTTAATATTTAACGCTATCATGGAGGCATAGAAGTTTAGCTTTTTAGGACACCCTGTGGTACAAGCTGCCAATCAGACCACGCCTGTCTGGGCCAGCCAATGAGAGCACGCCTACTGGAACAAGGCAGTCAGGGCCAGCCTATCTATCTATCTATCTATCTATCTATATACATATATAAATATATATGAAACCATGAAACACATTTATTGTGTAAATATTTAGCCTTCAGCAGTTCTCACAGACCTGCAGAACATTTTTCCTTATCGTATAATAATTATCGAGGCGTTTAATATAATTACAGCCCAGAAGTAAAAAAACATGAGCACCTTGTTTCCATCATCTTGCTGCTACATGCAGGAGAAGAAACAACAAATGTACAAGTAAAAGCTGCAGGGATTTCCCCTTCCGAAAGACCCAGCTGTGTTTTTGTGTGTGTGTGTGCGTCGCTCTGATTGGTGTCTGTGTGGGTGTGTCCGTGATGAGGTCATTAATCTATAGATCAAAAGCTGTACATACAGAGAATGATTCTCATCGTAACATCTGCAATCAATAAAAGGATGATCGAATGCTGTGTTCCCTTCTGGCAAAGTGCTCCTCAGTCGTTCGGCCTGTGCAGATCGCTGAGATTATAAATCATGTCTAGCCAAACAATAACGCTGTAATAGCATTAAACTCTATCCAAATGGTTCTCTAACAGCGTATTTGACAACATGCAGCGGTTTGGTGTGTTAATCCACCTGAAGGGCGCTGGTGCAGGCTGGGTAATTGCCTCGTATCTCCCTCCTGCCTCTGCCTGTTTGTTTTGGCAGGAGAAGAAAGAGTGCAGGCCTCTTTTCTCAGGCCGCACGGAAATCACCCATGAGCCGTTCAGAGCTTCCTGTCCCTGTAGAGTGGTGCTGGAGTTAACAGGAGACAGAAGGAGAACGTTATCACACGCCTCTATAGCCAACACAAATATGTATTTATTACCCTGGTCAATTCCTAGGCACAAGTCTGTTTTGTTGCACTGTTTATAAAGTTTATATTTTGTCATGTCTCAATAATAGCTTGATTGCTATCATCATCATCATCATGACGTATTTCAAGCAAATCTGTTATGCCTTTCAAACTTCCTTGGAAAAATCGTCTGGCAAACACGTCCGATTTTATCAGAAGGAGAAAACGTGGTAGACAGCTGGTTTTGTTGTGCTCAAAATGGACTTTAATTTCACTTTCATTTTAATAGTTCTCTACATTACCAACGATGCTGTTTGACTCCGTGCTGTTAATGGTGCCAGTGTGATTTAGCCCTACAGAGAGCGATGCGGCGGCACTTTAGTCCTTCAGCCGGTCCGACTCACTCCCCTCCTCGTCTATACCCTCTGCTCAAACTGATCAGCTCCCAAAGCTTCAACTTTCACGCTAATACCGCCGTCAACGGCATCACGCTTGCCGTCTTTTAGATCGCTAACTTTTCAAGTTCAGCCTCTGCCATAAATAACTCGGCTCAACTGAATTGTACAGCTGCACGAGCATCTTTATGCTGAACATCACTCGGTAATGGTGAAGCCATTGCTCACTGCTCTTTTACTGTCAGGATTATCTCTTATACTTGAGAACGCTGAAGTCATAGGAATAACAAAAATACACCACCAACCAACAAATTAGCACCAGAATCACCAAACACGTCAGAAATATTTTAGAACTAGGTTTATATACTGTGTATAAACCAACTGGAATCCGCAACCGATAATTCTAAACGGTGCGAATGGTGTCTCAAAGAATTTAAGTATTATTTGAGATTAAACATTAACCCTAAAATGCTAATTCAACACTGCAGAACTATACCTACCGCTCGTCAAAAGTTTTTTTTTTTTTTTGAACAAATGAAGCTTTTTAGATTTTATTACAGTTTAATCATTATTATTGCCAGAGACCAAAGAATATGTGACTGAATAGCAATTAAATAAGGCAAGTTAAATCATGGTGGGACTTATTTAGAGTCACATTAGAAGCTCTCAGTTCCTAATGCGGCTCTAAATGCATGCTTTATTAAAGGTAGGTGCAATCAGAGGGTAAAGCGCGTAAGCCTATACATAAAATACCCTGAGACCGCTCTAGAATTAACTGTTCAATATGAATATGCGGTGCCTAAAGTGCCTAATTAGCATGGGCTTTAGGTTACATCTGAAAAGTTATTTCTAACGTTTCACAGTTCATAAAAGAAAGATTATAAGACATTTTCTTACACCCAATTCCTTGCTTAGTTCTTCCAGTCTTGGAGGGTTTCAAATGAGGTCGTTTAAACACAAATTATGAAATATAGTGTATTCGATGTAACCTTTGGCGGTGTATATCTGTGCTTCATCATGAGGTACTGGTGGAAAATGCAAATCACAGCTAGCAAGCAACTCAATTAGTTGTAGCTGAAAGGATAACGGCGCAATCACGAGTCATCCTGTCTAAAAAGAGTTTTCGGTCTTTGTCTCTGGAAGCATCATATCGGGTCATTTTTTTTTTTTTTTTTGCCTAAAATGTTTGCTGGATCACCACATTGCTGTGGATTATATAACTTATTGGCACCAGGTTTATTTCCATGTTTATTTTAAGAGACATAAAAGCAGTCCCAGTTCGTTTTTTTTTTTTTTTTACTCTTGTACTGCATGGATTTATTCTGTGTTGACACAGTGGAGCCACTTTTTAGCCAGAACGGTGGATGTGTTATGATAAGCTACGGCGAGATTTCAGTGGATGACAGCAAATAAATGCGAATGCAGGCTGTGAAAATCGAAGAAGGAACCGTGACAATGGCCAAAGCTCTCGAGATTGACTTTGAAGCTATGAGCTCGCACAAATGGGTCAGTACTGGAGGAAAGCCAGGCTGAATCAGTGGAGCGGAACAAGGTGAAATTTTCAGAATGGATTGTACCAGGCTATGCCTAGTTTCACCCTTCTGTTTATATTTCTCTGGAAGTCGTAGACCACGTCTGCTTTAAAATCCCACTGCAGCCCCCCTGTGAATTCCTGTGGCAGAGCCATTTCTACCCTGAATGTAAAGCCAAATGAAAATAAATAGAAGTCGCCATTTCCCCCTGCACCTGCTATCTGCAGCGTCGCTGCAACAGACTCCTAATAACCTCGCCTATGGGAAATAAACTCAAGGCTGTTGGGGATTTTTTTATGGAATTCTGCAGCTATGGATATGTACATGTTTCATGAGTCTATATATCAGCTTTGGGTGTGCATGAAGGGATGTATGCGTGCGCACTTGAACTCTCGATAAGGCCGTTTTATGTAGCGTTAATGTATAGTCTATTTAACAGCTAAATGGCTCTCGAGGTAGTTGTCGTATATCACCGGATAAAACCTGCTCTATTGAGTCAACCTCCATGCTGCCCCGACCTTGTCCTTCTTTCCTGTAGCAGCGAGCGGAGGAAGTTGTTGTGTACTTTTATGAGAGGGGCCATATCCCGCTTCGCGTAGAGCTATTACCGTGCCCACGTTTTATAACTATAAATGATCGTGTGTGATTTCCCGTGTAGGTCATGCTTCATGCAGGATCCTCTCTCAATAAAATGACTGAAAACACACTTGGATCTCACGGAAGACGATGAGAAAATTAGAAAATTAAGAGTGATTATTATGGAAGGGGTGAAATGTGAACTAAGTCGAAATCCAGAGTAATCTGACTCTGGCAAGACCAGCTACAGTTCCCAGGAACTTATCACAAGGGCTTGTATGAACAGACTTCAGTAACAATGCAAGAGGATGTTGTCTTTATTCCACGGTCTTTGATACCTTTACACGCATTATTGCGTAGGAATTTGACGGCGAGTAACGTGAACGCAAACCAGGAGTGAAAGCTCAAGACGATTGTTGCATTTAAATACCGTTAGACACTTTAATGATGTGAAAAAACGCCGAAACATTGCCAATAGAGGGGTGCTGATGATGTTTTGGGCTACCGAAGGCATTGACGATTGAAGAAGGACGTTTGGGGAAATTCACAGTTGGTCAGAATCAAGGTATCTTTGCTATCATTGTACATTGTACAATGAGTTGTTTGGAACAAGCCCTTAAAAGCCTTAAAATCATTATTGCATTATTGAGTCTGAGTACATATACACATACCTGTTGTTGAGCTTTCACCATTCATCATGCATGTTTGTGTACATGTTACAGCAAGAGGACAAGGACCCAAATAATACAGCGCGCGTTTAGTAAGCCCCCGTGACAAAATATTAGTCGCACGAATCATTTCTTCCCAAACACTCAGTTACGCCTCGTCTTACCTTAATAACAGCTCTAATCCTGTAAAGTAAAGATTCCACCAGTGTCTTGAGTTCCTGTTAATTTTAGCCCAATCTTCCATTCGCTGGGTTGCAGTTCAGCTAGGGTTGATGATGGGGCCTCTTTCAGCACTTCACCTGCTGTTTTAAATAATTGCACATGGGATTTTTATGGGATTGAGGTCTGGTTAACCTGGAGGCCAGCCAGAGTGTCCCCATGTTCCATCAGGTTCATCAGATGACTTTTATCCTGTGCACTCTGAAGTGAGTGAGAAGTGACCGCTACTGTTGTCTCTTGATGATGCGCAGCGAATTACAGCAAGGAACTAAAGTTGTTAGTAGGAAATTGGAGAAACGTTCCTGGCAATGGTTCCTGGACCCCTCTTTGAGAACCAGTGGACTTGAACAACCTTGCAGGTCTCCTGGCTTGAATGCTACAATATTTGTGCTGAGCTTCATTTGCGGTTTTATTGCATATATCCTGTAAAGTAATTAACTTCAGTGATTAACCTATAAGCACTCGATGCGCAACCTGTATTCGATTGCACTGCCCACAGTAGGAACTTGCTCGGTGCTCGCGTTACACTCATTTTCCTGCCAGTAAATCTTAAGTTATCAGTGCTAGACTGAGATGAGCATAATAATGCAAGTCATTTAAAATCCATTTCGCCAGAATGTGGCGAGGGGATTTTATTGTCTTGTTTTAGAATCCCAGCCATGTCTCCACAACAGATCTAATCCTTTTCTTGTGTCCTTCACTATCCACCCCTACATCAGCCTCAGAATGCGGTATGATATTCAGATCTGACCTTCGTTGGTCATCTTCAGATCAGCCCGTGATTGGGCGTCAAATGGAGCTAATTCCACAGTATAAATCAGAGCGGTGCGGCCCTGGGAGCGTCCGATGGGGCTGATTTACGAGCCGCATCAGCTCTCGGCCACGTTTGATCATCTCTAAATCTGTTTGCCGTAAATCGTCTGTCAAGGGACGAGCCAGAGAGATGTGTCGCACTTGAAACAACGCGTCAGTCTCCACATGCTACATGCAGCAAATGGAGGTCCATTGGTTCAGTATGGAGGACGATGTCCTGTTTTGATTATTGTGACACGACTTGAAGTTTGGAAGAACAGAGCGCCAAATGCCTGGTTTTTTTCATGTGGTGATTTGATACAGCTTCCGAACATTGCTTGTCAGAGAATGACGTCTTGTTCTATCTAACGATGCCGAAATAACCGGTGCGTTAAATTGCAGCATTTTACATAGGCAAATCGTAACCGGAAATAATTTTCCTGCTCATAGTTTAGATCCTGGAACCAGAACATGTGCTATTTCTTTAAAAGTAACTAAAAATATGCCGTTTATATAGTTAGCGCCTCTTGAATTGCCGATTCATATTGTACAGATAATGTTAGAGTCAGTTTTCTTTTTAAACCGATATTTCCGTAAGGAAACTCTGACCAAGTCTGTGTTCACTAAGTTTGTGGCGTCACGCGCAAATGATTGGAAGGTACTTGGAAGCATTTAGCCGTAGTAGCTGTGCGCTAAGCTAGCTAGCTAGCCAGGTTTGTTTGTTCTTGTCAGGTAGTCGTGGTCCACGTTGTGTATTTTCGACAAGATTTTCTGCAGTTACGTAATAATTACAATGGAAATTCTGATACTTTAGCTAGGTAGCTACAAAGCTTCCCGATGTCATTCATTTTAGGTGAAGTGAAGCAACTGTTAAATGTCATCTGTGTTTTTCAGTTCCACATAGTCTTACCGAGCTAGTTGGTGATACAAGCTTGATATGTTTGATTTACCTGTTTCTAGTTCAGTAGATCAGAAACTTTAAGCCAGTTAAAAAGTTCCAGAAATAATGCAAAACAATTATGGGTTATTTTTACACTATAAATAATGATTCAGTGCATGGAGACATCCGCTACATAAGTGTTTCCCGACAGAATTTCATTGTAAGGATGAAGATATCTAATTTGTAATCGGATAGTTGGCTTTATATGTGTTCTCTTGCTAGTTTGTGTGAATATCACACTTGCAGTAAACTAAAGATAGGAACACCCACAAGCAAGCGAGATCTGAGGTGAAAATTCGCTGCTGGTGTTAGCGCGGGGTTAGGAATGGCAGGAGGACATGGCGGCTTTCCATGCGCGCATATTCATGTGTATTTATAGATCCTGTCACTTTTAATGAGGATAAAGATGTGGAGATGTTTTTAGTCCATTTTATTGCTTTCTCCGGCATTAAAAATTGAAACGTTTATTATTCTACATAATGTTAAAATGGTGCTCTGGTTAGCTGGCTGATTTCTACCTTTTGACGCAGGTGTGCGTTTCGTCAGCGCATTGCTGATTTGTAGTGACAGTTTGATACGACCGGGCCAGTCCAGGGTCAGATCCGCAGCCCTCTGCCTGCGCAATTTGAACTTTAAACTGCAGTTTGACGCAGCCTCATCGATTTCCGACCTTTTGCCTCGTTAAAAATGCCATTGAAATGTCATTGGATTTAATAGAAACTCTTTCCATTTTTGACATTTCGCTCCCCTCTGCCCCGGAGACCAATAAAGCTTAATAAAGCTCTTAAACAGGCGGCCATGCAGCACCGAGGGCTTTTTGGATCCCGGTGCCGCTGTCCGTGATAGTCACCTGCCGCCGAAGCTCCTTATTAGCGTAACTGAGTATGAAATATTAAGGCTGGAAACTCTGCAAGGCAGCAAATCTCCACAAGCACGCAAAATATCCTCGGTTTTAAGTGACCCCACGTTCGTTTTCTGTTCAAAAGTGGCTCTTTTTAGATCAGGCAGTGATAATTACAGAACAAAAGCTGCTCCACTGCAAGTGACTAGCTCTGTTTATGGAAGACGTAGACGTTTTCAAAAGATTTGCGCATGTTTTGTCCGTATTAAACGCTTGTCCTGCTTGATGTTCACCTGTGTGTGAACCTAAACCTTAAATCCGCTCGATGTGTCGGTCATGCCCGGTGAGCATGTGAGAAGCCCGCGTGTGTTTTACAGTGCGAACTGTACTTGATAGCGTTAAAACTTCTAAAAGGTTTAGATTCTTTTTTCATTTTTTTGTACCGAAGCTGACGGGGCAAATATTAGCAGTGACTGACAGTTATTGCGTAAATGACGAAAACTTCAAAATTGCACTGCAAAAAAACAACAACAAGTGAAAATATCTTGAATATGGGAAGGTATTATAAGACGTAATAAAACAGATATGAGCTAATTACGTCTAATTCTTGACATTAGTTTTTTTTACTAAATCCTTGAATCGCTTTTTATTAGGCGAATAAACGTGGAACATGGAAATCTGAAAATGTGTGTGGATGCAAAACTAAGAACACAGAATAACGGGGGAAATTAATTTTCTCAACTCTAGTGCTTTTTATTGGACATTCATTGGACGCAAGGCCTACTGTTGAGTCTACTGTCTATAGACAGTAAAACTCAAGCGTAGCAGGGAGAATAACATCCAGATGTTGGAGATGTTCTTTATCTGTCGTCTGTGTGTTGGTGCCAGATGTAGCAGCAGCCACTCTGATTAAGATGCTGCTGTGGGGGAAGTGAAGAGATGCAAGCTGCCGGAAAGTGAATAATAGCCCAAATCTGCCTGTTGAAGAGCCAGAATAGTCCAAGTCGTGCAAAAGGCCTGGCTAGACAAACAGGACAAAAAGGAAGCGACACTAGTTTTTCTCTTTGTATGGGCTTTTAGAGATGAAGTGTCTCTGCAGAGGAAATGTGAAAACGTGTAACTGCCGGCCATGGAGTCATCTGTCTGCTTTAAGTACCGGTGCTTGGCCCCCTTTTTTTTATGTCTCTGCATCCAGGCTAATCACTTTAGCTGCGCGCCCTGGTTGCTCCAGATACACGCTGTGTTTATGAGCAATGCATTCTGGGATCAAGCTGTTCAGGGGCCACCTGCAATGTCGCTGCAACTTTTATCTGCTCGTTTCCTGTCATAATTTAATGGGAGGCTTGGTAACTTCGTTAAAGGTCAGGAGGAACAGGCGCTTGTGAACAGGCGCTCGGTGGGTAAGAGGGCAAATCTTAAGCACCTGCTCGTGGCTGGCAGAGAATCAAGATGCTAGCTTCTAGCATGTGAGCTGATCAGTGCGAGCGTCAGGGGTAATGATGGATACGTTTCACGTCTCTTTCACTCCCTTACAAGCTGTCCCGGTACCTTTTTTTTTTCCCTTCCTCATCCAGAGAAAGTTTGACAGAAAACAATATGTCATTTTATTTTACCTTCTCTCTCTTACCTCTGCTACTAGCGCGCAACTGCCAGACACGTTTTTATCATTCTGTTCCCGTGTGTGCTGCGTCGCGCCGCTTCTCAATTTCCGCCGGACTAACCTCACAGCTAACCTTGGAGCCGTGCGCCGAAAAATGAGCCATTAGATACCTCTGTCTGCCTTTTCCAGCCCCGCTGCCACACTGATCCCCAGCCTACGCAGGTATTAAAGTGCCTAATAAACTACACATTATGTCATCTGAGGAATGTACGTGCATGTTTAATGGCACAGAGAGATAGAATAGGTAGCAAAGAGCTGAAACAGAGGCAGGCAGAGGGAGAGAAATGCTTTATGGTCATTAGCAAGGCTGTTTGAGAGTATAGCACTCAGTTGTTATGATCACTATATCAGATCTGCCATCACTGTTTGGTAATTAAGCTCCTGCAGCATAGTGTATTTTTCTAGTTCTGCGGTTCGGAGGCCAGCGGCTCTCGGGCGGTGTGGAAAGAGCCGCAGCAAACGAGGCGGCTGATTTACGAGCACGGCGCCTGCTGAATGAGCACTCTGTCCCTGCAAATTGCTAAATTGAGGGGGTCTTTGCAAATTCCTCCCATTAATGGCCTGCCGTCATATGTCCCGATTAGGGATTCGTTATTTAATAAAGCAACGCACAAAGAAGAGCTATGGGTTGCAGGAAACACAAAGGGCAAACACTATATCACTTACACGATACATTGCTGAAAGTGTAAAAGTTTGGATTTCCCCCAATTTCAGCATTTTAATTATAATGTATTAAGAGGAAAAGAAGACGGATGCATCGTTTCCAACTCTATTCAAGAGAAATTAGCTAACACATGCTATGAAACTAATTAAACAGTAGTAGTGAGTAGTTGGGAAATGTACACGAAGAGAACTGTTAAAGATGGATTAACTCACTTTTATTAGTAAATATTTCCAAGAAGCACGTTTAAAACAAAGAATAATGAATTATGTGGCGGGTCAACAATGGTGATGAGTGGTTGGTTGTTGGGGAAAATGGCCATCCGTGGTTAGTTGACTGGAACAGTGGTGATCAGTGGTTGGTTGGTGGCTTTAATAGGGTTCACTGATTGGCTGTTGGAAACCATGGTGATCAGTGATTTGGTATTGGGAACAGTGGTGATCAGTGGTTTGTTATTGGGAACAGTGGTGATCAGTGGTTTGTTATTGGGAACAGTGGTGATCAGTGGTTTGTTGTTGAGAACAGTGGTGATCAGTGGTTTGTTGTTGAGAACAGTGGTGATCAGTGGTTTGTTATTGGGAACAGTGGTGATCAGT
>JAQQZR010000039.1:3889389-3929822 GCA_030068235.1 Notoglanidium macrostoma | reverse complement strand
TTAAATTTGAAACATTTTTTTTCAAAAAAAAAAAAAAAAAAAAAAACGGAAAATGAAAAGAAAATTCAACATTTATTTTCTTCATCAACTTTCTTTTGTGAAATTAAGAATACATGTGTACTTTGGTTTCATTTTCTTCATGACGAACAAAAGTTATTCACAAACATTTGTGAACGTTGGAGTAAAATATAATTGCTTATTAATTAAATATTCCTTTTATTAAAAGTAAGCTTTTCTTACAAATTAAAGAAGCCTAAACATAAAACCACCACCTCCATTTGTTTCTCTTTTCCTTTGTTTTCGGCAGTCTGTATAAAAGATGGCTCTGATTTCTTGTTTATTCGGTCTCTAAAATCATTCGCACAAAAGCTCTTTCCCGTTTTAGATCTGATTCTCATGTGTTTTCACAGCATATAAGCTGTGCTACTTCTGCCTACAGTGATTGCTCTGTCTAAACAAAAAGCAATTACAGCTAGGAAAAACTAAGAGATTAATCAGTTCCTTATACATCAATGCAAATCGTCATAAATTTTTCACTATGTTTCACTATGTACTGTATCATCTGTGTATGATTGAAATGACAATAAAAGCCACTATATATATTACTATATATATTGTCACATGCCTAATAATAACAGTTTCCCCTGATGAGACGTTTATTTTCAGACATTTATGGAAGGAGTCTCCAGTGTCAGTGTCTCGTAACTAATGAGTCTCAGTAACGTGATTAGCTTGTTTGTTTGTTTACGTGAGGAAAAAAAGAGGTGGGCGAAGGAACGACTGTTTATTTCTGATACAACACAAGGGATATCAGGAAGGAACTTGATCCACAGATGCTAACTGTAACTATAAACGAAAAAATAGCACGACGTGATGTTCAGTATATACTAATAAAACAAAAAAGTTGTCATTGTTGTGGTATACGCAGAGTAAAACTATTGCTGTCATATCGCAGCTCCATATTGTTAATTATTTTTCGATAACAGCACACGGCCAAGTGTTTTATTCCTTACTTACAATATTACAGAAAAGAAAACACAAAATCTTTCAGAATGCACCAAGTACTTGTTTCCTTTCCTCATTCTTTAGTAAAGGCGATACATTTCCAATATCCCCGTGCAACCCAGTTCTGCGAAAATCTTTTACTATTACAGATGGACTTCAATCTGCCATAAAAACGTGAGGTTTTATATCTGAACTGTTTAGCCAACCTTCGGTTTTATTCCCGGCTGTTACATGGACTTGAGACACCCGTCTTCCTGCACCGAGATGTATTAGAAAGAGGAGGGGGTTCATGTGCCAGAGCTTTACTAGGCTTTAGGAGGTGTTAACGGTGCCGTGTGTTTGCTTTACATCATGGCTATGCTTCTGAGATGTTTGCTTAGTTGCTCATAACTGTTTGTTTTGCTTCCTTTCTGGGCAGCGAGTACCACTCTAGTGAGAGAGAGAGGGAGGGACAGAGAGAGAGGGCGAGAGAGCAAGCGGAAGAATAGCTATGGAGAGATTGAGCGTGTCTGCTTCCTCTCACTCTCTCTGTTCGAATGTTTTAAACCAGGCCGAGACCATAAATGTTCAGCTAACCTAAACATACTTATCAGTGGAATGTCTAAGGGACAAAGGAAAGGTTTTAAGAGAAGACATGAATAAGAATGCGGGAAAACATTAGCAATCGAGCAGCAATGTAACCGAATCTGCTTGAGATATACCAAAAAAAAACCTCTGATAATTATATTTAAATATTTTGGAATATTAAATTGAAGTGAACCAAATGCAAAATTGCAAAAATTATCATGACAAGTAAACTTTTTGATAATTAATAAATAACTTTGTATATATATATATATATATATATATATATATATATATATAATTTATAGAGTAATATAATTATAAATAATCGAATAAAAACATTTAAATAATTTATAAATTTGTTTCTAAATATATTTTTGATTATTCAAATGTTTTACGTTGATTCATGAATTTAGTCATTTACGTTTTTCTATTTTAAAGGGTTTTGACCTTTTGACAATTACAGATGTCAACTGTACTTTTAGTCGTTCAGTTTAAATGTTGTACAGAAGGCACAATGCCAGAGCGGAGACACAGAAATTCCATCGCATCTCATATTGACACTGACCGCCGAGCCCCATATGTCTCCCCAGATGGAACGCGAACTCTCAGAGTAATTCTCCTTTCTTTTCCCCCCTCGCTTCTCAATTTTTGACATTTGGACACCGGAGACGTCTTGGCGTTTGCCGTAACTGTGATTAGGGAACGCTTCATCAGCTCCGGGCCTCACACCGCCTGGATTGAGTTCCTTTTCCGAGAAGAGGCGTCCTCACGCTGGAGACATTTACAGCCCCCCTGAGCCCCGCTCCCACAATCCCACCACCACCACCACCCCCACCTCCTACTCCCCTCTCGAGTCTTGATGAAGTGGTGGAGGCAGAGCCGGGGGTCTGGAAACCACATTGACCCCAAGTGAAAGGCCAGGGCAGCCGCAGGAAGATGAAAGAAGCCAATGAAAATGGGACAGAAATGTCAGAGGCATATTAAACGCAACGGCCATGTCTCCAAACCGAGAGAAGAAAGAAAAAGTAAAGGATGAGGGGGAAAAGTAAGATATGTCACCCAGAGTTGGATCAGTTCAGGTTGTGAAGGGAGCAGGAACGTCATAGGGGAATGAGTTGGGTGTTTTATGCATTAAATGACGTGTGACAGAGGATTGGTTCCGGTTCAACAAGTTGGTAAACTTTTCCTGAAGGTTCTTGGCTATTTAGATTTTCCTCTTTCGTCTGGTTTGTTTTCTCTGCGATGTAACAAATGCATTAACTGGCGTGCCAAATATTTGCAAAATATTTTTTTAATATATTTGCTAGGAATTTGAGTTCCTAATCCAAAATCCCCAAAATCTAAGTTGTTTAAAGAAGAGCACAAGCTACTATAAGCACGTCTAGTAAATACTGAGCCGCCATTCATGACCAGGACTGTTTTCGTCCACGTCCTACAGCAGAACCGTCAGTAAACTGAATAAACCGTCTGCATGTTGAGATCCAGCTGTTCACATCTCAAGGTCAGGAACGGGAGAGAGAACCGTAAAGCACCCCCATCACCAACTAATGGCTAGAGCCGGCTTTCTTCTTCTTCATCGCGACTCTGGCCTGGTGCCAGCTTTCTGCCAAGTCGGAGAATTCAAATCAGCGAGCGGTGCCACAGCACGGAGGGTGTGCTCCTGCCGACTTTACTCGCCTAAGAGCCGAGTCAGCACCTCTGTCAGTCTATCACTCGGAGAGCCGGCTTTGTTCTCAATTAGCTCCTCACTTCCCGTCGCGCGAATCAGGCGCTAGATAGCTGCTAGCATCCGAAACCCATTCAGCCTATTGTTTAAAAGAGCGGCGTGAAATGTGGCGCTCGCTAAGCAGCCTGAATACACGTTTTAAATTGGTAATGTTTTTTTTTTTTTACCCCCCCCACTCTCCTGTTCTTGCTTTGTAATTAAAATGCATATGCACTGTTTGGTCAGCACATTCAAAAGTCACACCTTACACACTGTTAAAAACCTGGGCTTCCTCCAATTATTTTTTTTATTATCACTTTCTCTCTCTCTCTCTCTCTCTCTCTCTCTCTCTCTCTCTCTCGCTCTCTCTCTCTCTCTCTCTATTTCTAACTCCTTTTTTTTTTCCCCTTGTTTTCAATTTTTGTGTCTTCATCCGTCACAGAGGAGGCAGTATTTCCTTGGCCAATTATGGAAGACAGGCTTGAAAATACCTTAATCAATTGTATTGATTTCTGTTGCGTTTTTTTTCCTCTCTTTCAGCTCGGAGGAAATACGGAACAGCCGCCGTAGGCGACGCACACAGAAATCATACGCACGTTGTGCCAGGAGCTTTGCCGTACTCAGATGTGTGTGTGTGTGTGTGTGTGTGTGTGTGTGTAGGGAATAAGTAATAAACACTGCAGTGGTAGTAAATTGTTTTCTGGTTTTGCACTGTAAGGCTATTTAAAGCAGGACATTGTAGTTTCTCACTGGCAGCAAATCAGATACATGAATCCGGCCCTCTCTGGCTGAATTGATTATTATTTAGATAATAGGGACGAAAACCTTCAGAGAGTCTTATATTCAGTGTCTTGTGAAGGGTTTTGTTGTATTACAACCGAGAACTGAAATCGAATGGGATGTTTACCATTTTATTTACATCACACGTCTAGCAGCTAGCATTGTCATTTCTCAGCTCCAGCGTCTCTTCAGGTTTGATCATGAGCTTGGGTTATTATCTGTGAGGCGTTTCACTTGCTCTTCACGTCCATGTGGGGTTCCCTGGTTTTCCTGGTTCTCCTGGTTCTCCGGTTTCCTTCCACCTCACCTGTGTGTGTGTGTGTGTGTGTGTGTGTGTGTGTGTGTGTGTGTGTGTGTGTGTGTGTGTGTGTACATGGTGACCTGTGATGAACTGGCGTTCCATCTGGCGTGTATTCCTGTCACACGCCCTCACCGTGATGCTGACCAGGATTAAGTGGTTACTGAAGATGAATAAATGAAACATGTCTAGCTTTTGAACAGTATTTTTATTGTCACACCCAGGTTAAATTTGTTGCTTGCACTAGTTTTGACCCCCTTGGGTCAATATTTAGTAAAAGTAGCTTTGCCGGTAAGTCTTATGAGATATGGGACATTTTTGCCCATTTTTCTTGGCAAAATTGTCAACATTTCTACAGATTCTCAATGAAACTGAGGTCTGGGCTTCAACTAGGCCATATCCTGGACTTTTTTAACAGCTTCTTGGTCTTTGGGGTGCTCTTTGTTTAGTTGGGGCTTTCCATGAATAGGTGTATTCATATTAAGATCACAACAAAGGGGGCAAATACTTACGAAATCACATTTACTTTGAAATAATTTTTCAATCTATACTGAATTCAGGGGAAAGTCCAGGGAGCAAATACTTATGCAAGACTGCACTTTTGCTGGATGTGACATGTTGATCTTTAGTAGCGAATATGCCGGCGTCTGTGAAGCCTATGGACCTTGTCGAGGGGTCCTAAAGCCTGTCGGTTTTCTTGGCTTTGCGACTGAGTGTACCTGCTTGAGCTCTACATTCTGTTTCTGTATCTCGTCATGAAGGAAAAGCATTCAGGCGGAATGTGAATTATTGAAAAGCTGTGTGTGTGTGTGTGTGTGTGTGTGTGTGTGTGGGCAATGTGTTTTCAACACATTGAGAATGAACAAATTATATTTGCATCACTTTTACTTCGGTGTTAGCCTAAGATCATGCGTATTTCACAATGACTCTTATTACCCCCCCCCTTTTTTTTTTGGTAGTAAACCCATTTAGAGATGCCTTGGACCATTTACATTTATTCATTTGGCAGACACTTTTATCCAAGAGAGGCAGAATCCAGTCCAAGCACAGAGAGAGCGCTGTTAAAGCATACCACAGTGATAGAAGTGATGCGAGACGCAAATTTTCACTAACTGCCCACAAACAAGTGCGGGATAGTCGGACGGAAAACAAAGAAACCACAAATAAGCAAGTGTTTGGTTAGCAGTCTGTCCAACTGCAAATGATTGAGTCTCATGAGCTGGAGGAGGTAATATACTCCAGCGCCGATTGAAGTGTTGATTCGTTTTCTATAACAGCAACTCTGACTTTAGCAGGGATGGAAATTGGTAGGATTTTATTGATACCAATTCCTGATCATATTTCTGAGTGGAATAACGTGGGCCTACACAGGTTTTCAGTGTCAACAAACTGTTTTCTTAACACAGTGTAGGACGTCTGGCTAATAACATTCGAACATGTTCGGAAAAAATTACAGCGATCTTTTGAAAACGGGAAAAAAAGCTTGAGCCAAATATAAAATTTTTGCAAAGAGTAAAGTAAAACATGCTGGCATCAATAAAAGGAACTGATACAACTCTGATGGATCAGACAATCTGGAACCGGTTCTGAATTGGAACCGGTTCGCCATTTCCATCTCTAGACAGTAATTCTGGCTACAAGGCAAATCACAGGCTTTTATTAATGCGTTTGTTCTCATATCTTATCATTTTATTCAGTTTTTTCACTGCGAAGGTGCTGTCACTGTAAGTTTTCCAACATGGGAAAGTCTTCGGGACAGGAGATGCTGTGGTGTCTCGTGTTAAAGCAAGGTGACCATGCTAACCCGAACCCCTGTCTGGTTCTGTTGCGCTGCGTCTCGTTGAATTTGAACTGGAATCAATCTGAGAATGTGAACTTTGGGAATTTGGTCAGGTATGTGTTAGTAAAACACACTGCAACAACAGGCTATCGAACAGCGTCACGTCCTGCCGCTCGCCCGATGTTCCTGGGATAGAGCCACTGCGATCCTGACTAGGATGAAGCTCGCACAGAAGATAGATGAAGGATTGAAAAAAATGACCAAAGAATTATGATCAAAGAAGACGGCACTAACAGGTAGAAATACACGAATTTGCACTCGGAGAGAGAGAGAGAGAGAGAGAGATAGGACTGTACCACAATTATATAGGAAACGCATCGTTGAGTCTGTTAGCAGATGTAGACTTCAGCAAGGTTATTGGAATAGGGTTAAAAATCTCCCCATTGGCTTTACCGTCTTTGTTCTTGGTGCTACGATTGATGGCACTGATGGCATTTTACACAAGATCCACTGAGGCCTTATGGGGGGACACTTAGGTTGATCATTCACCATTCCCCCCATTCCTGTCTCCATCGGTTTGGTCCTGATGTGTGGTGTAGACGGAGGTGTCCAGACATCTCATCACCCCCACCCCCACCCCCCCGGGGGGAGAAGAAGTGATGTGAGGAGAGAGGGGGAGGGGAAGACAGGAGAGGAGGCCAGTTAGAAGCCTAGAGGAATGGAGGGTCTTGCTTGGTGGTCCTGTTTTCCCGGTCTAGTGCTTGCGTGTGTGTGTGTGTGTGTGTGTGTGTGTGTGTGTGTGTGTGTGTGTGTGTGTGTGTGCGCGTGTGTTGATGTGTGTGTGGCCTAGCAGGGGGTTGGAAGCAATTAATGAGCTTAAAGCCGTCGTGCCCAGAAGCTCCCAAAAACTCATCACTGTCTCCTGAAGGCTTGAAGGCTCACTGGGCCGTCCCTCAACTTGACGAGTAGACATGATGGCCGCCCACACACACACACACACACACACATACACACACTAACGCACTGTTGTGTGTCTTGTCTGTCCTGTTCATTCATTGGACAAGACAATGGCTTCATTACCCTCACTGCACTCTGGCCTTCTGGGATAATATGTGTGCTGGAGGAGGACAAAGCCTTGACCTTTGTGGGTCTAAAATTGTTTTCTTTCTTTTTTTTTATTTGTTTGTGTGTGTGTTTTGTCTGGGATCTGAGTATGTGAGTCATGAAGATGATATTTAGTGTGTGTCAGTTAGTCAGTGTGACGGCTTCCAGTGTTCCAGTGTGCTGGTGTAGCGGCGTGCAGGACGACGTTGTGTGTCGCTCGTGTAATTGGTGGTGATGTGTAGGGATGAAGGAGGGAGCACAGCGTGCTGACGGAGAAGCACATGGCAGCCACACACCACCCTAAATACGCCTGCGTGTGTGAAGAGCACCTGTTCTCTGGTAACTTGAGATGTGTGTGTGTGTGTGTGTGTGTGTGTGTTGGGTGTACATGTGACTGTGAGCATATATGTGCATAGCTATGTGCTTGTATGCATTTGTGTGTGTGTGAATATCTGAATCTGTGCGTATGATTTTATACGCTAGTTTAAAGTAGTTAATAGTTTATTATGATAAACTTTGTCACAATATGCTTTACTGAGTGTCGTGAGTTTTTTTTTTCCGGTAATTTTTAGTACTTCTTTATGAGAAACTGCCAGAAAGCAGTTTTGCACTTTTTTTTTACACCTCAGTTTTTTTCTCCTTTTCCGTTTAGAGTATAATGAAATGACATATTTTTATAACGGGGAAAAATTAAAATACATTTATTTGTGTGGAGATTCAGTAAAGTGGCAGGAAACGGGATTACACTGCTGGTTTTCTAGAAGTTTCTTTAGAAAGCCGTGATAGCTATCGTGTACCTCCGCTGAGAATCATGACACAATACATAAACATAAAAATATAGCCGTGTGTGTGTGTGTGTGTGTGTGTGTGTGTGTGTGTGAGATGTCTAAAAAAATCACTAGCTAAGTGTAATTATTTCACACAGTGAACATCACACTTCAATCACGTTCTTGGAATAACTACATGCCTTAGTAGAAACTGACATAAGCCTAATCAATTCAGGCTGACAGGTATGGCAGAGTGGTGTTGTGGTCCCTACGTAGTGCACTTTATTCTCTACGGTTTGAGATTCAGCCAAAGAAAAAGAGGAACTCGTCAGTTCACATGTAAAAACACTTTCATGATGTATTTTTAGTTAAGGAAAAACTGAATATTACATATTTGTGAGCAAGTACTACTGTATTCTTGTGTGTGCGTGTGTGTGTGCGTGTGCGTGTGTGTGTGTGTGTGTGTGTGTGTGTGTGTGTGTGTGTGAGTGACTCGAGGGCTAATCAGTCTAAGAGCGTTATTAATAATAGTGATTTGTTTCAGGTGGCTATTAATGTGATTATGAGTGGACACCTTTGGAACACACACATGTTGTGTGTGTGTGTGTGTGTGTTTTCTGAAGTTTCTCCTGCTCAAACTTTCTCCTGGATGGAGACGAGGTCGATAAAGTTCAGTTCTGAACCGCTTTGGCCTCTTAATCTGCTATTTCAAGCACAGAGACAGAGAGAGGAACACACACACGCACGCACACACCCACACACACACACACACACACACGTCTCACATGTGGATGCAATTAGGCCTTGTTGTAGTTCCACACACTGAAGTAGCTTTGCCGATTCTTCCAGCTTCTAAAGCGTCCAGCATTTTCCAAACATTTACAAACATCTGATCCCGAGCAGGAGCGTTGGGAAAAGCTGAAGCAAAGAAGATAATGATGTGTGTGTGTGTGTGTGTGTGTACGTGTGTGTGTGATGGAGGAACAGCAGGCCCCAGGTGTAAAACAGTCATTATCACCTGCAGCTAACACTAGCATTTTCCAGCAGGACCAATGCCTTTTCTCTCTTTCCCACACTCTCTGTTTCTGTCTCTCTGTCTTTCTCTCTCTCTCGTCTTTTCTATCTCTCTATCTTCTTTGTTCATTTCTTCAGGTCAGCGATCTGCTTGAAGTACTATACCACTTTTAATTACACAATATAATAATGTATCAACACGAGCCAAACAAAGTACCGCTCCATCATTAGTCTGCTGCGTTAATGCTACCTCTGGAGTCTTCTAGCAAGTTCTGTAATGTTATTAAAAGTATTATAAAGACTGTCTTTTCACTTGTATAAAGTGAAAGTGAAAAACTTGAGCTTTGTCAGTGCAAATATATCACTGTGTGTAGAAAGAAAAAGAAAAGTAGAAAATTAAGTAAGCAAAGAGAGATGAAAAAAAATCTGAGACAAAATTTGCATGGAAATAAATTCAATTATAATTTCATAATTGTAATTGAAATAAAAGATGATCAAGAAAACAAGGAAAAGTAAAAAAAAAATAAAAAAAAAAAACTTTCAGTAAAGAAAAAATGGAAAAGAATCAAGGCAAAAATATAAATAAATAAAACCAAGAATAATAATAAAAAAAAATAATGAAAGACAAAGAAGGGAAAAAAAATAAAATGAAGTCTAAAAGAAGAGGGTAAAGAGGAAACAGTGTGTTATTGCGTTAACGAGGCTGAGCGATGTCTGTAGAAATATAGCAGGGCTTGTGAAAATGGAAGAAAGAAAAGGAGAATATTAGATATGGAAAGAATTGAGGGAAATAAAAAAAGAACATTAAAACTGAATAACAAAAGGAAAATAAGGGAAGAAAGTGAAATAAAAAGCAAGTAAGAAAATTAAAACAATGAACAGTAAAAATTAATGACTGAAAAAGTCAAAATTAAAAAGAAAACATTGAGGAAAACAAACAGAATGGACAATTAGTACAAAGAATAAGTAACAATACAGAAAACTGTAATGTACAAAAATAAAACAGTATGTGAATTACAATGGCAGCAACAATAATAATATATTAATAAGGCATGAGCTCTTTTCTGTGCTCCGTCTCTTTCTCGTTCGCTATTACTTTGTTTTCTGCCTCGTTCCATTACGGGTTTTCCATTTCCCTTGTTGTTCTCCACTTTTTCCACTATTTTCTCCCTTTCAATTGATTTAACTTTTTTTTTTTTTTTTTTTTTTTACCGCTCTGCCTCTTTCTCTTTGTATCTCTAATTTGTTCCATTTTCCCTTTCTGTTCCTCTCTCTTTTGTTTACACGCTTATTCTCTCCACTTTTTCCACCTTTTCTTCATCTTTCAATTGATTTCACTGTAATGCTCTCTCTCTCTCTCTCTCGCTCTCTCTCTCTCTCTCTCTCGCTCATATAAACACATTTCTCCACTCCTTCTCCTCCGCCCCCTCTCTCCTCTCTCTTTCGCTCTTTAGCCAGGTGTGAGTTTTCAGAGATTTTCCCCCCCTCGAGGCCTGAAGAGCTTTGTTGACGGATTGTGATTGTTTCTGAAATGGAGAGTCATCAAACTCTCGTCGGTGTCGAATCTGCTGCCCCACGATCGGCCTGCGGGTCGATAACGGGCGGGTTTCGCACTCAAGTGTTGATTGAAAGGACATGCAAAAACATCCTCGACACATACGCTTAACCCACAGATAAATATCCTTGCTTATTTAATCACACCTTCTGCAAAAGCAGCGCTTTCGGTCTTAGCACGCCGTCGATGGCCGTCCCAGCGTTTATTCCTTCACAGCGACGGCTGCTAACCTCTGCGTATGTCCGCCATCACCCTGAAGCCCGCCCGGCCTGACGAGGCCCTGAATTCGATCATACGGCTTCCAGATGGCTGCAATTGAATTATTTAGCGTGGAAGAAAAAGCAATTCGGGTCAGGCAGTGCAACACAGGACGAGGTGAAATAGTCTGTGTAGCCCTGTGTGTTTTTATTCAGGCTTCAGGGCGAATAAATTGCGGCCAGGCCCGACCGTAAAAGGTCGGTCATTAGGGTTAGTGTGTTTATAGTGTGATAGACAGAGCTGGACAAAGAGGAATGGGCATTTCCTCTGTTTTCTCCATCTACTCAAAACACCAACAGAAGAAAAACATGTTTAGGTTGTTGAAACCGGAATCTTACTAACAACGCTTATGAGAAAACAAGAACGAAATTATATAGATAGCCTATTTTAGCTTACTTTTAATAATACGGAAGCATCTGGCAACCGGTAATGGTGACGTTTACAAGTTCTTCAGCGAGATGAGAAGAACGTCTGACTGACTTGTTAGTCAGAAAACTGCAAAACTTAAGCTTGTCACATAAACTACCTGCTTCAGTTGGTTAATATATTGACTATAACTATAATATAAACTGAGCTAGTCAGCTAAAATATAATGGCACTGTGCTAGTTAGCTTAACTAAAATGACCTAAATGTTACCACTGTAACAACACAGAGTAGTAGTTAAAGCTAGCAGCCAAGCTTAGCTAGCTGATGTTAGACTAGCGTCTATATTGTGTATCTAAATATAATAACCTGTTTAGTGACTAAGAATGCAATAATAATGACACAAAGCATTTATTAACATGAAACACCATGATAAAGTGACTTTGCTCAACAGAGACTAGAGCAAACAAGAACTGCTGACAGGAAGTTTGCTAGCTGAGTGTGCTAAACGGCTAGCTAGCATTAGTATGTGAGTTCTTAGCATGTTGTTCAAAGGCTAAACTGCGCCCATCTTAAGGACTTTTTCAGGAACTCGGGAATTTATTCAGCATAGGAACCAGAATTTTAGTTCCTGAGCTATAAGTCCAGGAATCATTTTAGTTCCCGTTTCAAAGTAGGCTATGAGACTGGCTAAGTCATCAAATCTGAAACACATCTCATGCCGTTACAGTTGTCCGTTGATTCCTAGTGGTTTTGTAATGGTAAAGAGATTTCTTTTTTTTAAACAGTTCATATGGATTAATGATTAGGCGTGTTAGTGTTATTAAAAGCAAGCTTTGTTGTGTTTTTAAAACAAGTGCTTTATGCTAAGCACTGCTCTGAAAGACAACGCTAGCAGTGATCCCTTTATGTTCGAATTTGCTGATCACGTAGAACTTGATTTTCCGTCCTTGTTGACCTAGATATGTTTGTCATCAGGCAAAATCACTACATGTGACCCAGGATCCATTTCTCGTCCAGGTGCGGAAAAAATAAGTGTTGATAGTGAGAGGATTTAGGATTAGCGTAGCCTGATTTAAACACCTCAGGCCAAAGGGTTGTAGCTAAGCTAATGGACAGGCTTATACAGTAAGACTCGGTTTAAATTGGCATCTCACTCTCTCTCTGTATCTGAGAAGAACAAGTGGGGGAGGGGAGAGAGAGAGAGAGTAGTCATGCTCTCTTACTTCTAAAGGAAATGGCAGATATTGCGCCTCCGCCATATGGACTGGGTGATTGAGCCGGCCTATAACGCATGGAATGCCTGTCATGTAGTTTTATGTGTCTGAGCTGGGAGAGCGAGGGAGGGGAGGAAAGGTGAAAGATAGAGGGATGATTAAGAGGAAAAAGAGAGAGAGCGAGAAGAAGATGAGCGAGAAGGCGAAAGCCACCTGGCCTCTCTCAGTCTGGGGCTAATGATTTTGTCAAGGTTTCAGGTTTCGAGGCCACAAAAGGCCAAGCCAAACACAATAAACACGGCCTGTCGTAAATTTTAATCAACCCACCACTGTTTACCCGAGGAGCTAAAAACCAGCATGTGGGTTTCTTGATTTGTAAATCAGAACAAGTGTCTGCCGATGAGCTTATCTTTATTAGGATGGAGACGGCCGCCTCGACTTCATGACTGCAGTTGGCTCCTTTATTTATGAATTTTGTTAGAATACAATCCAACAGTAGAGCCAAACCATTGATGGGTAAGAGTGGTACAAAGGTGCCAGAACCTTTTCAGCAACACAGGAACTTTTTGGAGTCAGAGTAGTACTTAAGCGTAGTACTCGACCTCACTAACTGGCCCAACACAAGCTTCTGCTGAAAAGATTAAAATAATAGAAGCGATTATAGTTTGATTCTGTTGGAAGAATCCGGTTGGGGATTCCTAGTGGTTCTGCAGCCATTCATAAGTTTCTTTTTTAGTACTGTAAAGGGTCCTAATGGGGTAATATGTAAACTGTAAGTGATTCTAGAGGTATTTGCTGGTTTTCTAACGGATCTACTGGAGTCTGATGGTCTCCCATGGCGACCCTGTGCTTATAGTCTCTGTTTAATGGTGTTCACTCGAATACAGGTGATATTCACGTGTCTCCAAAGAAACAGGAAGTCACAGCTTCATGGTCATAAGTAACTCACTAATAGTAAAAGAAACAGAAGTGAATTACACGCTGAATGCATCTTGAAAAGCTTTTAGATAAATAAAACTTTTAGATCTTGATTGGAAAATGCCAAGAAACCATTAGACATAATGGCCAGTTCATAATAGGGAGCAAAACAATATTTCTAATGATTTTTTTTTTTCTCAGCAGGGAGAATGAGTTACCCTGCTATCTGGCATTTAAAAAAAGACTTCAATTTTAAAGTAATTACAGTATAAAAATAAGTGATGATTGTAAGAGTTTAAAATGCGAGCTTAACAAACGTTATTATTCAGAAATGAATTTATTATATATTCAGAACTGCACTGGTTGGTGTTTTTTTTTTTTTTTTTTTTTTTACAAAGACTGATCAGATCTTGTTTATTCTACAACTTTTTAGCTCTTCAGTAGGTTCCAGTGGACCCTTGGTGGGACAGGCACTCGCACAGGGGCCTAAGTTTCTTTTTTTTTTATTTCCGGATAATTATGCGTGTGAAAATTGTGGCTATTTTGTCCATATTAAACAAATAGCAGCCTGGCACTATAAACTCAGCCGGCTGCGTCGGAGCCTTGTTAAGCCGAAGGGCACTCCAGCGTAGTGCAAGAGCTATTAATTGTGTTTGCTTTCAAACATGGCGACATGATTGTTGTTTGTCCTTGCTGATACAGGACGTGTGTAATCGTTTGTCTCGGCTGCTGAGTCAGTGAAGTGGCGAGGAATGCGCCCGATTCCTACAGACAAACCAGGGCGCTGTGTATGATTTAACGTCGGACTAATGTGCGTGTTTATCTCCGAGCAGCGCCCCGTCCACCGAAGACTCTCCGTGTTGATTGTTTAATTGTCTTATTCTGTCGGTTTATGTATGAGTGTGCATTCGAGACTCCAGGCTGAGTTTGCACTAAATGAGCGGAAGTGCTTAGTGACAATTAGCGCAAGTCAACACCGTGAGGCCCCGCTGTGGCTGAATGGACTTATTTTCCAGCTACTTATTATAGCGGTTGTAGCAGAGAGCAGACATGACCCGGATAATGTGGACATACCAGTGAGACTGCACCTATTCTTCTATTCTTTTCACACACACAAACACAGGAGAAGTGAAAATACAGTCACCGTATAAACGCTAAGTTGATTGAGGTTTGTAGCGGTGTCATTATGTTGGTGTGTAATTTGCGCTCAGAGCCGTTTCAGGACTCTCGCTTAGGCATGGCGGTATTTAACCATCTCGAATATCTCAATAAAAGGCCATGTGTTGCTTGAGATTGCCAAGTAACGAGGAGGGAAACTTTCTCATTCAGCAGCTGTTGTTACTCGGAGGCACCCGCGTGTTAATTTCGACGTTTATTTGTATGGAAGATTGAGTTTAGGGATATGGATCTGTTGGGCGTGTCATCTACCAAAGTAACATCGTAGTACATACTGTATTCCTCTAAGATCCCTGCTGGATCTATCAAGGTTCTTCAAGGAACTAGTAGACCTTTTTAAGAACCAATCGGTCAGTTTGAGAGCCTGTACAGTGTGTTGGGGTTTCTCTAAGAGGTGGTGAAAAAACAACAAGAAAAGTGGTGGTTCTCAGTGGTTAAGGCGTTAGACTTGGGAATTCAAGTCCCAGCACTGCCAAGTTCTCACCGTAGGATCCTTCAGAAAGAACGCTGCATTGCTGCCTCACTGGTCCATGGTTTGAACCGGTTATTGTCCATATGGGTCTCCTTCAGGTTCTCCTGTTTCTCCAAACATTACCGTATATTTTGTCTCAGTGCACGTCTCTACCCGGAATCCTCTGATGAGTTCTGGGTTCCAAGTTCTGTTGTGGTGGAAAGGTTTAGGCACCATTACCAGCACTGGTACTTGGTGGCTGTTTAAGATCTGCACTGCTTATGTCTAAACCGAACACTTTGAGTATCGCTGTGGATCTGAAGCACTTCAGAGAGTAAAGTGTTGCTCTGTGCTCCTTGATGATTCATCCGACAGTTTGCTTTTTGTGACATGGTTTCACCCTGATGCTGCTGCTGTCGCTTTGGCAAAGCCAACATCGTTCTGAGCCGCCCTGCTAAACGCCTGCTGCTCGAGCCTGAGGGATGAACACGGGAGTTCGGCTTTAAACCCGAATCCTTTTCATATTCCAGAACGTCGCGCGGAGTCAAACCAGGTTAACCGTGCTGTGAGAGGACTTAACCGGGAGTTCCCCTACTTTCCTTCCTCCTGCTAAGATAAACACGGGGGGTCGGCTCCAAACACAACGACGGTGGCGTGGCAGCTCACACCGTGTGCGCGTGCATCTGTTTGAGCATGGAATAGTGCAAGGATGTGCAAAACCAACACGCAATTTCCTGCACAGTTAAATCCTAGATTAAGTGCAGTTTGATGTTCGCTCCGCCTCAGAATGGAGGGGTTAGCAGGCTTAGCGTGGAATTCGGGACACCTCAACGGAGGGCTCACTGGCACGACTTTCTTTTCTTTAATTCAACTGGAATGTGTACTACAGGAGATCTTTAGTATTCAGCACTCTTTGACTGTTTTACTCGCTCTTTCTATGAGCACGTTGACATGTCCTTGGCCCAGCCCCAGGTTTAGCACCTGTGCAGCAGGTTGAAGTGATCACCGACGCCTGACTGCGCTGTGCATTGTGACAAGCGTTTGAAAGTGATTGGGTTGCACTTTACATCCACTGGCCTTGGTGTGACAGCCGCTAAGACGTCCCAGCCCAATTCCCAAATGAGTTGAGATGCCGAATGATCTGGCCGTGCTCCAATTCTCCCGCGCGTTCACGTCACGGTTGCCTGATCACTTGTCCGAGTGAGTTTTAGGAATTACGGTGGAGTGTCCCGGCATGCAAATAAACTAGTTTTGGTGGTGGTTAAAGCCGCTCTTTGTGTCCTAAATCCTGGTTTATGCTTCCTCGGAAATCCATCGCGAAGCTCCCCAAACAAACCGCTGATATCCTGGAACGTTTAAGGTTTTTCAGGAGTGTGCGCGGTTCTTAGATACTCGCAGACAAAGATCTAAGTCCATATTTTATTGTCTTTCTGTAAAAAATAAATAAATAAATAAATAAATTCAGCAACATATGTAGTTTCATCTCATTTGATTTAAAGGTTGAAGGTTCAAAGGTGAGGTTCTCAGAAGTCTTCCTGACAAAGCCAGGTGTTGGACAAGAACGACTGTCTGGAAAACAGTAACTTGGTGGATTAAAGATGCATACAGGTATGCGAAGGCTCCATTAAGGAGAAAACATTTATCGACTATAACGCTTGACACGCAGCGTGATTTAGAATGAAGGCGAGTACCGTCTTGCGTCTGTGAAATGTACCAATTATACAAATAGTGTTTCATTATTATCTCTAAATCAACCGAATTCCCAGCCCGTCACACAGTCCCGGTGAAGGAAATGTGTAGACCTGCCTTGTTCAGCCACTCTCAGGTTCTTTTACAAAATTCCGAAGCTTTCACGTACTTGTCCAGAACGATGCGAAGCCAGCGTTTAGCCGTCTGGCTAATGTCACACGTGGTCGATGTGCTAAAGATGTTGCCGTTTCACCAGACCATGACAGGATTTTTATTTTCAGCCTGTAATTTTGGTGCAAACGGATATCCGAAACCCAGCAGAAAATGATAATTGATAGGCGGTTCCTGATGATAAACATTCCATGTTTTCCCAACATTGTAATTAGTGCATTGTAAAGCGCAAGCATACTCGAATAGCTTGGAGTAATTGGTGTTTCAGCAGAGCTGCGTGGAAGTGCTTGTGGATTGTGAAGGACATTACGGGCAGCGTAGCGGGTTGGGAGAAACTCCCCGGAGTTCGTTGGTGGTTGAACACACGCTAATGTTTTTGGTGAACCAACGTTTTCATGTAGCATACCACCCAAGAAAGCCTGGTCTGTCGAGGACAAATGTGTAATAATGTAGCAGGTGGTGAAACAAAGGCTTGCCGAGAGATATTTACTTAACCTTTTAACAATTAAATCACATGGCTGGACATTTAGGAATGATCACAATTCCGGGCGAACGGCTCTCAAGCCAACCAGGCCTCTGCACAGATTGTTAATTTCCTTTACTGATACATTTCCTGTTCCAGCCCCGAATCCCCTCGTGCCTCTTAAAACTGACGCCGGAACGAACCACTTGCATGTCTTTTCTCTGTTGCGATGCTCGTTCACGCGCTCCGTAAATCCCTTTTCCCATGACTCTTAATGCAAAAGAATCCTATTAGCTAGGTGTGTGCAATTTGGAAAAGCGTTAATCATTCGGCATTGTTAGAAGCAGTCTGTCCACACACACACAAGCAGTACAGCACTTAAAAGCCCAAAGGTCACAGGGTGAGGGAGGGTCAGAGGTCAAGGAATGCCGGGTAAGATTTCTGGAAGAGCTTTGTGCGTCGGTTTTGGATTGAGATGAAGCAGGTGGTGAAGGTGCGACGACGGAATGAACCCTCTTCGCCCGGGCCTTTCTCCTCCCTTTAGCCCCATCTGAAGAAACAGGATAAGGGCTTTAATTGAATCACGCACGCCTTTTGTTCGCTTCCTACGGTGCAGCGTCTTTGTCTTCTAAAAGGATGAATTTGGAGCTTGAGGATTTTGACCTCATTTTCGAGGCGGGAGAGGCGCTTGTTCTCCCCCCGCTGTTCTGCTTTTTAATGTAAAATCGATTACCCTCGACGTGAAAGAGCAGCCCACTTTTCAAGACGAGCCCGAGCCCGTGCGAATCGGGCACTTCTGAATGCAGCAGACGAGAAAACAGTGCTTCAATGTCTTTGTCGTTTTTGCTCCCGACATGCTGGAGGAGAGCGAATTTCTCTCCTTCGCTCACACCTAATCCTCGGAACACCTTGGGGCGCGGAGAGTCGCTGAGGGCAACAAGCTATGACAGATCTGTAGCAGCGCTGAGGGTTAGTCAAAGCAACCCGAGCCTCTGGATATGTGTGTGTGCTGCATAAACAACAACAGCAGCAGCAGCGGCAGCAGCGCCACGTACTTGGAGCATTAAGCATGAATCATAGGCGGAGCTTTGCCTTTCCACCATATGGTGTAAGCTGCTGGAACGTCATCGCCCAAGCGTGATGGAGTCGAGGGAACATTGGGAATAGAGTAATGTACCGGAGATATATCACAGTAAAAACACGGTCTGGAGCGTCACAGCAAAAAAAAAAAAAAAAAAAAAAAAAATGGCACCCATGAATAAACATCAGACTCGTCATAATCATCCTTCTTTTGTCGCTCGATTCTGATTGCCGTTTGAAAATGTGAGACGTTTCCATGGAAACGCGTGTTGAAATGGAGGACGGGCACGAGGTGAGGTGCAGCTCGCCATCTGTATAAAACGTTAACGAGTAAATTAGAAGATGAACATAATATGCATCAATAGCAAATAATAAGTACGGCGCTGGAGGAACCCCAGGTCTCCAAGTTTTGTGAATTCTGACCTAAGCTTGGCCTTAGACTTTGAACCAGTTGGACAATACCAGACAAGTGTTTCCTCCATCTACTTTCAGAGGAAGAAGCCTGTCACTGTTATACACGAAAAATGCGCCTGAATGCAATTAATACACGTTGAACGTAATTCTAATAGCGACCAGTACTAATGTACGTGGTTTCAGCGTTTGGTGGAAAGTCGGATTACAGGCCGTAACGATCGTCTTGAACAGACACGTTCCCCTTCCTTGTGGGAACCACCACAGTGACGAGATTTAAAAAAGAAAAATAAAAAAGAAAAAGTTTTTTAATATGTGTATGACCGGAATATGACCTCTTTCACTTAATCGAGTTGCGAGCCAAGTCAGTGACTGGATCTGCATTTTAGTTATTTTTTCCCACTGTGATTATCATTTTAAATGCGTTTGGGAGGAAAATATAGGATTATAGCGTACAGAATTACAAGGAGATTTTTTCCCCCTACATACCCTCAGTAAGATAACAAGATAACAAGCTTCATGCTATGAATCATCTTCCTGATTCAATAAAATCAAGCCTTCACTGAGATCATATTAAAACCGATTTTATGATGAGGCCCCGTATTTACTTGTGTTGTGCTGCCTTTTTCAACCTATATATCATTCTTCTATGCCAGTTTGTCTTTTTTTGTTCTGCCAAAAATGGTTCAGATTTATTTCATGTATTCCGGATGTAATGACCCAGAAACCGGGATGTGTTTTCTATAATCCGTGGAAGGTTGTATTCGTTATTGATGTGCTCGTGTGTCACATGGTTGCGGAGTGATTACAGGGGCGCTCATCTTCCGTAATGGTGCCATATAATCCAATTTTCAGACTACCGTATGTCCGTCCATCATCATGACTCTATTGTGGCATTTTTATTTTTTTTTTGCCTCTCCATCCCGCCGTCTTCTATTGTTTTCCTTTTCTCCGCCTTCATCTTGACCGATAAATGGCGCTCTCCCTGAGCTACCTCTCCCATTCAGCTGGACCGGTCGGGGATCTGGCTGGAAAGTCAACACAGCATGTTTCTTCTCTAATCCCTCCAGTCTCCCATAATCACACACACACACACACACACACACAAAACAGTGTTTAGACGTTTCTGCCATTTCTCCCTCCAAAGGGGAAACTTTGTACGGACTGCCCCTGCTCTGGCTCTTAATATTTCATAGTAATAAAGCCTCTTATCTGAGAACAACATCATATCCTTTCTTCATTAATCAGAAACAAAGTCTGAATGCTAAGATGTAGTGCTGCCTTTATAGAGGATACGATCATTCAGGCTGTTATGGCCTTGTGCTTTTGTTCAAACAAACTCCTAATTTGATCACGAGGAGCGGCCAACAATAAAGGAAGGCCATCTTCCTGTACTCTGGATGAGCAAAAGAGTGGGAGATCGGGGGGAGGACAAGAGGAGAAAATGAACTCCAGCTCCACTTAAGGAACTCCTTTCATTCAGCACTTGAATCAGAGCTCGACGAGGGTTTCAAAATCGATACGAATCAGGCATCCCAACAAACAAAAATGGCCTCCATCTTTCCCTTTTCTCTTTCGCGTTCCTCTACCCCCAGATCAATGAAGGCAAAATTGGCCCATGAACAAATCTGTCCGGCTCTCGGCGCACCGCTAAGTCTCTACGGTGAGCTAATTAATAGACAGATAGGCTGGTGCAGTTACCCTTGGCACCCTTAAGAGTACTGGGGAAGACGGAAGGGGGGTAGGTACTATTTATCTAAATTCCAATTACCCTCATGTGCACTGTTTGATGTTGCAGTCGGGTCAGCGCTCAGCAAGCAGCGCGAGCTCTTTGCATTTCAAAAACCCGGGAAGCGAGAAGTGTTGGTAGGGCTTCTGCAAGCGAGAGCGTGTTTTGTGCAGCCAGGTGTACAGCGAGCAATGGTACTTTGGGTTCTGCTGTTTGTCAAAACCTTCCCATAATTGTCCAGCATCTTATGTGTACGCTAGTACACAAAACCTCCAAATCCAACATCTCTGGATGGATCTGTTTGCTCCCGAAAGTGGTCTTTGACAGTGTTACGAAGCCTCACAAGCAATTGAAGTTGCTGTTATCTGTTTCATATGGTTGTAAAGTACATATCCGTACTCCTAGAAATAAGGGGTCCCTCAAAGTTTGCTAATAGTGCTGAGGAACTTGCATTTCTATTTGAAAAGCTGTCTGATATGGAAACAGTCTTGTAGCGTTGAAGGTTCTCAGCCCTGAAGAGCGCCCTACCCTACACATTTTAGCGGTTTCCCTTCTCCAACGTCCAGCGTCATGTATCTAGATGTTTACTGCGTTTTGAGGACGTGCTAAGATTTAAAAAAAAAAAAAAAAAAAAAAAAAGGAATATATATTTGTTTACGGAAGCTGTCTTTGAGGATGAAGCCTCTGGACATCCGGAGTACCTGTTCACGTGGTACTTATCCGGTTTTAGTCTCTCGTAATATTATTAAGAAAAAACAAGTTCCTGAAGGCTTTGGTTTGTTAAGTATGCTTAGCTTTCGCGAAGGTTGTTTATTTGGTGTTTGGAACCCTATGTGAAAAACTATGGTGGAGTTTAGGGGTTCTGACCTTCATCCTGGAATACCAGGAAGGGTTCCTCAGGGGTTCCTTGGTTTGCTGAGTGTACTTAGCTTTCTAGAAGCTTTCTGCTTCAGGACTGGGTTTGATAGGGAAATACTATGGTAGGTTCCATCCTAGAGAACCCCCTGTCCAGCACATTTTAGCATTTTCCAAGCTCTAACTCAGCTGATTCAACTCAGCCTGTTAATGATTGCATGAGGTGTGTTAGAGCAGGGAAAACCATAAAATGTGCATAGTTGGGTGCACCAGAGGGACCGAACTGAAGCACTTTTTTTCTGCTACAGGTTCAGCGTAACTATAAACAGCAGAAAGGCTGGAGGACGGCTGGCATTTTTATAGTGGGTACAGCTGTCTCTGGCTTCTGTCGGGATGGCAGGCTGTTTTGTTTAACCCGGCCGCTCTGGAGTGAGAAGCTTCTCTGTTTTGACTTTCCCTAAGCGCTGGTTGTTTGGTGTCAGACACTGACTTGAGTGCACTTGGAGACAAGCTCTGGCCCGTTTTGTTTTTCTAGCCATAAATGGAAGGCGCGATGAGCTGAGAGCCGTGTAGGTCACGGTGGACGACCCAAATAGCATGCTTGCTTTTTAGGAAAGAGCTTACACACCGACTCACCCTCTTAAAGGCAACGCAGGCAAACGCCATCGTATCGTTCCATTTTTTTTTACGGTACGGTGCTTGCGTTTTCGCCGTCCTCCGGTTGTTGCTCAATCGGCCTTTGTGATGCATCGGGATCAGTTTAGCAATCCGTTCACTTTCACAGACGTGAAAAATGCAGATGGCAGCCGTCGGAGATAAAGCGATGTGATAAGCCGTTGCCGATGGCTGCCAATGCACGACACTACAGCTGGTGCTGCATGCATTGACAAACTGCGGCTCGAGTCCGTCATCTTCCAGAACCTTCTGTCCCGCTGCTGCTTGACTCACGCGCTCCAGCTTGGCCAGCGACTTCTGACACCCAATATGGCAGCCTTTGACTAATTGACGCCACCTTGTCAACCCTAATTAACAGGCTAACGACGTTTTTCACTTTCGGCCAACCCAGATATTTAGGAGACTCTGCGACATCACATCTGCTTTTTCCCTCTTAGTTTTTTTTATTTTTTTTTTTCCCCCAATCTTTGTTTCCACTTCTGAATTCATGTGCATTACTCAGACTCTCATTTCCGTATCTTGTCACTTTTCTGCCACAGTTGATGAGGACAGATTTGCCGCCTGCTCATTTTTATCTAGCTTCTTATTTCTTCTTATTTCTGAAAGGAAAATAGGTGAGCTCTGCTGCATGAGCTGTGCTTTCCCCCCCCCCTTTTTTTCCATTCCTCATCCCCCCCCCCCCCCCCTCTTTTTTTATTTTCACTGACACTTCAAAGATGTTCTGTGTTTCTCCGTGTTAGAACTGAGCATGCTCGCCACACTAATTATCACTGTGAGGAAACAGAGGAGTCACTAATGATGAAGCAGCAGGGGCTTGAGAGCGCGTATCTGTTTGCGTGTGTACGGAGGTACGTTCTCGTGCACCGGTACGCGTATAGTGTCATTAAAATGTAATTGATTTTCTATTTTCTATCCGATGATGGAAGAGCGGTACGCCGAATCTCTGCTGTCAGTACACAGTAATCTGAATCTCTGCTGTCGGCGCGTGTCTTTCTGAACTCTGCCTTTCTGAACTCCTCTGAAGCTCTTTTTCTGGGTCAGCGAAAGCACACTGCGCTTCGGAGAACAGCGGGCCAATTAGAATATTCCAGAATACCACATCTGTCAGTAAAGCGCAGAGAAAAGCGAGCAGCAGGAAGCAGCCTATATGAAAATTTAGGATATTACAGTGTTATGTCAATATATAATCCAAAAATATGTTGTTTTGTTTTTGTTTTTTTTAAACAGGCCTGCTGTTTTTGCGTGAAAAGAAATAAAACACTCCGTGCTTGGAAAAGAAGCCTGTTTCCAATCTGACGTTGATTATTTTCCGATCCAGTGCATCCCACGGACGTGTCTTTGTTTTCCCCTTTCTACCACGGCAAACCGAATCTGTTCTGCTTTTTTCAATTAAAGCGTGGCGTGTCGTACGTCCAATTACGTATAATGTTGTAGCAGGATTGTTTCTAAATAACAACGTGCTGACACTAGTGACTCCTTGCTTAGAGAACGCATCCGGGCTCGTTTTAAAGCATCCACTCGCCGCCGTAACATCTGGATATCAGTTAAGATAATGTTGATTATTGCTAACGCGCCTAACTGTATGTTTTCCTGTCCGTTCCTTTTAGATCCGAGTGGATGGGATTTCTCCGCCTTCGCAGAACGTGCTGCTGTACGAGACGGTCACGGTGGTGGAGGGAAGCCCGATCCTGCGCGACATGGTGTTCAGCCCGGATTATCAGTACACCTACTTGTTGAGTGACAAACAGGTAACATCTGTTCAGTGTCTGCGTCTGCGCACCGTGCATAACGCAGTGTCGGCTGTTTACTGGTACTTCAAAGCAATCATACAGTATGAAACTTCCCAACCCAAAATAAACATCCGGAATGTTTTACTTCTTTTTTTTCTTTCACTCTAGCTATGAAGCTAAGCGGCATGTTGGGGATGCAAACCGCTTAGCCATATCTACATTCCAGCACATTTGTAAAACACTTTGATTTCTTTTCTTTCTTCACCTAAGTAGAAAATTGAAATTCTTAAATGGACTTTTTTTTTTTTTTTTTTCCTAAGCATGACGTAGGTTGGTTAAACTCAAATGCAAAACTAAAGACCTTTGTGAGACCAGACATCTCTCTCTCTCTCTCTCTCTCTCTCTCTCTCTCTCTCTCAAAATTTTTTTAAAAGGGGAAGAATTGTATAAATCGTATAAATATCTTTTCACTGTTCGCGTCTCATTTATCCCCGCGCCGCCGGCGACGTGCAGGAAAACATTTGCTCTGCGCCGTGAAGACTTCACACGGAAGAATAAAGACGCATTTGTCATGGCCCCGCCCCCTTTTAGCTGCCGAGTTTTTTTGTCTTAAGGATCACAAGCGGAATCTCGGATATGTTGTTTTAACATCTGCGCTACAGGAAGACGGAATATGAACTGATGTGTGTGAAAGTGTGTGAATGGGAGCCCCAGCTGGTGGTCTTAATAAGCTGTAGCGCCTCTCTCTTCTCTCCGCACGCCTCTGTTGGTGGGGAAGCGCGAGAACGGAGAACGCAGGACGAGTTCCTCCGCAGCTGAGGAAGACACTTAACGCGGTACAGCTGCGGAAAGAATGATGCCACAGTTCTTTCCTCTCTTTCTCTCGGTTCCTCTTCAAAACCCTTCCTCCCGATGCTCATTCGCGGATCTGGCGCGACGCAGAGACGAGCCGAGATTGCCTTCATTGTGGACGTCTCTGAAAGGAGTCGTATGAGAAAGGGATGTGACCTCCATGCGGCGGGTGTGTGGGAGAAAAGAGGAGCGAAAGCCTGTCGGAGAAAGAAAATCCTATCTGAGTGGAAGCCTTCAGCAGGGATAATATTTAGAGATTATTGTGTGTGAGCGTGAGGAAATAAAAGTACTAAAACTGCCAATATTTCCCCCGGTGTATAAGACAGGCACAGGCCATAAAGGGAGCAGTGTTCACTTAGCTAGGATTTATACTGAAGATGTCACGAGTGATGGCCGGAGACACAATAGGGAAGGAATAAAACATTTGGGGACACGCTGGCACAGAAAAATAATCAACAATGCGTTGAGTTACCGGTGAATCTTACATAGTGGCCCTTTAAATATAACACCATGTTTTTAACACAAGTCCCTGTGTGTGTGTGTACTATAGCAACGTATTAAAACAAATGCATTAATTAGTTTTAAGCCAGCCAAAAACATTCAGTACCTTCTGACCAATCAGGAGTTGGGAATTCTGCAGCGCTGCGGTCTAAAGTGAAACACCAGACAAAACACTTTATTGCAGCTGCACCAACGTCTTTCGTTTGGTGGATCCGTCCCCGCGCCAGCGCCAGCCTTCCGCAGAACAGAGTAAAAATCCGACTCGTCTCGCTCCGACAGTGGAGCTGCTCGTGTGAGAAAAGCTCCTCCAGTCAGCTCCAGATATTGATATTTATGTGAAGGATTGACTGAGATGTGCTGTGCATTAAAGCGACGATCGATCGTTTGTGTTCAGTGCTGATTAAAAGCTTTACCTTCGGATCATAAATGTCCGTGGCCATCTCTCGACCTGAGAACGTTAGCCGAGGAGCTGGATCAAGGCTTCGTACGGAGAGGGGGGAAAAAAAAAGTTTTAAGCACTCTGTTGCGGTTAAGGATCTGATAGTGTTTAGAAGGAAGAGCATACAATGGCTGATAACGTTCCAGTTGGTTTCCTTTCAGTGCCTGCAATCTGCTTGCTGCCAAAGGCTGATGGTAAATGAGAGACGAACGCCGGTTTTACACCCACCTAAACTGTAATTATGTAACAACTGTCACAGCATGTGATGGGTAAAACACATTTTGGAGCGTCTTAAATCCATTAGGTTGACTTGAATTGAAATGAATAAACTTTATATGCGGACTAGTTGGCTACTGGGGGTCATTAGCACTCCTAACTGACGGACACGTGGTGTCTGGGCTCTTCAGTGAAGGAGGTGTGGTTTCTGTCCGTGTTGGTTTTAGTAAAGGAGGCGTGGCCTTTGTGCTTGTTATTATCAGCGAAGAAGGTGTGGCCAATATCTCCAGCCTTTTCAGTGAAGAAGGCGTGGCCTCTAAGCATGTCAGTTTCAGTGAAGGAGGTGTGGCTCTTGTGCTGTCAGTATGGATGAAGGAGGCGTGGCCTCTGGCCATATCAGTCTCAGTGAAGGAGGCGTGGCCTCTGTGCTCTCAGGTTCCCACCCTCAGCCAATCAGGGCTAACACGGAGAGAGACAGCCATTCACGCTCACATCTACAGGCAATTTAGAGTATCCAGTTGACCTAATCTGTATGTCTTTGGGAGGAAACCGGAGCACCCAGATGAAACCCACGACAGGCATGGGCAGAACATGCAAACTCCAAACAGTAAGACCCTCGGTCGAGCCAGGGATGGAACCTGGAACGTTCTTGCTGTGAGGCGACAGAGCCACGCATCGTGTAATGGAAGGAGAGATCCACACAGCTCCAACATGTATCCACTTGTAGAAAATACACATGCATATGTATTTCTCCATTTATTCATGCCCAATCGTGTTGTGTTGGGAGGAGTGAAGAGGTCAGTCTGATTAATCAAGTGTGCTGTTATTTTCTATTTACTGCTTCCCTGCACTGTGAAGACGCATGGCGGGAAGATGATGACTCGCTGTGAAATATGAAACATGAAATATTAAATATGAAGCGAATGACAGGGAGTCAATAATTCATGCTCCGCACCGACAGACAAATTTGAATATTTCATTAGCAGCAGGTGCGCAGGCGGGTGAAGGGTCACGTTTGCTCACAAAGCCCTCTCGCAGTTGGTAGACGTGTTTCAGTTACGGTCGGCAAATGGTGAGGACGTTTCCAATTCTGCTGTCGTGTTACGCAAAAAATGGGAACAAAGGAAAAGCTAGTCACTCAGAGTGGATACCAAACCTTCTGCTTAACCTTGCAGTGATGCTTCAAACCCAGCACGGATGGATAGGCCGTGCGTTTAACTTTTCTTAAAGTCGACCACTGGGATGTGACCCTTTATCTGTCTGTGTGTGTGTGTGTGTGTGTGTGTGTGTGTACATATCCCAGTGTGTGTGTGGGGGTGTATAAAAAACCTGGACTGGAGGCAACGGATTATAAAACAGCGTATTTATGCTTGGCTGCATGGCAGAATAAATTAGCATAGAGCTCAATCTCGCTACACCTCGCCCACCCTCACTCACACACTTACACACTCTCTCTCTCTTTTCCTCACACACTCATTCCAGACTCCAGGCACTCTCTTTCTTCACATACCCAGACACGCACAGCTGTAGAGCCATCAGCTGCTCGGCACTTGAAAGCCACGGCCCTGTCCCTTTTGGGTGGGATTGTTTATTCCGCGCTCCGGTTTTTCTCACTGCGGCGTCTAATCTCGGCTCCGATCAAAGCAAGAGAAGGAGCGTTTTCGAGTCTGGAGCTCTAAAACACCCTCAGACAAACCAGACACGTTTCTGTTTGCAGGGAAATAAAACACTGCTACTGTACACAATACATAGACGACTTTATTTATTATGAGCATAGCTGGATCGCGTATCGGTCTCTTTCTTTCCTCATCGCTGTGTCAGTATGAAGTCAGTATATTTGCATTTATGTAAATAAATATCTGAATTAATTCAAGCATGTTATGTAAGTATGTAAATTCCTGCGTAGACCTGCATTTCTTTGTCTCTGTTTGTTTGTTTGTTTTATTGCAGTAATTTATTCCACCAAGGCTTAGGGTTTTATGTCAAGTCATGTACAGGATGTTTTTTGCGGGTTTCCTCCATGTTCTCCGACTCTCAAATATAAGCCAGTATGTGCATTGGATACTCTTAACCCTTTGATGTAATTGCACAATGGTGTTTGATTTGCCTTGGATCAGTAGCTCCTCCTATACACGGCGATGTTTCAACCCCTTCATTAGGGAACCTTGGTCACGCATGTAACCCTGATGTTTTCAATCTGCCGTCGACCGATTCCCCCGCGCGTCTGAGATGCCTCAAAATGAAGCACGCCGATGACCTTTTGCGGGTGCCGTTGCGTTCCAACAGTAATTATCCATTCAGCATTGATTTCACGTTGCCACACGTCGACAAATGATGTTAGATCAGTGCAGATCTAACGTCTGTTTGCCCACTCTATTGACTGCACATACCACTGCTGATAAAGCAACTTAGTTCAAACAAATACTAGCATGCCCACACACACACACACACACACACACACACACACTCACACAATAACATTATTCATGTAATTCCCATCCCAGGCCTCCCACTCTCTCCTTATATAAGCTACCGTTCATTGCTTGGCTGCCTGCTCATGCATTTTCAAATCCAAAGTTATGAAAGTTTGAAAGTTATGATATATGCAGCTGCTTTTGTTTCGGTCTTTTACACTGAGCTTTCCTAAGTCATCATTATTCTTGACTGTGATGGATTTGGTCTTGTACAAGAGTCACTGGCGGTGTTTTCTGTTATGGCAAGCCAACCTCCTGATCTAAGGTCTAGAGAACTGGGCCTGCAAGTGGTTTGGGTTCAACTTTGAGACGAACTTCGACCCAGCGGAACCTGGCCATGCTTAATTCAAGGATGAAGAGCTGGCCAAGATTTCCAAAAGTCTAAAACCATCGTGTTGATCATTTGGTATCAAGTGGCATGGGTCGAGTTCAGGCACTGGCAACTTGTTGGTGGGAATGAGCTAACAGTAAGTTAAGACATCAGCCCACTTTCTGCTTTCGGCTTTCGGACGGATTCCACAAACCATACGATATAACTGCAGACCAAACCGACGATGTCTGAAGGCTTTTCCTGCCATGTCATGCAAACTACGCAGACGGACACACTACATGACCAAACCTATGACTGGTCGTTACAAGCAAGTCATGCCCAAGCCAGTTAATTCCAAGATGGATGACTTTAAGCAGACTTTCCCTATAGACTTGGAAATAGTCGTGAAATTCCACTGGAACACTCGTATGTGACGGCCAACACAAAACTGTAAAGATGAAAACGCCTGAAGGAGTGAGTTGCTTATTCCAGTTGTTTAACCCATGAGCATCAACTGACCGGTTGATACTAATACTGATCTCAGATAAATCAAAGTCTTGGCACTTCAGCCATTCAGCTAATGTTCAGTATTAGAGTCTTTGACTCGCGAGGAACAAGTATACAACGAATTTCTCTTAGTGGTTGAGTCAGACAACGTACAATACGTTATACATATAAAAATAATTAAGATCTCAGACAGTAAACGTACAATAATTTACAGTGACCTCTAGCTGTAGTTACATATAATTAAAGCGCAGTGGGCTGTTAAATGCATGTGTTAAATGGTAAAGGTTACAGAGGTGGGATGTGAGAAGTGTCCTTGTTCAACAGGATTGTGGCCTGGGGAAAGGTGTAAGGCGATAAAGCAATGTTAAGTTGCAGATTACAGGAAAGGGTTTAAAACCGGCGTCACATAGTTATAGTAAAGAAATCCCACAGCTGGCATGCCGGTTTAAGAAGCGACCCTGTTGGCGAAAGCCGCTCCCAATAACATTCAGCCCTTCCTCATTTGTTCGCAACTTCCGACCAAAGGGCAGGAGTGAATGTGTTGAGGTATTTCAAATATGATCGCCAGACCCCACGGTGGCTCTGACCCAATGTGTACTTTCTTCTCAGCTGGCACATTGACCGATAACTGGAGCTGCTCTCGTATTAAGGAGTGACTCGACTATTACAGCTTGTAAACCAGACCTGGTTTGTAAATAATATACATGTCGTCTGACCCACTAGCCAGCTAAATATATCCGTAATAATGAGCCTTAAATATTGGTAGTATAAAAGCTCTAACGCTGACCGGCAGAGTTACAGCGGAGTCACTTTATTGATTATCCTATTCTTAGCAGTTCAGATAATCAGTCGAATAAGACGTATCGATGCTAAGCAATAATTCTGGCGTCGGCCGTTCAGCAAAAGGTTGCAAGGCGATAGAGCAATGCTAAGACAGAGAGAGAGCTGGAACTTTATTAGTCCCTCGGGAAGGTTCCTCCGGGAAATTCGGTAAGCTGTGCGTTGCAGGTGAGGCTTTAAAACCGGTTAAATCCCAACATCAGGTGCATAACTATGGCTTAGAAACACGGTTAACAGGAGAAAGCCACTTGGCAACGTTCTGGAAAAAGGACAAGCGCGAGAGTGTCGAGGTATTTAAAACAAACGATATGGCCACCAGACACCAAAGTGGCTCGGATACAAATTAGCTCAGCGTGTAATGTTTACTTTTATTCTCAGCTAGCACACGACGCTGTTTCAGCAAGTCTAATTCCCAGTTGGGAATCTGATATAGCGCAGAGTCAGACTCTCTGTAGTAGTTACCTAGATATCAGGTTTACAGTGTTTGCTGGTGATACGTGGGAGCACGGAGGCAAGCGAACTATTTTTGCTACCATTTGGTTATTAATTATTCATTGCGTGTAGGTGTCGGGGTCATGTTTGTGCCATTGTGGGTGGTATAAACATAAGTGTATGTGTTTCTGTACACGCGTTTCTCCATCCGAGGCGATACAATGCACGTCTCGTATGTCTGATGCATCAGCAGTACTTTTAAAGCAGGCAGTCTTTCAGTATTATTACTATTTAGGGTTGGCTCGCAAACTTTTCCGCCAATGCACTCTGTTTGACTTCGTCCAGCTGTTGAGAAATATTGAAATCTTTACCCCATCATGACAATGTGACAATGAAACTGCCAGATGTCTGTTTAACTCGCTGGTATGTTTAGACTCTGGGCAATTTCCCTGCAAATGTACATGCCTAAGGCTGTGTGTGTGTGTGTGTGTGTGTTGCAGGTGACCCGTCTCCCAGTGGAGAGCTGTTCACAGTACAGGAGCTGTAAGAGCTGTCTAGGCTCCGGAGATCCTCACTGTGGCTGGTGTGTCCTTCACAACAAGTGAGTCACTCTATTCACACTTTACCGGGGGAATTCTGGTGTTATTTATTGCTTAAACATTCGCATCAGACAAGTAACAATATTGTGATTTCATGTCAAAATAATAGCCATGATTGCATTATACTGAAAATGTGCCTGTCTCATTACTTTTACTTGTATCCATTTTCCTGCTCACTTTTTTTTTTCCCTTGGATAAAATCCCTATCATACTTTTTCTTTTTCACGAATACACGAGTTAGTTGGGCTTGTCTGCGGTATTGAAGGTTACGGAGACACGTTTTGGATTTGTGCAGGAAGACCCGGAAAAAACAAGCACCTATTCACCTGCTTTCATATACCATATTAAAAAAAAAAAATCTGTAACGGGATGTTTGACAAGCACATACGCGTTTAGCCAGCTTATAAACTCAAATCTAACTAAACTAGTTCCTTAATGCAGGATTTCGAAGATTAACGCCGTGTTAATTGAACCCCACACGAGAAAGCATCCCTACAGCAACACGGAGCCCAAAATGAAAAATAACAGCGATATCTAGATGTACTTCATCCGAAGTGCTTAGCGAAAGACACAGAGCTACAGGACGGCCTTAAATCTGGCGTGCGCCGAGGTTTGTTGTAGGCTTGAGGTTTTTCGCCTGCGGTTATTAGAGCTACATTTTACACAGAGGACCATTCGGAGATGAAAATGCTCCGTTTTAAGATGTCTAACGCAGGCCGGGTTGGCAGTTCTCGGGAAAATACGCAGCTCGACTACTTCTGGACAAAACACACAGGAAGACCTGACAGGAGAGTGAAAAGCTTGGAAAAGGAACAAGGGAACTGTGGTGCGCGCGCATTTCTGGTGCCGTATCTGCAGATACGCGTCTCGTTATCGTGGGCGCTCCGTAAGGTTTGCAAGCTTCACGTCATGTCTTGCGACAGCGATGTTTCTGTACATTGCGAACGTTCTCATGGCGTATGTTTGCGGAAATCGGTTAGTTTTGATTCCGAATCATTTGCATTAGACCTTTTTAAGTCCCTGCCGGCTGCGTACTATTTTAAACTACCGACCGCTTTTTTTACACCCGCAAACGTCTTCCAAAATGAGCCCGACTTGCTGAAAAGATCGCTTCTTGGCAACCCTAACGTCAGAGGCTCTCGCAGGCAGGGGCTTTTTAACTGTAAAAACTTTCCGTGGACTCATCGTTATCTTTTATTATCGCAATCCAAAGCTTCAAACATTAGTCCGAGTACGTAACTGTGCGCAGTGGAACGATGCGATCCGTAGATCAAAGAAGCTTCTGCTGATAAAAACGTGCTTCTGTTAAAATTGCCATTAGATTCAAGTTCAAATTTATTGCAAGAATTTGATTTTAACAAAAAAAAAAAAAAAAAAAAAAAAAAAGGTCTCGGAACCCTGGCCTACCCGGGACCCCGCTCTGGGAACCGTGGTTCTAGTAGGCGTAGGATGGTTGTTGACCGTTATATGGTCCCTTAACTTCATTAATAAATTTTTTAATCCTAATGAATGACCTTTGGGGAGGTAAAGGAAGTGTTAGTGATGGATCCGTGGGAGGAAGACCATGTGTGAGCATGCAAGCTAGGAAAGGTTTTGACGTGTGTGTGTGTGTGTGTGTGTGTGTGTGTGTGTGTGTTTGCACTCCCTAACCAGTCGAGGTCTTGAAGCACAGACGGATCTGGTGGCCTTGGAAGCATTTTCTAAGAAGTGAAAAACATTGATTTCTTTTTTTTCCCCCATTCTTCTATGTGTGAAATCTGAGAAAAGGGTCTGTGTGTGTGTGTGTGTGTGTGTGTGTGTGTGTGTGTGTGTGTGAGAGTGGGTGAATGTGTGCGTTCTGTCTTCTACACCGAACAAAACCGAGCAGTCAGCAGTCAGGTCTGTTCTTCTCCGGCAGATGAAGTTATCCAGAGGTAGATGAATCTTCACAAGTCCGGTCGCGGGAGCGTGACGTGATCGTTCAAGCCCTGCAAACTTTCTCTTCGCTCCGTTATCCCTCCCCAGCCCGAGCGCCGTACCTTCTTCCTCATGATAAAGATCTTTAATTAAGATGCAAATCTGGGATTGATGGAATAATTAGCGCCGGTCTGCGCCGCACCCGTCGGAAAATGACATTTGTTTGCATATTAATGCCATATCCTCAGACTTTCCGTGACCTCGTGACAGCCGGCGCGCGGCACAATTAGTGGCCCATCAAGCAAAACGACGGCGAGAGGACGAGAGTTTAATGGATAACTCGTTCCTCGCTCCTCTCCCACACTCGTTTTTTTAACGCGACGAGGGTTACGAGGTGCCTAGCATCAAAATAAGCGAGGCAAGGACGGCGGGAGCGGGGTGTGACATTCGACCTGCACCGTGTTGCTCGCAGCGTCGTTCCCTGCCGGTCTCTCTTCATACACACGCAGATGACAGACGCATGAATAGGGGTCGGGGAAAAAAGGAAGGAGTAAGTAAAATGGGGAAGTGTGACGGCGCATTCATCTGTGGAACAGACAGGTCACAAGCTGAGAGCAGCCTGAACGCAGGAGGAGGGAGGGCGAGAGAGAGGGAGGGAGACGGATGGACAGATTTACACAGATTGAGAAAGCATTTAACCCGGGTGTTCTGTTCCGGTCCTCGTGAGCCATTTTAAAATGTTACTGAAAGTCATAATTTCAGCACAACACCTTACGAGTGGCCGCGTTCACGCCGCAAACCTGCACTCTCAGGAAAGACAGGTACCCAACCTGTCACCGGAGTGAGACCCTGAAGGGCCTTTTGCGCTTAAATATGAATGGAGTGTAGCTTTAAAAGGGATTCATGGAGTAAAATTAGACCTTAAGTACAGTCGTGCATTGAAAGGAACACTGCAATCACATCTCTAAAAGAATGATGCATACTGAAGGCAAGAAGGTTCCACCCTAGTGACAAGCAAATTTCGTTGTTCTGTAGCTTTAATCCGTTTATAGTTCGCGAGTCATGTCGTATACAGCCGTTCACACCCAAGTCCGTTCCTTTACCACTTTTTATGTCACATGATACGCCTGAGTGTGAACATGTACACCGCGTGTATCCGCGTTTCTTGTTATTGTAAATACATAAGTTTAGTCAAGTCCTATTAATTTACCGTACATACTGAATAGTGTGATTTGAGTTTATATGGAAATATATTCTATACGAAATCCAGCGCTCGGGAGTGAACAGAGCGTGAGCATTTCCGACGTTAGAAACCAAGCGTGCATCCTAAAGCCCAAACTCCCAAGGGTGTAGCTTTAGCTAATCTCATTTAAGGAACATAATTGGACTTTAAAGAGCCTTAAGGGTGCATTGATATTGTTTACACTTTGGAAAACCTGTAAAGTACCTTTTTTTTTTTTTTTCTCCCCCCCTGACAGTACGCGTGTGAAAGTCTTACAGCAGGTATTGTTTGAGCACGGGCACGTGTCCGTGTTTGTCGCCTGCCAGGAAATGACTTTTTAGCAGATGTTCAGGTTTCGCTGCAGCCTGAGCACTTTTCAGCATCGTGACACGCAACTTATCGTTACAAATCTGGCGCGTTGTTTTTATCTCGTCCTGTCTGTTTAATTACAGGCACTTGTGTTTTAAAGCGGAGATAATCAGGTGGGCTTTCAGATACGCGAGATACGGTGAAGATACGGTGTTGACATGATGCCAGGCTGTTTGTCTGCCACTGGTGGTGTAGACCCGTGTGTGTGTGTGTGTGTGTGTGTGTGTTGCTGCTCCCCCGGGGACATCACCACACACTGTTGCCATGAGAGATGGCTTTTTACAATTGTGTCAGAGAGAGAGAGAGAGAAGAGGGAGGGGCAGGGAGGCGGCTTTGACCTGTATATCTCTCCCTCTACTCCATGTTGTCTTGGCTTTGTGTTCAATTCCCCCAGGGCTCTTTAGTCTTCAGCCATCAAGTTAGCCAAGCCAGGGCACCGAAGGGGCGTGGGTGGGTGGGTGGGGGATATGGTGGGGTTAGGAGAGAGGAGGATACAGATAGAAGGAGGGAGGAGGGTGGGGGAGACAGAAAAAAAAAAAACAAAGTGCACCCTGGGAAATGGTCTGTGTCCATGGCAACGAGGGGAAAGTGGAAGATGGATTTGCAGTGCGATTCAAAGCGGTCCCATTTGGAGGGTTTAGCGGCGCTGCTGTGTAAGTGTGTGTACGTGTGTGTGTGGCACAGGGTGTGTGTGCAGGTCTCTGCATATGCAGTTATCAGGACTCAGGAGTTTCTCCTTGTCTTCATTAATGTTCTGTTAGCAGCTCAGACATGGCTGTGCTCAGTCTACCTGGCATCCGTACTCACCACACACACACACACACACACACACACACACAGATACATATGCAGCATAGTGTGTTTGAATGATGATCTTCTCACCACATCATTGGTGGAAAGATTTCACAAGAAACGCCTGTGTGGGAAAGGACGTGCACAAGGAATTTGCTTAGAGTAGTAGAGAATTTCGCTTTCTAGGTGAACTTTGCAAAACCATGGTAACGTCGTCGAACCTGTCGTTCCTGAACGAAACGAAAAGAGAAAAGCCGCTAACTTGATCGTTTTCCAATAATAGCATGCCTGAAGTATCTTATTCCTTTTTTACCACGCTGATTTGCCAACAATTACATTTTATTTTATTTTATTAATAAAAGAATGACGAGACATTGTCCTTTCATAGCTGCACTGGAACATCGACAAAACAGATTCCTTCCTGTTATCGCTTAAGTTATATCAGATATGAACTGTCAAACGTCACGTTACTGAGAAACCACGAAACGTAAGACTTCCCTGTGATGGAACGCTTAAGCTCTGGGTTATACAGTAACTGCTGCATGTGTGTACAGGAGCAGACGCAGCATGGGCAGCATTGTTCTCCTCACACACTCACCTGCATGCTTTATGTGTATCTGATGGATTGAAAGCGACACGTCACGACGGCACGTCGGAGCCAAAACACACCCGTGCGTGTCAGGTTTCCGAGTCAAACTGTAAAGTGTTTAGCCATTTCACGCACGGCGACGCTTAACACACCGACAAGCTCTGTTGGAACGTTCCGCTGTCGTCGTGATCGGTGTCATGAGCTGTGCGTCCAATCAAAAACTCCCCCTTGCTTCTCGAAGGCGTTTACTACAGTATTCTGGAAAATCCAGAAGACTGATTCTGATACTAATAGTTACAAAAGTTCTGGCACTAGAGACTCATTCCGTAAATGCTATAAAAAGGAAAACAAATCCGCTTAAGTAAGCATCGCCATGGCAACAGTAACACTATTTTGTTAAATAACAAAAGTTTATCATCATGCTTGGATTATCGTATCGTTTCCATGATACAAGTCTCCGCAAATGGTACTACAGAAATGATAATATATTACAACAAGCTCCGGCGCAATTATCTTACAGACAATTAATCAACACCAATCAGATTTAAGAAGTCGACAGCAGAGTGGTGTAAGAAAACGAATCGCAATTACACAGGATGCAAGTGACAAAAAAAAAACACACCTTTACAAGACATAATGAGACAAATGACAGCAAAGAGTTGAGAAACTGGAGGCAGGTGCAAACACTGATCCGGGAGTGGGCAATGAAATAAGAGCTCGGAAAAGAGAACGTGAAGTGTTTGTGAGGTTTTTTTTTAATCAGATGAGTAGTAATAATAATACAGGTAATAGCGTTATGATCATTTTACACCACTGCGCTGTTCAATTCTCAAATCTGATTGGTCGGATTTAAAAGGTGTTCATTAGAACAGCACCTCTGATGTAGTTCCAACACTTATGAGCACTCCGGGCTGCCGTTATTGCAAAATAATCAGCTCTGAGGTGGTGGCGATAACTCATCGGGATACATCACACCATCCAATCTTTGATTATTTCTCTGTAGCAACACACCCCGAAGTGTTGCATTCGGTACGTAGCATTAAGTAAAATGATCTAAAACTAAAAAAAGGTAGGATACATTAGGAAAGACATGAAAGATAAAATATAATGGACAACACAAGCTCTTAAATGCTCGTCAGTACTGACAGAGTTTAACAAAATAAAAACAAAACTTTCTCCGCCTTAGTTTAGAAAGTGATGACTTCTGTAATAACGATGCATGCTATAATAATGAAGTACCTTTCTATGAACAGGTACCAAAATCTTGGTGTTGGTTGCCAGTAATATAATCTTGAGCATGTTACCAAATCCTCAATACATAGTGGGTGGTTAAGCCACACCAAAACCCTGGCGTTGGACTCGAGCAGGTACCAAAACCTTGGCGTTGGTCCTACATAGGTAACAAAACCTTAGTGTTGGTCTTAAGCAGGTAACAAAACCTTAGTGTTGGTCTTAAGCAGGTAACAAAACCTTAGTGTTGGTCTTAAGTCAGTGGCAAAGCCTTGGTGTTGATCTTGAGTATGTACCATAATCCTAAACAGGTACCAAAATGTTTGTGTTGCACTTGAGCAGGTACCAGAACTTGAGCAGGTACCAACCTCTCTGTGTTGGTCTAAAGCCAGTACCAAAACTTCGGTTTTGGAAATGAGCAGGTAGCTAAATCTTAGTCTTGGTCTTAAGCTGGTACAAAAACCTTGGCTTTGGTTTTTATACCAGTATCAAAGTTTCGAGGCGATACCGAGCCTTGTTGTTGCGTTTAAGCAAAATCTTGGGGTTGGTCTTGAGAAGGTGACAAACCCTAAGCAGGTCCAAAGCATTAGCAGGTACCAAATCCTCGTTGCCAGTCTTAAGAAACTATACAGCTGTAACCTTTAAAGAAAGGACAGCTCTGGTCTGGTGCCAAAACTGCAGTGCAAAAGTAATGTCCCTTAGATTGATGTATGATCAGCGTTGAAAACTGAATTTGCTGAAAGATTTGGTTGTTCCTGTGAATGAGTTGATGAACAGTCACCTTTTGGATGGTTTTTGATCTTGGATGACTGACAGAAACTCACAAAGAAGTGCAAACCGTAAAACAGCGTCTCATCAATACACCTCACTCGCAACTAATCAGACCCAAGCAGACCATCGACTCGGAGACCGTTAGTCCTCAGCGCTTATCAATTAATGCACTTAATCGATCCTTTCTCTTCCTCATTCTTTCCTGAGCAACTTTGGAGAGCTTTTGTATAAAGTTGTGACGAGTTGACGAGTGTGTCTAGAGCTATTCTGTAGAAGGTTATTTCGATTCCGGGTTCTTACGAGTTCCAGATGACCCAGTGGTGTAATAAAGGATCACTTTCTAACCTGAAGAGGAATACTGTGGCATTGAGCCAACCACTGATCTAATGTGAAGGACACGAAATTAGGGAGAGTAATAGAATTCTGGGAACTTGAATTGGAGCAGGTGGATGAGCAAAGAGGAGGTCTGAAGAAGGGGAATGACTCAATTAAGAACGATAGTTACGCAGCTGTCCGTCCTGGGGACTGATTGGGTCAGGCTGTTGGATCAGATGTTTACCCTGAACTTGGACTGGAGGTTATTACTTGTTTCTCCTGGTCTTGAGTACCATCTTACATACAAAGCCAAAAGCTTTCATAATGGAAGGTACCAAGGTTTCTGTCTTCTGCTTTCCTGCCAGTTGGAAATATCTTCATACCAGGTAATGAGCTTCTCGTGCAGCATGGTTCCAGGTCCAATCATATCTAAAATAAGGAGCCTCCTAATCTATGAGTAAGTCATGGTGGAATTAGATTGGCTTTGGACCTAATCTCTACAGCATGGTAGCTCACCAGGAGTACGCTGTTGTCCTTGAAGTTTGGCGTTCCAAGAGACCTTTCGGAGAACAGATTGCAACATGTACATACCCAAAGAACCAGTTTGGAATTTCTTTGCTGCAGACACTTCTAACTGAACTAGCTAATTATCAACCTCTTTTGTGACTTGGCTCAAGGTTGAAACTGTGCAAAACCCTAAAACTGTAGATCAGTGATTCTTCAGGAATACAATTGAGACCCTTGCATTAGAGTCCAATAAATGGGCCATTGTGTAGTGGAATTTCTCTCATTAGGACAAACTGCGATATAATATACTCTCCAACTTTTTTGGAGGACGTGTAGAAAAGAGAGCTCGCCTATGAATTCTAACTGGAAAAGTCCGGAAAAGAAAAAAACTCTTACCTATTCAGGCGTCTCTTGAGAAGCCTTTTATTTTACGATTTCGTGTAATTGAGAATGACATAACCATCATTCATAGTAACATCTCAAATCCAACATTTGCTCTAAATGGGAGCACATGGTACGTCACGCTATAACCATCAGCTCTGAAAGCCAAAACGTCTGGGCTGAATTGTGTCTATAGTGGAAACAAATAGGAATATTCGAATAATATATAGGAATAATGGGAAACAAACCTTTTGTGGTAGTTTTGATCAATTATTCATGTGTTAATGGTACACGGCATCTTACCAAATTTCCCCGTGTGAAGTACTTAACGTATATAAGGTACGCCATTTCAGATTCGGCTTCAAAATTACTGATTGATGCAATTGGTACAATTTAAACAGTCCCCTATGCGTCATTGTCCCTACTGCTATGCAGACCAAACATTCACTGGCTTACATTATTGGGGAAAAAAAATCATATAATCATGTAATTTTTCTTTTTGACAAATGATGAAATAAAAGCAGTTCTTGGAAGTCGTTTGAACCCTCCTGTTTATTGAGCTCACTGATCTTTTTTAGAGACATTAAGTTCCTCAGCGGTAGGTCACAGTAGTGTTGTTAATGTTGTCACTGGCATTTTTCCACATTAGCAGCAAGAGATGACCCCTCGCTGGGAAAACAGGCCGACAACCTCAAATTAAGAAATGTTCCCTTCAACTCATGATTCATTAGCGATGTTAAAAGCAAATTAAATTTAAAGGACGTCTGATGAATGACATATTACCGAGAACAATGCTGTCAGTCATGTGTTGGCGCTGGACCAAAATGCAACGTAGAAGAAAAATCTTGATCTAGGATTATAAATGATATCAAACATGGCATTAGGATTTGAGGAGTTTGCTATGAAATTCACTTTAGTGATTTGTCTCGAACTAATGAAGAATGAAAATGATACTTTTGTGAATCAAATGTTTGTCGTTAAGATCCATAGGTCCAACGGGCTTCCTTATCAGCCAGAGCACCAAACAGAACCTCTTTATGATGCAAAGAACCCTTATCTATCCAAATATCTATTGAAAAAGCTCCCTTTTCTAGGAATGTATATAGATGAGAATGTTGTAGGGGTGTAATGCAATGCCACTGCCTGTATCTACTCCATATATCTGTCTATATTCTGATTTAATGTGGACATGGCTTAAAAAGGGAAACCTTGAAACACTTCCTCAACTCAGCTATATCATTCCAGTTCATACTATAGATGAGCATGGGGCTGTTATTTTAGTTTGTAAACTACCTTCCGTATTTTCGAATGAATTCCATCTATCCATTATCTATAGCGCTTTATCCGTCTGCGTCGCGGGGAAGCTGGAGCCAATCCCAGCATCTTGGGGTGAGAGGCGGGGTACACCCTGGGCAGGTCGCCAGTCCAC
>JAQQZR010000039.1:3864552-3877242 GCA_030068235.1 Notoglanidium macrostoma | reverse complement strand
TTGGTGGGGGCCCCCCCCCCCCCCCCCCCGCCCTTTTACCTCTCGGGAGTTTCTAAAATGCCTAAGGGCCGAGGAAAAAAGAGTCAACGTTCAGTTTAAAAATATATGAACCCGAATCAAAAGATGCTGCATACTTAAAATGTTGTGCTGTGCATAGCTTGGGTGCTTAAATAGTGCTTAAAACTTGAACTCGCTGACTTTCTTCTCAGTGATGCACAGAGTTGCTTTGCTTACTCACTGATGAGCAATCTGTCTATTCTAGTGGACCCTCTCGCGTGGACGTATTTCTAATTTCGCTGTGGAAAATAAATCGGTTTGTCATTACGTATAGAGTCATACCCTGTACACAGCTTCCTTTTTTAGCAACTGTGTCACATTCATCACTAATCAGCCAGTCGAACATTATAATATAAGTCTTTTTTTATAGATAATAGGCTTTTAGGTATTTCTTTAATAACCAATAATTAATATAGCATTTTTACTATTTAGATTTAGGATTTCTGTTGAACATTATTCCTTTTAGTTTGTAGAAATCATTGAAATTTTCACAAGCTATTCAGCATCACACTATATCGCATAAGAGGCACATTTGCATATTATTTGCATACCCTAATGTGATTGGCTCATGGTGGTACAAATGGATCTACTGTCTGTAGTCATTAGCCGTGCTGTTTATCAAAGCAAAAGATTTTTTTTTACTTTCGCACGAATTGGTTTTCCAGCCGATTCAATATTTCCACGAAGTTGAAATGGAAACACGTTTTTCGCATTTTTTTTTTTTTTAAGTCATATGACATGGCATGAAAAGCACATTTTTTAATTTTTTAAATATCGCTTCTATTATTTTTCCCCCCAATGGAAACCCGACTTTTGTTTGTGTAGCCCTTTGGGTGTGACACAGATCTGGTATTGCTTTGATTAGTTATTAAATAAAAGCTTTTTTGGGAGCGGACTCAGATTTTTGGACAGTTCTTCCAAAATGACCGTCTGGCCTGTTGACAACTGTGAGCTGTTTGCTTTTACTTGCACATCATTCGGATGTAAATCCAGAGATCTGTGCTGAGGTCTCAGTCTCGTGCACTCGGTTTGGGGAGGATATCAAGCGCCACTTAACTGGCAAATTACACCCTGCTAGTGCTCTCATCCCCTGCTCAAGAAATCCAGCCTTGCCACTGACACTGTGGAAAAGGTCCTGCCTCACTGCAGACTGTCATCAAATGAGAGTAATTGGCTCAGAGGTGTGAGTGGAGACTGGTTAAATTGGAGTGCGCTCCAGTCTCACGCTGCCGGCCCTAATATCCGCGCCCGGCCCGGGCAGGTTGGCGTGAAATAGAAGCCGGGATTGGCTGACAGCATCGAGCGGCTGCGTGTTCAGGAGGGAGGGCCCGAGGTGTAGTATCCATCCACACACACTCCTGTATGAATGGGAAGGATCAGCCTTGATCCGCACACACACTTCTGAAAGGCCGGAGAGGTGCGAGCATGCCTCAGGCTTGGGATACCTGCAGACTTTTGGAAGCACGATGATATTTTGGAAAAATTTGGACAGAATGGAAACGCCAGAAATTCAAGAACACGTTTTACCTGCATGTAAAAAAAATCAGCATGTCGACGAGACATTGAAGTGGGGTCCGTCTTTTAATTAAGCGTTTGGTCCAGCTTCTCCATCGCCACGAATATTTGGCTTGCCTTTACACTAATCAGGACCTGTTCCACTTTGCCTCCGCAAAAGAAAAACAAGCCATTTAACAAAATAATAAAACATTTTTTGGCTGGATGATTGCGCTGAATAATTGTATTTTTTTTAATACTGAGCAGCATAATTGTGCTTTCAGCTGTTAACATGCAGACCTAGCTTTGCGTAAATAAAAACCTGTTTTTTTTTTTTTTTTTGGGGATACTGTTGAAGAAAGATAAGCTCCTAATACACCGCAACCCTGACCAGGATAAATTGATTCATGTCTATCAGCAAAACGCTGCTGGTCTGGAACCAAGAATAGGTGACATCAGTAGGTTTCAGCAGGGTGGGTGGGGATGGGGAGGGTGGATTCATTTCATCGCCATGACAACAACTTTAAACGATTGTCATGAAAATAAGACACGTGGGGGTTGATGAGTGTAATTTATTCAAATTAACCAAAGATATATCAAAGAGCAATTTTATTGCCAGTTAGAACAAACTGAATGGAAGCTGTGTACCATTTTGCACATAATCATTATCTGCGACAATGTCTGGATATCTGAAGTGTGGCGTTATTGTGTGTTGCCACGGACTGCGAAGTATATATGATAATGTATTGAAAAAGCATTCATTAATTCCACACATTGTTTAATCTGACTTTTTTTTTTCTTTTTTTTTTTTAGCATCTCTCTATTAAAGCCCCTGTGTTAGTTGTTCCTATAGAAACATATTACAACTAACACGTTAATATAAGCCTGTAGAAACCTTTGGTTTTTTTCTATAATTACAGAAAATTAATCAAAGCCTTTTGAGCAATCTGAATAAAGAATTCAACAGCAGTGTGGTATAATTAAATCTGGTATACTCTAATTATTTTGGTCATGTTACATTTTGTAGCGGCATCGTTTTTAGGAAACACCCAATTATGGTTTCGTTTGGCTGGAAAATTGTTGAAACGTGAGCCAGATCTTAAAAAGTTTTTCTACTGGTTCCGTGAAACGCCACTGACACCGTGTTAGTGGAAAAGAGGGATTGGAGGGTTTGTTGTTATTTTTGTTTGTAAAGATTTGGACAGGAGTTGTGTTTGATGTGTGTGTGTGTGTGTGTGTGTGTGTGTGTGTGTGTGTGTGTGTGTGTGTTAGTTCGGACAGGGCATTGTATGGACGCTCTATGATTCAGTGCAGTGGGTGGAAAAGCAGCTGCTAATCCCCGAGGCCAGAACCTCCCGATCATTTCAGTCTTCTATCAGCGTGCTGTTCTGCCATTGAGCAGAGCCGAGTACATCACTTAACACAGCGAGCAAGCACAATCGCACATTGTGAGCTGAGCTTTTGTTTTTCCCCCCCCCCAACCTATTTAAAGTGCTCCGTTTGTGATTAGCATCAGAACGGCGGGGAGATGTGAATTCGCTTCTGAAAAGAGCAAGGAGAAGAAAGACGAGGAAAAAATTCTGAAGGCTGTAACATGATTTAAAAAAAAAAAAACCCAAACTGATCTTGGCTAAAAGTATGCAGGTTGTATTTTAGAGTATGAAATTGCCTCGTGTTCTGACACCCGTGCGCGCATACAGGTGTGCACGATAATCAATTCTTTGCCGTGTGTGTGTGTGTGCGCGCGCGCGTGAGGAAGCACAACCGATGATACATGCACACACGCAGACCCGAATGCTCCACACGTTCATGTTACACACAGTCACACAACAATCAATTTTCCCGTCTGCGCATGTGGAATCGGGCTCATGTGGCTGCGACGAGCTGGGCTCGCCTGTTGCCATGGTAACGCGGCTCCGGAGCAGAGCAAGGCCCTTCTACCTTTTTTTGCCAGCGCTGATCCTGTGCCAGATTTCCTCCTCTCACAAAAGCCCTGTGGGAGCGCTTAAACACCGGCCTCCATCTTTATTTCCCACAATCCTTCACCCGCTAGCATCCCTCCTCCCCTAGGGCTGTAATGACCACCTGAGAAAAGAAGAGTGAGATGCGTTTGAGTTTGAAGGAGTTGGATGCTTGATTGATAGATGGTATTCTTGTGCAAAGCATCTTTTGATGCATTTCCATGTGGAAGCTATAGTGCGCTTAAGGAGAGCAGTGTTACGAAATCTCTTATGTAAACCTTTGAAAAAAGGAAAAGAAATCTTTTTTTTTTCCCTCTTTCATCCTCCCTAGCATCTGTTTGTGAGGATTGCTTCTCGGTTTTTGGCTCTCAGCGTGCATTCATTAACCAGCATGTACTTCGGGACATCAACGCGCAACCTAGATTTGGAAGTGTCTGTGGAAACACGGGAGGCCATAAAATTCACATTATTTTAGTTGCAGTTTTTCCTTATTGAGATTTCTCTACAAGGATCGGGACATCATTATGTAAGAGCAGGAGGTGAAGATTTAGTAGCCTCAACCCTGAATCGATACAAAGGTATTTCAGTCTGATACACAACGCAACATCCAAAAAGACATGGTTTCCCGAGGTTGGTGTGGAAGAACTCGATTGGCCCGGAGAGAGCCCCGATCTCAACCCCATTAAACAGCATTGGGATGAATCTGAGCACCGTGTGCACCCGAGACCTTCTCGCCCATCATTACCCGACCTCTCTCGTGCGCTTGTGGCTAAATGAGCACGAATCTTCACAGCTACGCTCCAAAATCTATGGGAAAGCCGCCCCAGAAGAGTAGAGGTTATCAAAAGAACGAAGGGGGTCTGAATCTGGAATGGGATGTTCTAGATGTTCAACAAGCACACGTGGATGTGATCGGGCAAGTGTCCACATACTTTCGGCTGTGTAGTGTGGCCTCTGTATGTGAAGGGCCGTGGCCTCTGTGCCTGTCAGGTTTGGCGATTGAGGCGTGACTTCTGAGACAGTCAATCCAAGTAAAGACGAATGATATGTGGCCCCAATCTGGGCATGGTATAGGATCAGATTTGTTTCTGCATTTTATATCTTGATAAATAACTGTGCATTGCTTAGGGCCAAGTTGACATTAGATCATAACACTGTGTCAGCGCACATTAGCTTATCCAGCACTCAGGGATTTAGAGGCATCCTGGAACATAAGCTGCACCGTATTGTTTCACGCTCAAGGTCACAACCATACACTCACACGAACCTACACACCCACTTTTACACAGTTAGCTAGTCGTCCAACACCAGCTGTTCCTGTGTGGTTTTCTAAAGAGCGGGTGTCACTGTTTGCCCACACTCCCTTCTTGCCTTTCCTCTGCCTAAATAAAGACGGAGAGAATTGACGTGGGTTTAAAACCCTGACACAGCATCTTTCATCCAGGCCCTGCATATCTGAGCAGACTTTACTGCACACACAGACTGCAGCTTTACCCTTTGCCTCATTTAAAAATGCGACTCCCGAATCCTGAGTATAATGCGACCCTCGGCAGCGCATTCATTTCGAAAAGTGAGGACAGTGCCGGCGTCCAGATACGGGCTCTGCAACATTAGCTCGGCCTGTCATAATCCAGGCATTATTTCGCGCCTGAGCAATCCTTCTGCCAGAGATATTGTGTTTGCCACCCATCATTGTGGGGGTAGAGTAATACTCTGTAATTCTGTAAAGAGCACGAGGCAGGCTCACTCTCACTGCAACCGTCTCAAACATCTCGGAGAGCAATGGAGGCGTTTTTTAGACCAGCAGAGTGCTATTAGGAAAGGGAGAGAAAGAGCATGAAAGGGAGAGATACATTATTCTGAGCAGTGCAGCTCCAGGGTATAATGTGCTCAGACTGCTGAGAGCCTACTGAGGGGGATTTTTGAAGCACATCCCTGGAGGGAAAGATATGATTAGTATGGGACTAAGTGTACACTCCCCATACGAGCGCCAAGTGCATGCTCCCGGTGCTTACTCCCATTCAAGTCCAAGTGCCATCTCCATACACCTTCACCAAATCTTTTGTCCCTTATAAAGTCTCCAAGTGCATTCTCTGCACTCCTGACCAAGCACGCCATCCCTTCACAGACCAAGTGTGTGTTCCCAGTTCTTACTCCTTATACATTTTCCAAGTGCTTAGTTTTTGTACAGTCTCCATGTGCATTCTTCTCATGCACTCACCAGCTGTAAGCTCATAAAAAAGGGATCCTCAGAGGTTCTTAGGATGGGTAAGGGTTTATTGCTTCCTAAAGGAGTTCTTCTTGCAACCGTCTCTGGAAATCTTTTATTGTGGGTCATACATAGAATTACCCAAGAGGGGCAAACCTTCCTCCTAAGAGTTTTCATATACTTCTATGGAAGAGACATTTTGGCACCTAGAGATGTCTTTTGAGCAAGAAAGAGATGGTGGTTTGAGTGTCTGAAACACCAGGACACTGTGATTGGTCCATGTATTACCTGTTGCTTGCATCCTTGCACAGAGGGGTAGTTGTTTGATTTCCAGTTCCATTGTTTGCTGGTTTGCTCACGGTTGAGGAAACATTACGCATGAACAGGGATGCCAAGTGTCAAGAGATCGGCAGACAGATTTAACAAGGCTGGGCAGAACTCGATGAACTAAACAGACACGGTCAAAACCGGTAAAGGGGTAAATGACGCAAAAGGCTCAGTAACGTCACTCGTGGTACGCTAAGAGCTAGAGTTCTCAAAAACTAATTGAAAGTCCCAGTTACGTATGGGTGTGTGCTTATGGTGAGGTGGTTGTGTTTAGAAGTTTGGGAACTGGAACAGGGTAAGTGGCTTATGTGACAGGTCATATGACTGGGATTGTATGTCTCTGTTTGTCTGAGGAACTTATGGAAATGGAAGTCATTGGAATTCATGCTGGCTTGTGGAGCAGACATGACAGTAAGCAGCAGCTTGATTGCATTTGAACAAAAGTTGTTTGAAATGGTAAGTGAGTATCCGCTTCTGCATGACAGTTCCTGAAGAGATTTTCAAGATGTTCAAACGTACGTGTGAAACTTTGAAGAGACACTGGCGGAGAACAATCCTGAACACTTGGGGAAGTACTTCCAGCTTGTTCTCTTTTAGTATACTTAGGAGTGCATGTTTGCTAGTGGGTTTTTTGTTGTTGCTTGGAAGATACGAAAACGTTTACTTTCGGGAACCTTGAGAAGTGTTGGTTGAGGCGTTCTGCTACTGATCAGAAGATTGTGAGTTCAAATCCCAGCCCACCAAGCTGACACTGTTAGTTCCTCCCGTTAATCCCTAAACTGCTCAGTTGTATCCTGACGCAGTTGTACGTGAGCCAAAAGAGCAAATTACCGCAAAACCTCAAAGAGGATTCTCATCCAGACTTCAGTCTTAACTACCCCCAAGTGTAGTTACCTAGTGCATTCTCATCATGCGTTTATTATTTTACTACTCCATCGTATGCCTTCGCCAAGTTGCTTAGTGCCTAAACAGTTTCCAGCTGAATTCTCTGCATTTACGTATTCTCCAAGTGTTTAAGACCTTTGGAGATTCTCAAGTGCATGCTCCAAGTGTTTAATGTCTATACAGTCTCCAAGTGCATCCTCCAAGATGCTTGGTCTCTATACAGTCTAAGTGCATTTTCTTCACACATTCACCAAGTACTTAGTCCCTTTAAAGACCTCAAGGGTTTGCTCCCAGTGTTTACTTCATGTGCAGAGTACAAGTGCATTCTCCTCATACTGTTGCCAAGTGTTTAGTCCCTGTTCACACTCCAAGTGTCTGCTTAAGGCACACACTCGCAGTACGCCAAGAATACTTCTCTTTTATCTCCAAGTGCATGTTCCTACTATCTGAAAATGCAGTATGACCTTGAAAGCCATAGCCAGTGGGGGTTTTTAAACAATTCCGGTATCCTAAACACCCACAGACTGTCTCCTGATTTCCTGGCTGTGTGGAAGCCAGGTGTGCTGCAGGTCACAGTGCTCTCAATTACATGCAAAGTCAAATTGGCCTATTCGTGCCACAGTTAAATAGTTAGAAGGTCGGCTTGTAACCATCGGAGGTTCAGTGACCCTGACGGAGTAATCGTGCATGTCAAAGTGGACGTGGATGTTTCGTGACATATGGCGTGGTCAGATTTCCATAGCGGCGTCTTTACTACGCCACTTCCTCCCGAGCTAATCTGTGACCCGGGGCACACTCAAGATGTTAACATGCTGCAAACACGCGGTGAACACAATGGCAACATTGAAAATCTGCGTATTAGCTTCCTGCGGGAGATTCTTTAAACTCGTCGATGAGGTTCAGCTGTGTTGTTCAAAACACTGCCCACACTGCCCATACTTCCTCTCTCACACACACTTGCAGCTTCCTGATCCCCACTCATGCTGTTTTATGATCCTTAATGTGTCTCGGATCTGATGTGCGACGTGTCGCCCTCCGTTCGTCTCCCACTTCAGTACAGTGAGCACAAATAAGGAAAATAACATAAATGGAAGGAAATCTGAACCGACGATGTACAATATTTGAATTTTATCTCCTCCTAACCTCTTGCTCTCTCTTTCTCTGTAGGTGTTCATCATGTGTAAGCAGCCCTTTCCCCTGCAACTGGTGCAAATACCGGCACATCTGCACCAACAACGTGGCCGAGTGCTCCTTCCAGGAGGGCCGAGTCAGCAGCGTTGAGGTAAGAGACCACAAGCTCTGAATCAGCCTGAAGTTATTCACTCTGACCATGTTGACCGCAGCGGGGCTCGACTCCGTGATTCACCCCGGCTCAAGTGACTCACTAGCGACGGCAGTTTGAGACGGGGAACCGAGGAAATGTAAATATGTTTCGAGTAACCAATTGCGCTACAAGACGATTTGTCTCTTTCCAGTACGGAACCCATTTGCAGTCTTGAAACATAACAAAAACACATCTGTGACCATGATCTTGGACAAACTGTGTACTATACCTGTCAAATTCTCTTAAACATGACACTTTCGCTTATGATTTAGCATGTGACGGCAACACATGTTAATGGACTAATGTTTTTTTTTACTTGCGCTGACAGAACGAAACTTTGTCACAACAAATCAGTTACAGCTTTCCCTCTAAACTGCTACAAAGCTCTGACTGTCGAAAGCAATCGACACCTTCTGACCAATCAGAATCGGGTATTTGTACTGAACAAAAGAGTCATAAGATGAAAGTCGTCGCTTGTGATAACATCGTTTTATTTTCATGTTGCCGGCGACTACATTTCGAATACCTTGCGCATGTAAGAGTACAGCATCTTTAACCCATCTTGATCCGGACATGATTTGAAGTCTCCTCTCGTTAGTTTGATTCTAATTAGTCATGTGATCAGTAGAATCGGATATCTGAGGTTTTTTTTTCATGCTAGCTGCAGTGATTCGGTTTCATCGCATCGGGATACGGAACGCCGAACGATACAGTATATGATCCAGCTGTTTGCGTGGCTGTTTGTTCACTCAGCACTCGACGTGAAGGACGGCAGTGTTCATGTGGAGAGGGTGTGAATGTTAAACATCCTCGTTTTGTGTGAGTCGAGAAGTGGAACAACAGCCCTGTGTCTGTGCGTCTCCATCCACTTTAACACCCCGAAGCCTCTCGACCTTGACCTTTGAACCTCGAGCTAGTATCTCACACACTCGGTGCTCTGGCTCAGTGTGTGTCTGTGTATTCGCCTGATGGTGGTTTAGCTCATACAATCACGTCTTTCATTGAGAAGAGGCACACTGTGTTGGGCTGAAGAGTGGGACATTTCAAGCTTGCTTTTTGATTTGAATCTAATCTCAACCTAATATGAGTGTGAAATAAACATTAAGGCTGCAGATCGCTTACTCGGGATAAAAGTGTGGTATTGTGTAACTGACATTTAACTAACATTAACTAGCTACCACACAGACACAGACAGGAATTCTGATTTTGTGTTAGCCAGCTTCATGTAGTTTGAAAACATTTGTAACGCGAGCAGACTTTTAGCAAAATGTCCATAAACAAACTTTTACCCAATGTTAATATTAACCATCTCACCACCCCAACTCTGTCGTGCTAGCTAACCGAGGTTACTTAACTACCAGTTGATGTTTCAGTTAACGTTAATTATTTAGCTAGCTTACAGAAACTAAATTAGCTAAATTCATTTTAATTGGTTTTTTCTACATTTTCCTCAAAGGGATCAATAAAGTGCCTGTCTGTCTGTCCATTTGTCTATCTATCGATCCTTTAACCATGTTAAAAAGGTCGTCTCAACCTTCCCGGAATCCGAAGTGTTGTTTTTGTTTTGAAAGCCATGTCCGCTACCAGCTAGCTATGTATGCAGATTCACTCATAGTGACCTCTTTGAAACCCATCTCGAACTTTTTCTTCATTCACAAGTCATACGTGGAATTTCTGAACAAACCGTCCCTTTTCTTTTATTTCCTCGCGTCTTCTTTCCGAGACGGACGAGGCCGGTTCTGGTCCGTCACAAACGGAATAACCGTACGGAAACTGAATGGATCGGTTGAAAGATTTTAAACCCTTGATACTTCAGTTTAATATCTATGGTCTAGGATGTCGCCGGATCGTTGCGGATCATTTCCGCAATCGATGGCACAGAAAATGGCGACTCGATACTTGCCGCAATGGATTCTGGGAAGTGTGAGCCGGCACCTTTAAGGTTTAACTTAGCTGTCATTAGATAGCTTGCTCGCATAAACCCCTAGTTAGCTTGCGTCTTATTAGCTAGCTAATTATCATTAAACAATGTGCTGGTTTCCGTCAGGCACAAAGGAAGTCACCCTTCTGAACGTCTCTCGGCGTGTTCCTGCTCTCGCAAGGAGACTGAAGATGCAGTTTTCCACCAGGCTTTTTGTTTATTTGTGGGTTTTTCTTTTGTCCAGACAGGTTCATCCGACATCACGCCGAAGTGTTTGTAAGCTCTCCCTCTCAATCAGCTGAATTCGGTCCATTTCAGATCATTTATTCATAAAGTGCAGTTATGAGAACTGAACGGTGGTTAATAATGGAGTGTGCGGTGTTGGGGTTTAACATCAGGAAGCGTTGTCTGAGTTGGAGGAGTTTACATTATTAACTGCCGTCGTCTCTGTTCGTGTTTCCTGTTGTATCCGAGACGTGCTCGGGTGTTTGATACCTTTTTTTTCCATCGCAGTTTCAGTCACATGCTTCGATTTTATTCCCTTTTTTTTTTTTTTTAAATCAGTTTCTACATTTCTATTACTTTCTCTAAACATTTAGCTCGGACCTGCTTCCTTGATTTTTGAATTTGAATATCAGCTGACCGGCTTATGATGTCATAACGGGATTTGCGGCAGCTGACCAATCAGCAGCTTTACATCCAACATAATGCTGCATATACATTACAACAGGAAATGGCTTTTAATGTGTTCAGCTCGGCTATTTTTGCATTTTCCACACACTTTCTTCCCGTTTTTCTTTTCATTTCTGCTTTTTTACTATATTAAACCTTCTTTTCCTTCCCTACTTACCGTTTCATTCTTCTTTTATCCCTCGCCCTCCATTTAATCAATCATATGACAATTGTAATATACATTTTATACTATTGTTCGATGCATTATCACATTATTAGTTACCCTTAAAAATATTTAAGTGTTTAAAACCTTTAAATGCTCCGTTCATAAATGTGGTTTTGGATTTACGGCTACATTTTAATGCTCAAAATGATTTATTGCTCCTACTTTGTGATCTATATGTTCAATTTCTCTAGTAAACATTAGTATATATAAAACGATTGTATGTCATCATGCCCTGTTTGTTTTTTTCTATTAGTATGGGCTTGAGTAATTTTGCAATAGAAACGTTGACTCGTAAATGTAACGTTACCATCCATACGCGTTACAATCCCAAAAATAAGCCTAATTCTAACTTGAACCCTAAAACCGAGTCATAACCCTCAAGCAGCCCTTTGAAGAAGTGAGGACCGAACAAGATGTCCCCGCTTCCCAAAAATGTCCTCACTCTGTCGGTTAAATATGTGTTTCTGTCCTCAATGCATAGCAAATACAAGCACACACACACACTGTAAATTCTGAAGCGTGGGACGTAACGAACAGAACACCAGAGTTCATCTTTCTTATGTTCGTCCGTCGCTTCACTTTCAGCTCTTTTTCAAGCGCGTTATTTCCTTTAGGAAATGCAAATCTAATATCACTGTTCTGTTGACAACGCTGCTCTCTGTTAATATAAACGAGCGAGCTTCCTGCTGTGATATAAATATGAGTCATAAGAAAGCGCTCTCCGGGACTGTAATCACGTTACAATGGCTGACCTGTTCGGTCAATAGTGTCACTGTAGCAGTCGCTATTTAACGGCAGCCTCTGTGTCTGATTCATAAACTCACAAAAGTCAATACGGCTTTCTCTCCTCACTTCCAGTTCCAGGCGGCCGGCGGGCGAGAAGCCGAGGCATTTCGGCGTCCATAATTCCGATGCTGGTTCAACGAGGGAATTATTAACTATGCGTATGCTAACGATGCGGGAGCCGCGGGAGAAACGAGGTTAATTGGATCTGTAATGCAACCGCAGAGATAATAAGGCATAATGATAGGCAGATGAGAGATGGAAAATAATTTGACACGTGATTGAGGGCCAGTGTAAGCACAGCGGCAGAGTGACACGTACAGTTAACAGCACGGCGACAGCGTGTGACGCACACCGAGAGCGAGAGAGGCAGAGACGGACAGAGAGAGAGAGAGAGACTAAAGGAAAGAGGAGAGAAGAACAACTGCATCCTTTTCTTTCATGGTATGCAGGACGGCGGACGCGCCGCACCGCGCCGCGCCACGCCGCACAGCGCCACGCTCCCGTCGGCTACTGACACATTTTAATTTTACACTTAAATGAACACCAGAGAGATTCACTATCAGAGTGCAGATACGCCATCTCTCTCTCTCTCTCTCTTTCTCTCTCTCTCTCTCTCCCCCATGTTCCCTCTATCAGCCTCTATCTCCACCTCTCTCTCTCTCCCCATGTTCCCTCTATCAGCCTCTATCTCCACCTCTCTCTCTCTCCCCATGTTCCCTCTATCAGCCTCTATCTCCACCTCTCTCTCTCTCCCCATGTTCCCTCTATCAGCCTCTATCTCCACCTCTCTCTCTCTCCCCATGTTCCCTCTATCAGCCTCTATCTCCA
>JAQQZR010000039.1:3828474-3848967 GCA_030068235.1 Notoglanidium macrostoma | reverse complement strand
TGTCTGTGTTGGCCCTGTGGTGGACTGGCGACCTGCCCAGGGTGTACCCCGCCTCTCACCCCAAGATGCTGAGATTGGCTCCGGCTTCCCCGCGACCCAGACGGATAAAGCGCTATAGATAATGGATGGATGGATACTGATGAGTCAGATTTTAACTTGTGAAGTGGCATCTTCTTGCGTCCCCCAATGCGGTCCTGTAACCGTTCTTAGATCAGATATTGGAAACATCGATCGCCTTTCTAGATGAGTATTACTGTATTAATATGGAAATGTTTAATTTATTCCTTTCCACCATGATGTATTCATAATGACCGAGAAGAATCAGCAAGCCTTATAAATCAGTTGAAACCTCCACACGAGCCCTTACAGGCTATAAATCTGAATCTGCCTTTGGCTCTGAAAGAAAACCCTACCCCCACATCCCATCTCTCTCATTCTGTTCTTCTCATCTCATCTCATCTCATCGCCCTTCCCCCTGTTTCCTTGATCCCTTTGTTTCTCACCTCTCTCATTCTCTCAGCTTTGTGTAAGGATGGTCAGATTAATCGATACTCTGATTACCAGTGACACAGCAAACAGATCACACAGTCTCTTCCTCCTGCCCTCCCTTCTTTTTTTCCTTCCTTCCTTCCTTCCCTTTCCCCTCCTTGACCTCTGCCTCTCTTACTTGTCATGCATCTTCGGAACTGAATAGCAATTCAACACCGGTAAAGACATGCTACAGATTACTCCCATTCCCAAAGGGGTGTATGTCATCATCTGCGTCTTCCTTCCCCGCTCATATACACAGGCTAGCACGCGCTCTTGCACACTCATACACGCAAGGCAACAACAATCAATCACTGTGTCCGTCAAGGCAAATGGCCCCGCATCTCCTCCTCAGCCGGCAAGCCAGGTGACTCTGAGGCCACGGCGCCCATGCTAATGAAATTGTGAGCATCCTCAGATGGGTGACAGAGAATCAATCAGCCTTATCTTTCCACACTCATGGCCCTGGCATGGCTTTATTAGATTCACCGTAGCTGTTTTTCAACTCTGAACTCTGTCACCACAGCATCGGTCTGACTGGGTTGAGATCATTCCCGAAGAATGTTACATAGAAATGATGTTCGGAATCTCAGGACGCTGGAGAAAGCGCTTCCTCTGTAAAAGTGGTTAGGATTTTGTAGCCTTTCCTCATCCTGTCTTGTGCCAGACATTCATTCATTCATTACTTGGTACACTTTTTAAGTCTGGTCTATGTTCTAGACCAGGGGTCGTCCACAGGCGGACTGGGGTTCGGATGCAAATCCAACAAAGTATTTCAGCAAAAAAAACAGCAAGTTAAAAGACGGATAGAGAAGCATGGGGTTATCCTCTGTTTCAAATTCACACCCGATGCATTTTCGTTCGTGAAACGTTCCGCCACTATGGAACAAAAGAACCACTTCACGTTAACCTACCTGTAAAATTCAGTTCTGAGGAAAAATACACGAACTTCACTATGAAAGGTCTACCAGAGTGCTAGTCCATTCTCTTCCAGCCAAAGAGTGTGAAAATGAATGCTCATTTAGAACAACTGTGGTTCTAGCAAAGCCATTCACTGACTCGGAGATAAAACGCATGTGAGAATTTGCTGATCCATTGCAGAAATTTTATGTAGCTGAATATTTGAATAATTGATTTATCCTTATGCACCAACAACCCGTAGCTAAACCACCGCTGTGTGAAATGTGACCATTAAAAGTTTGGTCATTTTTAAATACCTAAAGTTATTTCCAGAGGAACATTACACACCATATTAGTCACAAATGATTTCATTAACTGACAGCACCAGCTACTTGGCACACCTGTTTGAACTCGTACGCTTCAGTAGCTCTCAGTTATTTTCAAAAGCTGCGTTAAAAAAAAAAAGTGCTGAACCCCTGAATCTCCCGCAGGCACTGGTATTGAGTTACAGCCAGTTCGCCTGCTCATATCCTGATGCAAATGTGCTCCCTCAGGCCATGTCTCACACTGGAGCAACAACCCATTATTTTTGACAAAAAATCAAGTTAACTTGTCCTATGTTCTCCCTAATTTCTCCGCTGCTTTCCGCCCCTGCTTGGTCCCAGCCATTAGACAGCTGCCTTTTCAGCTTGTCACAATACCGCTATTGTGTGACTTCAGAATCTTTTAGGCAATGAAGGACCATACTGTACTCGCTCAATGTGGTAGTCAGAGGTACGATTTAGATTCTGATTTAATTTCGAGCAGAGGAATCGAAGATTGAGAGATGTGTAATTATGAAACGCATTGGAAGTCACTGAAGGGAAACTAGCGTATTAATAATTATCGTGGTGATGTTGACAGATTTCATTTATTACACGTGTTCGGAAATAACAGGCACAGACATAATTAGACTTCAGATCACTCAAAATCTACAAGGGTGTTCTCCAGGGGTGTGTTTTAAGCCCATTCCGGTTTCTGAAGGAAGTGCTTGTATGGATATTTGTGGATTTCTCCCAACACTACCTTATTTTTTTTTTTTTTATCCTCAAGCAGCCCAGATCATCTGAACCTATTTGTTCATAATAGTTTTCTTGTATACAGGCATTGCAGTTGTTTCAATGACATAATTAGACTTCAGCTCACTCAAAATCTATAAGGGTGTACCTCTGGGTTGTGTTTTAAGCCTGTTCTTTTTTTTTTTTTCCATATTCAGATCTCTTTTGTTCATAATCATTTTTCTTGTACACATACTTTACACATATGTGTGATTAGACATAGCAATCAAAGATTATTTGGATTTTAGAGCACTTCAAATCCACACGGGTGTACCTCAGGGGTGTGTTCTAAGCCCGTTCGTTTTTCCTCGTTCAGATATCACAGACGGTCTCAGTTGCTTAACGTTTGTTTTCTCTAACCTTACCTTATTTGTTCTTCATCAGTTCTGACCACCATCTTTAATTTATAAATGTTTTCTGTGGTACAGACGTTACACTTGTGTGCTAAACGATCTGTCGCATCATAAATAAGACCCCGCGAAAACGTTTTGTTCTGTTACTGGTCCTAGTAACTTGATTGGAGCTGCGTTTCCACACCGGCTGATACCCAAACCTACACAGGCCACTTTCTCTCGGATTTATCTCAACACATGACGTGTACTGCTGACATCAGCGAAACACAGGAACTCAACCTGCATACATTACTCTCTCCCATGCACTCGACTTTTCAGATGCATTACAGGTGCATGAGTTAAAACATTCTATATGTTTAGGTTTACTTTCATTGCAAGATGAACCATTTATGGAACCATTATGCAAGCCAGAAAAGGATTCAGGGGTTTTTCAGTCCATATCTCTTTTTTTTTTCCCCCCGAACAAAACATGAACAAAACATCCGAAATGAATCCAGAGTTGCGTGTTGGTGTTGCTAAGCGCCGGTGACCCCTTAGCGACAAGCACCCGCCGTGTTACCGGGGAAATAATTAGCACGGAGGCCTTTTTCACCTCAATGCCTAAGTTATGAAGTAGCCTCTCGAGAGAGCGCCTTACAAAGAAGGCCATTACCCTCTGCGCAGGGTAGTGCAGGCTTTTTGAATAAAAACACTTAAATGTTATTTTTGTCAGGCTTTTTGAACCAGCTCCCCCTCATTATTCTATTATTCTCATCAAGTGCTCAATCAGGCATTAGCGTTTTTGTGCTGCGCCATGGAGAGGAACATGCAAAGAAAGAAAAAGGGAAGTTGAATGTGCATCACGGTAACATGTGAATGGACCCTGTTTCAAACTAGGGCTGCGAGTTTCCAGCGGCGATCTCGGTTAAGTGAAACGGCACAAGAAGCGTCACTTATTTAAGCAGAAAAAGGAACGTTTTCTTGATTCTCTTTTGAGCCATTTCATCATAATACGATGTTACGCATTAAATGAGTGTTGTAGCAGGTGGGCTTTATGGAAATAAATTGATCGGTTAATGTAATGTTCAGTCTGCGGTACCAACCTCAAGCCTCGAGCGATTTCTGTGTATTAAGAGCCTCAGCTGTTCTGGAAAATCTAAATCAAGAAATTGCCCTTTAAGTGATATTCCAGAAAGTTCTGTTTGAGATCACGGTAGTCCTCATGGGGAAGGAATGCTTTGGTTTCACTTGGATCAGTCCACCTAGCTCATTTATGATGACACGAGTACAACCGTTCTTCGTTCTGTCTCTTTATCGCTGTTACCAAATAGTCTGCAATGGTATCATTCCTTATTTCCAAGGGGAAATGACCTAAAACCAAATAACAGTTGGTTTGGCACAGACAGCCATCGTTTCTGCATTAGTTACCGTAACCCAGAGTTATCATTCCCCTCTCCTCCGCACAGTAATTAAATACATGACGCAACACGTGGGCCAGCAAATTATATTCTATTATTGCTGGTAGAAGCCCAGTAACAAGATCTCAGAAATTAGGTTAGCATTAAATAACACACACTGCAGACCCATTCCCATACGTCATCTGAGCTTTCTGCTGAGTCTGGCCTCGTTTGATAACTTCAATTAAATGTACAGCAAAACCTCCGTCATTAAGCCAGATTGATTTTCGTTCCGTCACCGAAGGGACCCAGCACCGATGAGTCAAAACGGAGCCGAACGAAGCTTTATCTAACTCTTAAGTAAACATCTACGAAAGAATAAAATCCTAGTTCATGCTTAAAGGTCTCGTTCCGTTATAATTAATTGCGATCGCTTAAGTTCCGAAAAAGAAGATTGGAGGGATTTATTTATATATTTGTTTGTCTGTTTATTTATTTATTTGCCCCGCGAGTCTCTGCACGGTTATTCATCATCGCCGATGCCGTAAACAGCAGCGCTGTATTAACTTCACTGCACTAAGTAGACTGTTGAGCACATCATTTATTAAGAGAGAGCTTTTAAAAAAAACCCAGCCAGCTCTTCCCACGCTCAGTGCGCGCTGAGCTCCGGCGTAGAAACGGGATTGTAATAAACCCACCATGATGTAGGAAATGTAATCAAAATGGCAGAGATGGCCTTCGGTATTCCTGCTTTCGGTTCCCAGTGCTGATGGTGTATTTGTTGTAGTGTGTCTAACTGTGTGTCTGGGCTGCTGATGGGTTCGTGAGGTGACAGGAAAAAAAGGGGGTGTTTTGAAGGTAAGAATACCTTCTTCTTTTTTTTTTTTTTGTCGTTTACTGGTTGTTCCCAATGAGGCTCCTGACAGATTCAGGCCAGGCTGTCTCATCACGCAGCACTGTGATACTGTGGGAAGACAAGCCTAAGGAAAATCAATTCACTTCTGGCACAGATAAGCTGTATTGTACAGACCAACACAAAGGCCCGAGCACATTTACACTCTGCGCCTAATCTCCTCGAAGCTGGCCTGCCTTCCACGGGGAAAGAAGCTATAGGCAAGAAATACATCATATTACTACCCGTAATACATTGTGTATGATTTTCTCTGCCGGCGCTTTCATCACCATCGCTTATGCATGACAACAACCTATTATATCTATTTATATATTTATTTATTTGGGATTTATGCAGTGCTATCGTTCCCTTTTTTCATTCTCCAAAGTCCCATTGTTGGATTTAAACCCAAATTGCAAATACTGTCAATACAATAGACAGCGTTTCCTTTGGAATTTTTATTTATTTATTTATTTATTTATTTTTAGACTACAGGTATATTTCCTGAAGCCCAGAATCCTCCTTAATCCTCCCTTTCACAGAATCTCCAATTATTGTCCCAAACTCTTATACTCTGTTATTCTCATAAGCCTCCACGATAACAAATTTCAGAGATAAGCTGGCGCTGTTCAGACGCGACCCCCGTGACCTTTGGCGCTACCCGGGTCGTCCATAATTGACCCCAATTACGCCGTACGAAGCAGCACAGCTGGGTCCGACGGAGACGTGCAGCCGCTTGGGAGGCCGGTGTCAACAGGTTGAGAGAGCCTCGCTTCAGCTTTTCGTCACCCTCAGCACAACTTTGCGCGCTCCACTTCCTCTCAGACATTTCGCCCGGAGCAGCTGGGGAAAGACTTAAGACCAACACACATCGAGGACACTTTTTTTTTTTTTCCAAATTGTTTGCGGCCTCTCCGGCTGCTAGAGAATGTTCATGATGTAGTGTTTGCCCTGTAGTGATTGATTTGGCCCGCACGGCTGAACGAGCCTGGGTGTAGCAGCTGACGTTTCACTCAGCCCTAATGACCGGCTGAAGGAACGGATCGCTCCACTCCTTTGGTTCTGCGCTTTTTGGTTTTGCCCTAAATGGAAATGAAAGTGGTGCAGCTTCTCTGCTGGAGCTCTCTAGTCCACCGATCGGCATTATGAACCCAGCATTTATCCAGAGAGAGGGAAAGACAGTACGGCAGCGTGTAGCGAGGCCAGGTTTATTTAACACTCAATCCAGGAGCTCATTCTGGTTCACTCGCATATGTTTTTTTCCTCTCTCTCTCTCCCTCACTCTCTAGATATGCTCATGACGGCTGCGATCGATGGTGCTGCTCAGCGATATTCTCGCCGACTTGGTTCGCCTAAGTGCTCTCACCGCTTTCACTAATTAAAAAGTGAACAGTAAAACCTCCACCTCCTCCTTCTCTGCTCTGTATTAGAAGACAAAAAATGGTTCTGTTTACGCCACTGCGGTTCTCAATCACAGCGTGCAACTTTGCAAAGTAATAACGTCAGACTTGAGTCGATTTTTGCTTTTTATATCAAGAAAACTATTATGGGTTGGAGGAATTCTATATCTGGTGACCTGAGACCCAGACTCTGAGAGGTTTGATCGAGGTGTGCTTTGGGGTTTTAAGGCCAAGCTTTAATGCATTTTTCTCGGATTACGCTTCGTGCTTTGTGTTTTGGGTCAGATTCCTGGGTCTCTTTTGATTCCCCTTTTGGTGTACTCAATCAGCTGGGAGTCCTGCGTTTGCTTCTTTAGTTTTGCACTCGCGTTACGAATCTTTTTCCAGCTCACAAGTCAAATCCCCAAAATCTTTTCTAGCCTCAAACCTCCTCCAGTTCTTCAGTGATGTCACACACGCTTGATGTGGTTTAGGATTCAGTGTAATTGTAATTTTTAAGCATGTCTAACATTTCACCATGTAGCTAAAGATAGATATGAATCATCAATAAACATAACCTAGAACCACAATGTGACCGACCGGGTAGACGTTTTCTCACAGCCCAACTATCCCCATCATGCGAGATTATCGATTTATTTACCACAAAGTGCTTGACAGAAAAATGTTTGAGTCTTGATTCTGTGATTTTCTTCAGTCCTGTGCTCTGAATAGCTTGTTTGGTCATGCTGGAAACGGTGCGGTGCGCAGAAGCGCAAATGCATGGAGAGTCTGTCAGATTGCACCTGTCCAAGATCCTAAAGCTTGTGGCCAGAAAAGTGCACAAAAGATATCACACGCTCTCTATCAATTGCGCTGCGGCGTCTGAGACCTCAGGCAACCACTTATTTCTTAGTGTATGTTGTTATCATGCCCCACCCTAATCCCTGCCTTGTAAAGTTTATACGTGGAACTGTACTGAAAAGATGAATTAAAATTCATACGCACCAGCTATTCCTAGCCACACGTATCTCAATAATGTGATTTGCAGCAAGTATATGATTGATGTATGCTTTTTTTTTTATGAAAGAGGCATGCTGCAGATTTCCATTGTTTTGTGAAATAAGTATCAATTGCAGTCACAAAGGCAAAATCTTACATGTGACCCAAACACTACTTCACATTATCTGATGCTACATTGTTTTCCATTAGCTTTACCTGAGGGCGTCTTTAACCCCATGCTGCCTCACTAACTATCTCTGGACAGCATAACTGTATATAATAACGCCTTGGAGGAACTCAATCCACTCACGTAGCGTCTATATTGTGTCTGTTTATCTTCTGCAGTACTGGTATGAAGGTAATGAGATGGGGGACCTGCCAGTGGATTTCTCCATCGTCTGGGACGGAGACTTTCCCATCGACAAGCCCTCTGCTCTGAAAGGTACGTTCATAACCTGTACGCGAGAATTAATCTGACATCTCTACAGCAGCAGATCAGAGCTGCTGCCTTTCATAACAACATAATTAATAGATAAAGGCCAGCTGATATCAGAAAATAAAAGACAAGGTGGAGGCAACAATCACCACAACACGGCGTGGTTTTTTTTCCTTTTAAAGCCATTTTGATGTTCAACGGATGCGATTTAGCCCACACTCCTTAGCATTAAAAACATACATAATTATTGTTTATTTTTTGTTTTATTCTGTATGGTTTGCTTACTCATAACTTAAAAACCCAACTGTCATTTTTTTTCTTTTTGCTCCGCCGCAGGCTGCCTTTATACGATTGTTGTCATTTCCATTGTAGCCTGTAAATGATTAATTGCAACATTGCTGTCCATGACAAAAAGTCAGGGCGATTAATTAAGGTAAGCAAATGCTAAATTTAATAGTTACGACAATAAAGCTGAACAAGCTCAGGCTTGGCAGATTGCTAATAAAATTTAACATCCCATTAAAACACTGAATTTTGATAGTGAAGTAATCAAAGCTTCCTAGTAGCATGGGGAGATTTCAGGATTTACTAATGCTAAACTCGCTGCCTTTGGCCAGGTTTAAACATCCGTATCTACGTCCTTAGATGTGCCGTGGTCACACTGGAGAAGAAGAAGTGTACTTACTTCCGGATTCTAGGCACTGGTGTTGTATGAGGTGGCCTGGGGTGCAGTTGGTGTTCCGAACATGACACTCGAGTTCTTCCACTCCAACCTTGGCAGACCATGGAGGTTTGGGCCTCTTAGCGTCAGTGAAGGGAAATTGTAACACTACAGCGTATGCGTCCAACTTTGTGGCAACGTTTTGTTGAAGCGTATATGGGTGTGATGGTCAGGGGTGCACATACTTTTGGCCACGTCTTTGAAACTACCCTGATATTGTAGCTAGCTAACCGTCATGAACTGCTGTTAGTTTCATCCATGTGATTATATTGTATAATTCAGTATAAACTATAGTTACATGTGAGTCTTTCTTCCTCTTCCTTATTGGGACACTTTCTGGATTGTTCTAATGACATCACATCGCCGTAGCAATGACAGTCTGATTAAAGAATAAGGTTGACGGTATTACGCTGAAACTCTCGATTAAACCCGTGGAGGTTTAAGGGTCGTCATGTTTCCAGGTACACAAAAGGACACACCTCGTCATTCCGACCAATCAGTGTTCACTTGAAGCATCATAAATACACACAGCATGTTGCTAGGATGTTGTCGGGCAGTTAGAGCGCATGTGTGTGATATGATAAGCGTAACCAAAGCCTCACATCTTTTACTCATTGGGCTGAACGGTGTCCAGATCATGGCTGTGTTTACTGCTCAAGCTTACATTGAAGGTTTTAAGCCCCCTAGTGGTAGAACGTGAGGATGAAGGAAAAATATAAATAGATAAACAGATTTTTTTTTTTATCTTCTCTTCTTTGTGTCCATAGTTTCATAGTTTATTCAGTGCTTTAGCCTGCTTCGTTGGACAGAACTGACTTTTTCCATCTACTCAGTCTGATATGGACATGTTCCCATCTAGACGAGCATATTTTATTAATAGATTACCTCAGCGTCTATTTTTGTTTCATGGCTTCATTTTGCGGCCGGTACAAAAAAAAGTGTCCTTTGTCCCCGCTGTGTCATGTACAAATTATATTTCCGAGTGAAACGGAAAATGAGAACGGACTGATTTACTGGAGCTTTTGATCTTTTGTATAGAGAGGAGATGGCGAGAGAAATTCAAACACCCCAAATTTGACTATGCTATGAAAAAAAAAAAAAAAACCCCAGAAGGTTTAACATTTGTGCCATCTGTTTCCAACAAAGATGTCTATAGCACTATAAATAGCATGCAGCTCAAATACAACATTAATTCAAAACAAATTCTGTGATCGGGGTAGACAAATCATATATTTAATAAAAACACTCATCGCTAGGCAGACATATTGCAGACATACTGCTAAAGCTACAGCTGTGAGTACGAACACCAGCCATGTCTGTTGTTTACATTCATTAGGATAATGTTAGGTGTTTTCTTACATGTGAATGAGACATGATGTAGCTGGATATGACAACGACGCACGCGCCACGCTCCTCTCCCCAGCGCTAGTAGTCAGGCGTCTCGCGTTCATGCGTTTTGGAGAGAGGGTTGAAGGGAAGGGGTGGGATTTTTCCGTTTCCTTTTCCAAAATGACCTACCCTAGTGTTTTTGCTAGCATAACATAATAACTTATAATGGGCTAGTTGGCTATGCTTTAATACAGACTACGCGGAATGAATGAGCTTATGTTCAATATTCAATTAAATTCAAAATAACGTCTCCTTACGCTGGGCCTGTGATAGTGATCGGTCCATTCCTGTGCAATAACAAGTTGTGCTGTTGATCGGTTAATCTAATGAAAAATAAGAATTGGTCCGTGTTTCAACAATCCAGGTTTACATTTACAGCCAGTCAAGGCCTAGACGTTAATTAAACTTTCAATTTATATTATTGAAGTTTGGTCCATTTTTGCTCACATTTAGAACCGTTTCATTCTATAACATCGAATCCAGCTTAGTTTTATACAGTTCTCATATATCAGACTTCTCATTAAGCACTCTTTTGATGTTATCAGTAATGTTTTCAGCAGAAACTCAATACACACCGTTACGTTACACACCGTGCGTGACTTTGACGTTTGACACCAGATTTAGTAAACTTGACTGATCACAAGTTAAAGATTCAGAGAGAGGAAAACAGAAAGCAAATGAAGTAGGAAAATCTGAATTCCTCCTACGGTTCTTCTGATGGAGGTGATTGTGTGTGTGTGTGTGTGTGTGTGTGTGTGTGTGTGTGTGTGTGTGTGTGCGTGTAGTAGTAGGGACCAGTGTGTCCAGCATCCATCCTGCTCCCTGGCCTCATCCAATCAATACACACCAACTCAACCACCTGCACTTACCCCAGCATGGCTGCTTATTGCAATTACCCAGAGAGCAAGGGCCTACATATGTGTGTGTGAGTGTGTGTGTGTGTGTGAGGCAGAGCAGCCAGCTGAGTACAGTAAATGCAGGCGTGGGCTTTGCCTTGGCTGCTTTCACCCTTACAGTTCAATTATCGACTCAGTGCGAGCTGCTGGCTCCACTCCCACTGCTGACCTGCCTTCATCCAGCCAGAAGAGTGCAACACTTTATCCCTCCCTCCCTCCTCTCTCTCACTCTCTCGGTGTGTGTGTGTGTGTGTGTGTGTGATGGTGTTGCTGGATGTGCTCTCCACACAGCTCTCCTGTATAAGTGTGAGGCTCAGAGGGACAGCTGCGGTCTGTGTCTGAAGGCAAACAGCATGTTCGAGTGTGGCTGGTGTTTGGCAGATAAGCGCTGTCTCCTGAAGCAGCACTGCCCTTCAGCCGAACACAACTGGATGCACCAGGGCCGCCGCAACGTGCGCTGCAGCCATCCCCACATTGCCAAGGTAACACACACACACACACACAACTACATGTACCCATATCCGCTTTAATATAGAAACAGTCCCTGTGTTCACAGCAAAGCACCTGACATTCACTAAAAGCTAGAAAGCAAAACAAGTGGGCGGGGCCAAACAGGTAAGCGTGGCTTAGCTTTAAAACAATTAGTGACGTAAAAGTCACAATAATAAGTTTTCTATAATTTGTACATTTCTGTTAAAGGTGCTCGTTATTTTTCGTCTTCTAGCTGACAAGCATTTTAATTAAAAAAAAAAAAAAAAAAAAAAAAAAAAGGTATATATATTGCTGATGATGTCACTGACACTGCCGTAGTAACGGTTTGGAAACAGGAAGTGGAATTGTACGTCGCGAACACAGACGTGCGGAGTGATACATGACGTTTCAAAACGTTTCACTGTGGTTATAGGAAACGTATGCATTCTGGGAAGACTGGTCGACCAATCAAATGCGTGGACTGGAACTAACTGTTGAATAATGGCATGTGATTCGGAACGCACGCTTTTTCTGTCCAAGTGTGATGCATGATTATGCTATGATGCTGCACTCGGCAATCTGCAGTATTTCTACCTCCACCCGTATTTTTTCGTAAATGTCGTGTGTGTGTGTGTGTGTGTGTGTGTGTGTGTGTGTGTGTGTGTGTGTGCAGATCCAGCCCTTAACTGGTCCTAAAGAAGGGGGCACGCGGGTGACGATCGAGGGTGAGAACCTGGGGCTGCAGGTGAGAGAGATCACACACGTGCGTGTGGCCGGCGTGCGCTGTAACACTGTGGCACAGGAATACGTCAGCGCCGAGAGGTGACACACACACACACACACACACACACACACACACACACACAACATCAAACACAGCTACCGGTCTCCTCACATCAGGAGTTTATAACAGCTGTCAGTGCGGTGCCGTCTGCAATCACCTGCTAATGAAATGTGTGTAGTCTGAATAAGACGTTAGATAACGTGTGTATGAAATGAGATGCTCAACATTCACTTAAATATTAGTTAGAGTACAAATAACACACATAAGGAGGTGTTAAGGTAATACTACACCAGAAATGGATCAATCCGAGGTTCTGTTCCTGTGTTGTTTTGCAAGATTTGGTGATTGTGTGTGTGTGTGTGTGTGTGTGTGTGTGTGTGTTTGTCAGGATCGTGTGTGACATGGAGGAGTCTCTCATGGCGAGTCCCCCGGGCGGTCCAGTGGAGCTGTGTATCGGAGACTGCAGTGCTGATTATCGTACTCAGTCATCTCAGACGTATGCGTTCGTGGTACGTAACATTTCCGTCCTCTCACCCAGCCGTTTCTATTTATTTATTTATTTTTGCGTCGTTCAGGCGCACGTGATTTATTCAGCATTCTGAAGTGCACTATATCGTTTAGTTATATATCAGGGGCTGTCGGAATGTTCGCCAACGTTTGAATGTTCACGTATTCACAGACAAACGAATCCGCATCGGGATGCTATTTTAATAGCACTTTTTAGTTTGAATTTAAAATCACTTCACGTGTAAAAGATAAGGCTCAAACCGTAATAGAGCACGCGGTGTGCTACTTACCGTCACTTGTGCACTTTGACGTGCACTTTGACTTGAATTTCTGGCCAAATGACCCTGATGTAGGAAAATCGTTCTGAACAGATCCACATCATTAATAGCCTGCTTTATTTTTATGGCCTACAGATTTGTTTTTAAATCTGTATCCTGTCTAACCAGATAGTGCTTTTCAGCATTATTGTCGGCTTATTCTACAAGCGAGTCTAAAACGGAATTTTATGGCCCATTTCGAGCGCTGTTTCACATTACACCCTGTCTATCAGGCATATGTAGTGAATTTGAGAGATCGGGAAAACGATTCCCGCATTAAGACGGCGGAGTTTTCCGCAGATAGCAGGAATGTAAAATCTATCGTTCATAAATATCAGTGCAGAAAATCTTCACATGTGACTTTGACAGCCTTAAATCGGTGTACACGTGTCACGGTATGTCCTCACCTCCAGTAATGCTTTATTTATGCGAGTCAGTGATACCTGCCCCAGTCAGCCAATAAGGATCCCCTCCCTGGGGCTGAAGGCCAATCGGATTGCGCAGAATCAATAGGATTCCTGCTTCCTTAATCTGTTAGCCAATCAGGTCTCCCGTAGAGCTCCTGCGACTGAGCAGCTGAGTCGGAAGAAACATAGAAGTAATGTAGAGAGAGGCAGGATAAACCCCACACACACACACACACACACACACACACACACACACACCATGCTGAGGTTTAAGTGCTGCCTTGCATGATTGGGCCGTTTAATCTATTAGTCCAAGCCTGGAAGCAGCACAGAAGCAAACACACACACACACTCCGTCTCTCCCAGGGAATATAACGTGACATATAAAATATTTCCATGATATTAGATTGCAGATTAGATATATAATAATGCTATTCTATTATTTTATATTCTGTGCCAATAATGCGGCAATTCTACTCAAAGCCGGAATTGATTATTTTCCCAGTCATTTATTCCTCAACACTTCCAAATTTTGGTTTATTTATGAATGATACAGTCTACTTGTTACCTGTTTACAGTTACACCGAATGTTGTGGAATGTCAACGTGACACGATAGTTCCTGTCCTTACATTAGGCCTGTACATTTCATCACTGAGCACTGACATATTTATAACCCATGCAGTCAACACACACACACACACACACACACAAACAGTTGGCTGACTCTTGAGGGTTTTAATGAATAGCAGAGACTCATTCAGAAGGCTGTACTGAGGGCAGAACTACAGCCAGGCAACTAATTAAGGACAAATGTACATGCCTGTAGGCGCACACGCACGCGCGCGCGCACACGCTCCGCAATCACAAAACAGATGATCTAAACACACAACATGGGAGCAGCCAGAATGTTTTCATTACAGAAATTAGCCGGACCGGCGTTACAGATATATGAACCGTGTGTGTGTTGTATGTTTGCGTGTGCACTCGGGCTCGAAATCAATTTTACTGTTCAAATACTGTTTGACTTTTCAAAATATTAACCTATTTTCCGACACACACAAATCTGCATTCGATTGGTTAAGAGTCCATGTTGTACTTGTCGTTGCCTGATGTAAGTTTGTATATCAAGATCGAACTTTTTAGCTGTTGAATGCTCATGATTACTGTATTTTTCCATGTTTTCTCTAATTATGTATTGGTCATAAAAAGTGTCGCGTGACTGATACTACATGTAAGTACAGTAACGTGCATATTTGAGGCACTCTTACTAAATGTTGCTGAATCTCAAATGGAGCTCTATTTAGCAGGAAGTGCACTCCATAGAGGATACTACTTGATTGGTACACCCTATGTAGTGAGCATATGTAGTGAATCAAGAAGTCGTCATTTTTGAAATATTACCTTGAAAGAAATCTACTTCTGTATGCAGATTAAATTCAATCTTTAGCATCAAAAAAATGTAACAGAAATTATGATCTAGCCCCCATGGTACTTTATTTGCTTAAGAAAGTGACAGAGTTTTGTGATTTACGCGATACAATTTAGCTCTAGCGCTAATGTTAGTTTAGTTCTAATGCTAAAATATTTAACACCTTTAAATATTTGAAGTAACTATTATTCAAATGCGCTTGTGATGAGTAAAGAACCCTCGTCAAGGTTACATGAATTTATTTGCAGTGTCAGGACCTGTGTGTGTTTGTCGACAGACGCCCAGTTTCAGTCGTGTGCAGCCGGATAAAGGACCCGTGTCAGGAGGGACCAGGCTGACCGTCTCCGGCCGGCATCTGGACGCAGGAAGCGCCGTCACCGTGTTCCTGGCTCAGGAGCCGTGCATGTATGTCAGGTGAGGAGCTCGTCCAGAGGGATCGGCTACACTGCTCATCCTGCAGTCTGTTTACAGCCGGTACACACTCCGCTCACACTCTCCGAGCTCACTGCTGCGTGTCATGATGAGACAAATACACGGTACGAGACCAAACAGCAAAAAGAAGTCCACGCTGATACTGCTGTATGTCAGTCAGAGTAAATGTCATAGCAGGGCTAAACACGGGGGCGCCGCTGCGTGGCTGGATGTAATCACACACTGCCCTGCATGAGTGGACTCGTCCTGCTGCGGTTCAGGACATCAGTCAGAGACAAAGAGTTTGTTCAGCGTGGTAAAAAAAAAAAAAAAAACCTTCCCGAGCGCTGAATACGAAATCATACAGCGCTGTAACGCACTATAACTACATCGGCTAAAAATAAAACGTACACCGTTTGCCCTTCAAATCCAAGTAATTCAGATCATAATGGTCAAAGTTTGAACGGAATAATACATTTTTACTAAGGCAAGTGTAGATGATTTAGCACAATGCTAAACTTGTAGCCTTAAGCTTTTCTTATATGTTAGTGAACTTCTGCAGTGTAGCTCCAGTACAAAACTAGACATTGGAGACTGAAGTCGGCTGATCTTGGCTGATCTACTCCGTTTGGTGTGAAAGAAAAGGGTATTTTTTTAAACGCCTGACTGTAATGTGTGTAATCAGCTGGAAGGAAGTTATGGTCTGTATATCGCATTGGATAGATGATACACTGGACGTATGAAGCATAATAACTCAATATAACACCATTTAGCATGCAGTGAAATATGATGCAATACAGCATAAATCAATATTGTGCTAACAGCTTTAATTCTGAAAAAGGATTTGAGGAGTCGTGGCTCTATTTCTGAAGGACGGACAGGCACAAAGCCACACCTCTTTTTTACTAGGACCGAACGCCACAAAGGTCACACCTTCTGTATTGATACTGACAGGAGCAAAGGCCACACCTCTTTCACTGATACTGATTATCACAAAGGCCACACCTCTTTCACTGATACTGATTATCACAAAGGCCACACCTCTTTCACTGATACTGATTATCACAAAGGCCACACCTCTTTCACTGATACTGATTATCACAAAGGCCACACCTCTTTCACTGATACTGANNNNCGCCTCCTTCACTGATACTGACAGGCACAAAGGCCACACCTCTTTCAATGATACTGACAGGCACAAAGGCCGCGCCTCCTTCACTGATACTGACAGGCACAAAGGCCACACCTCCTTTACTGATACTGACAGGCACAAAGGTCACACCTTCTGTATTGATACTGACAGGAGCAAAGGCCGCGCCTCTTTCACTGATACTGACAGGCACAAAGGTCACACCTTCTGTATTGATACTGACAGGAGCAAAGGCCGCGCCTCCTTCACTGATACTGACAGGCACAAAGGCCACACCTTCTGTATTGATACTGACAGTAGCAAAGCCCGCGCCTCTTTCACTGATACTGATTATCACAAAGGCCACACCTCCTTTATTGATACTGACAGGCACAAAGGCCACATCTCCTTTATTGATACTGACAGGCACAAAGGCCACATCTCCTTTATTGATACTGACAGGCACAAAGGCCACGCCTCTTTCACTGATACTGACAGGCACAAAGGCCACGCCTCCTTCACTGATACTGACAGGCACAAAGGCCACGCCTCCTTCACTGATACTGACAGGCACAAAGGCCGCGCCTCCTTCACTGATACTGACAGGCACAAAAGCCACACCTCCTTTATTGATACTGACAGGCACAAAAGCCACACCTCCTTTATTGATACTGACAGGCACAAAGGCCACACCTCCTTTATTGATATTGACAGGCACAAAGGCCGCACCTCCTTTATTAATATTGACACAGGCATAAGATAAGATAAGGATATTGTAAATACTGAGACCAATGCTCTAATTAAATCAGGTCAGTTCAACACCTTGCATGTGGAAAATATGCGTAACTTATGAAATCCTTGTGTTCCCTCAAACAGGAGAACGATGCACGAGATTGTGTGTGTGACCCCAGCCTCTGCATTGGGCACAGGAGCCTCGTCCATAAAGCTGTTCATAGATAAAGCAGAAATCAACAGCGACCTGCGTTACATCTACACCGAGGATCCCAGTATCGTCAACATTGAACCCAACTGGAGCATCATCAAGTGAGAACTCACTTAAACACTTACACATCCTGTACATACATACATGCATTGAGAATGTGAAATCTGAGGAGCAGATGAGCAACAGCTTCCGTCTCGTCTCTGCAGCGGCAGCACGCCTCTGACTGTGACTGGAACGCACCTGCTCACCATCCAGGAGCCCAAAGTCAGGGCCAAATACGGCGGAGTGGAGACCACGAACGTAAGCACACACCCTCCAGCTATTTCTGTTACAGGAAAACCACCGAAACGACCTTCTGGGTTTTTGAGGCTAATTATCACTAACCTTCCATGTGTTTTACATTTATTAAAGACCTGGAGGGCATAAAGAAGGAGAGAGCAGCTTTTAATTTCATGTAAGAAAATGAATATGGCTGAAAATAGAGGCAGGAGAGATTCTCACGATTCCAGATGTTAGAGTGAATCGTGAACCGTAATGAAGCATGTCTAGGAGCAGTCATTCAAAGCGACTGTTTCTTGGTGGTGGATAGTGAATTTTAATTTTATGTAGTAAAATGGTCAGTGGCTTCTAGTTGTATTAACAGGATACATAAAAAAGCCATAAATGATCTTTCTGGTTCTCCTCCAGGTGTGTACGGTGGTAAACGACTCCACCATGACCTGCCTCGCTCCTCCTGTTGTCTACACAAAGCGCCAGGCGCCCGAGAGCGGCCTCCATCCGGACGAGTTCGGCTTCATCCTGGACCACGTGTCCTCCCTCCTCGTCCTCAACGGCACTCCTTTTACATATTATCCCAACCCGACCTTCGAACCGCTCGGGAATGCTGGGATACTGGAGGTCAAGCCTGGATCTCCTATAATCCTCAAGGTAGCCGTTCGTTTCTGATTCCTGGTTTCCCATCTTACAACCAAGTGTAATAGGACTTAACAAGAATACATACGCCATTTTCTTCAGGGAAAAAACCTGATTCCTCCCGCCCCCGGCAACACCCGTCTGAATTACTCCGTGATGATTGGAGAAACCCCGTGTCTGTTAACCGTCTCCGAGTCTCAGCTGCTCTGCGATTCGCCAGACCTCACCGGAGAGCATCGCGTTATGGTGAGTTGTAAAGACGCAATGCGCAACGTCTGCAATATCGCCGGAATTTATGACCGTGCTTTTATTTCACGGTGTTCACTAATAAGCGCGGCAGAAAATGGATGTGTGGCTGCAAGCAGACAGAATCGCTGAATGTTTGATTTGCATGAGCGCAGAACACCATATATCTCACTTAATCAAATCCTATAACCGCGCCGGACGTCGTGGCATTTGGTACGTTTGGAATTTCTTTATGCTAATCCGCCGCACGTAAAGGTCGCCCTCGTCGCACGTTAAGTATTTATTATGATTAGGGAGACGTGCTGAAACAAGCACTTTCCCCTCCCATAATATTTGAGCCACATGACGAGTCCCTTCAAAATATGACATGATGTGCGAGCGAGATGGAGAGAAAGAGAGGGAGGGAAAGAGGAGTGACGGAAGGAATCGTGCTCAAAAGGGACCCAAAAACGCATCTCTCGTTTGATGATGCGTTTTCTTGTTGAACGTAAATATTTGTCAGAATGCTGTCAGGTATCCCTATAATTACAGTCCCAGGCATTCAGTGTCATTAAAATGGATCAGTTCCACCCAGCGCCGTCGTCCCCGCCCCTTTCTTTCTTCACCACAGCTCTCAGATTCCATCTGCCCGACTAATTCAGCACAGCATCCAACTCCCTCGGGATCGATGAGAGGAGTCACGAGCCGGGTGCAAATCAAAGAGGAGATTACGATCCAGTGAGATATCGGAGGTTCTTCTGAGTCACAGCTCGTCTCTATCACCCTCTCTCTCTCTCCATGTCTCCTTCTCTCTCTCTCTTGCGTTCTCTGTCTCTCTTTCTCTTTCTCTGTTATTGCCAGGAAGAAAGATAAGTGGGGAAAAAAGGAGGAGCAAGAATGATAGAGAGCGTAGTAGTGCGCAGAAATCAGTCGTCTAATGGCCTGACACATATCGACAGCTCCCTGGGCTTCCCTTTGTTCTTCGCTTTTCCCCTGCCTCCATAATTCATGCAGCCACGCAGCGCCCAGGCAGCACCGGAAAGGTGAAAGTCGTTAGGAAAGCCAACAGGACGCCGTGTGTAATTGACGTGTAACCACGGAAAGGCTAAGTTCCGTATAACCGCTCCACAGTCGGCCTCCGTTTCTTAGCAGCGCTCTAGCACTTTCCGGTCGGAGCTTCATTATAGTCCCACCTGCGCCACTGTGGCTTTTCATGAAGTCATGTGATTGGCACGTGAGTGGTGCGCTGTATCCAACTGGGGGCCGGTTATATTCTCGAAGATCAGGCTTTCTTGGCAAAAGTTTAAATTAGGCATTAGAAATTTCTACTTTGCCATTATACTAGGCCAAAAAAGAAAAAAGGAAACATTAGCGGGAGAGTGGGAAACTAATATTTTATCCAGTTTGCTTTTATAGCAGCAAAACTAAAGCCATGTTCAAAATTGAGTCGCTCATGTTGTTGCCATGGTGACAGAGTCATGCCAAACCCCTGACATCACTGATCTTTCAATCTTGATCTGGGTCATTTTGGCTGCAGTACAATGCATCAGGTTAAGAGCTAAACAATTAGTTATATCATCAGGGATGGGAGTTTACTAAAGAGCGATGAAAATCATAGCAACACCGGAGATCCGGCTAATATAGATAGTTACAGATTCATCACTTTCTTAAAGCGGTTCCACTTCTGATGGAGAAACATTCGACATAGAGGGGCAAACTGAAAAATACGTTAGGGAGAACATACAGGATGTTATGCTGTATAGTCAAATTTCTCAGTGTCTATAACCTAGACATTGGCATACACGACAAAAATATGCGAGCTGAGAAATTTATACATGATTTTGTTGCGTTTAGCTTTTTATTGGTTGTGTAGCCAATCAAAAGAAGCCTGGAGTGCTGAGTCGCAATTGTACTTATCCATCCGTCCATTATCTATAGCGCTTTATCCGTCTGGGTCGCGGGGAAGCTGGAGCCAATCCCAGCATCTTGGG
>JAQQZR010000039.1:3792514-3815522 GCA_030068235.1 Notoglanidium macrostoma | reverse complement strand
GCATGCACGGGGAGAACGTGCAAACTCCACACAGAAAGGCACCCTGGGTGACCCGGGGATCGAACCCAGGACCTTCTCGCTGTGAGGTGTGACATTGGGACATCTTGCTGTGACAGTGCTAACCACTGCACCACCGTGCTGCCTGAGAGAGACCGTGAACTCCATATTCTCATTTGTAACTCCTTGCTCCCATACGCCCATTTTCATTTTTATTTCTTATTCGATTTGTGAATGTTTTCTAAAAGCCTGTGAATGCGCCGTGCCTTGAATGCCAGCAGACCGAGTGTTCAGCAGCGGCGTTGCAGTTAATGTTTATACCGACATGTTGATCAATCCCGCTGAAATTGAGTGTGGATTGATCGGCGTGGGCCAGGGTAAATCAGCCTCGAAATCTGTAGAGATTGTTCGCCTTTGAATAGAAATGCAGGCCGTCGTGCAGACATCTTTATTTCGACCTGAACACTTTTGTGCTGGTGATTAGGACAGATGCATTTGGCTCACTTCTTTATTGTTTACCCTGCTTTATTTACAAATGATTGTTTTACTCTGGCTAACGACCTCTATCCTTCCATCGATGTCTTTCTGCCCCAGACTCTGATGTGTATTCCTCCGGAAGGAGATGCAGGTACCGAGGTCCCAGTGAAGGTGCTGAACTGTGACACAGTGACTCAGGTGAAAGATAAGCTGCTGGATGCGGTGTATAAAGGGATCCCATACTCACAGAGGCCACAAGCTGATGACATGGACCTCGGTACGAGCACATCGCATCTCCCACAGTTATTTTATTCATACAGACATGCAATATTTAAAATATTTAGCAGTAGTCTCTGTTATAAATAGCTTATAGTGGGGCTTCATATACTTTATGGAGCCAGTCGAGAAAAAACTCCACGTCCTCCTTAATGGCTGCAGCACATAATTATTTCATGATCATATCCAGCTGTTCAAATTCTAACATTCCACTTGCATATGTACAGATCTAGGTATATTATGTTTGGTTCTTTTTAATGTTGAGCTGGTCAGCTCTAAATCGTTGCTCCTAACATGTAGTAATGTTGGAATGTAGCCATGGCAACACACATAAATAACAATTTAAGCCAATATTTACTCTTTGCTATCACCTTAGCTATAAGTTTAATTGCGCAGAATGGAATTATTAATAGGCCAGAGTGCACGGAAATGTTGTTAACTGAAAGCGACAAGAGCAAAAAATACCGCCCGCTGAGACGTAACCATGACAACAATCTCATAATGGTATCTTAGTGATTTGTGGAGGTGTGGGAGTAGAAGGTTAGGCAAACATTTTGTCATTTTGTTTGCTGTTTTCTTATCATTCAGTCATGTTTAAGCGAAACTTATCTAAGCTTCAGTTTTTTTACTCTCGTGAACTTGATAACACCCACTGAAGGGTCTCGATGTCAGAAAACAGATGTGGCAGAGAAAATCTATCTTTGCGTCTGTCACTTTCAAACATAAGGACACTTTGTTTGGCTGTTATTGCGTACTTGTACAATGGTTTTAATGATGCTAATAATGATAAGTCTTCATATCCAGTCTTTGGCATAAATGACTGAGTACTAATTGGAGGCTAGCTTTCATTCAGTCTTCCAAGACTCAAAGATTCTCATTTTGTTTCATTAGAATGGAGACAGGGCCGACTGACCAGAATCATCCTTCAAGACGAAGACGTCACCACGAAGATCGAGAGTGACTGGAAAAGACTGAACACGTTGGCGCATTACCAGGTTGGACAACTTCGAGTCTGCGACAAACATGTGACAGATACAGATGTCGCTTGTATTAGTTACTGATTCTTGTCTGGGTTTTTATTTTTTTTTGCGCAGGTGACAGATGGCTCAGTGGTGGCTCTGGTTCAGAAGCAAGTGTCTGCGTACAACATCGCCAACTCATTCACATTTACGCGCTCACTCAGTCGATACGGTACGCTCTCTCCTCCTCTCTCATCACCTTCCTGTGTGACAGAGCCTTGTCTTTTTCTACTTTTACCCATCATATGCTGTCTTGGCAAGAAACTGCCTCTTTTCACTGATCCAGCTTCAACTCTATTGATTTAAATTCTCAGAAAAACAGTAGCATTCGTCTCAGATCAGTGCGACAAGGTCAAGTCATTCGTCTTGAAGTCACGCTCAGTGCCATGCTACTGTTTTTATCATTGCTCAGTTTTGTTCCTTCAGTTCTGGCAGTTACTGAGCCAGAAAGAGGTCCAAAGAGCTGATATCACGTGAAAATGGCAGCTGATCGCATGAAGCACCTGTTGGGCAGAAACTGTTGAACCTCTTTACAATAAGAAAGATTGTTCTGTATTGAATAATTTAGTTTCTTTGGAACATTTCGTTTCTGTAGGCATTTTAATGCTCGGAATGAAAAAAAAATCACTGCTGCTTTTCTAAGCTTGGAAAAGGACATCGACTCCAGACAGTAATTTTCTATACTGAAGGTACATTGTGTACCAGCGAATGATCCGCCATTGTCTGACATTGTATGGGTTTTACATGCTGTTCTTTTACAGAGAGCTTGCTCAGGACTTCGAGCAGTCCGGACAGCCTGCGCTCTCGAGCCCCGATGATCACCCCTGACCAGGAGACTGGCACCAAACTGTGGCACCTGGTGAAAAACCATGAGCATGCAGACCAGCGCGAAGGGGACCGCAGCAGCAAGATGGTGTCTGAGATTTACCTCACACGCCTTCTGGCTACGAAGGTATTCACACACAGTTCAAATCAGGAACTGCTGTCTCCTGGAACGGTACAACGTATGTTATATGTTTCCACTGGGTTTTATCTACACTCTTTGGGCATTTACCATATCATTCCATTAATGACTCATCCAGCCACACTTCCATCCATACGAAATCTACCTGTCCGTCCAGCCAACCATTTATTTGTCCATCCATCCGTTCATCCATGCATACATATTCTACATACACGCATCAAAACTTGCCGTCCAATTATTTATCTGTCTATCTTTCCAGTATCCATCAGGCAACCTATCCATGCATTTATCCATCCATATTTTCATCCACCTAATCAATCATCCAGTCATTCATGCAATCATACATCTGCCTAGTCATCTGTCCATCAGACCGTCCGACAATTTTAACAGACATCATCCAAGCATCAAATCTATTCAGCCTTCCAGCTGTCCCTCCAAACATACAGTACATCCGTCATTTACGCATCCTTTCATATATAATAATAATAATAATAATAATACATTTAATTTAAAGGTGAAAATTAAAGGTGAGTTCCAGAGCTGGGGAGCAGAGCGGATGAATGCCCTGCTCCCCATGGTGGCAAGACGTGCGGAGGGAACAGTCAGGCGAATGGAGGAGGAGGATCTGAGAGTGCGGGAAGAAATAGCAACATGGAGGAGGTCAGACAGGTATAGAGGAGCGAGGTTGTGGATGGCCTTGAATGCTACCAGTAGAATTTTGAATATGATGCGGAACTTAACCGGAAGCCAATGAAGCTCCTGCAAAATGGGAGTGATGTGGTGAGTAGAGGGAGTTCTAGTAATGATACGAGCAGCTGTGTTCTGGACCAGTTGAAGCTTATGGAGGGATTTATGAGAGAGACCGAAGAGAATTACAATAGTCAAGACGAGAAGTGACAAGGCTGTAAACAAGGATTGCAGTGGTGTGGGAGGTGAGGGATGGGCGGAGACGGTTCATGTTTCGTAGGTGGAAGTATGCAGACCGGGTGATGTTATTGATGTGAGCCTGAAAAGATAGAGTACTGTCGAGGATGACACCCAAACTCTTAACCTGTGGGGAGGGGGAAACAGGGGAGTTGTCGATAACAAATGAAAAATTGTCAGTTTTGGATAGTGATGATTTTGTACCAATGAGGAGAACCTCAGTTTTGTCACTGTTTAGTTTAAGCAAGTTTGAGGAGAACCAGGATCGAATTTCAGCTATACAAATATTGAGCAAGGGGGGTGGGAGAGTAGAACTGGGTCTGCAAGTAAGGTAGAGCTGGGTGTCATCCGCGTAGCAGTGGAAGTTGATTTTATGTTTACGAAAAATATTGCCAAGAGGAAGGAGTTAAATGATAAAGAGGAGGGGCCCCAGGACAGAGCCCTGGGGCACACCTGAAGTGATGTAAGTTGAGAAGTTGAATGAACTGATTGTGGCCTGAGAGATAAGATTTAAACCAGTCAAGTGGAGTATGGGTGATGCCAATGGAAGATAATCTGTTGAGGAGGATGGTATGACGGATAGTGTCAAAGGCAGCGCTCAGGTCAAGGAGAATGAGAATAGAGATCAAACCAGAATCAGCTGCCAAGAGGAGGATATATACATCCATTTATCCATATCTTCATCCATCAATTCCTCCATCTCCCTATACATTCATTTCACTATCAATCTATACAGCCATTTATTCAGCAACTAGTCATTCACCTGTCCATCCATCCATGTATGCAGCAAAAAAATCCATCTCTTAATTCATCCATTCACACAAATATTCATCCAACCATTAATCCGTCCAACGAACCTGTTGTCCCTCCAGCCTTCTCCCATCCATTCAATCATTCATTCATCCATCCATCCAACCATCAATCAATGAACTCTGTTCATCCAACCAAACAATCATTCATTCTTATCTTCAACCATTTATCCAAATTTCCATCCATCCATCCATCCATCCATTCAACAAAATCCATCCATCTATTCAATATGTATCTATCCATCTATCTTTCTATCCATTCATCCATCAACCCAAACCACTATGAGCTCTCACTCTATCACTACAGCATAGCACATTTTAGCAACCTCTCACCCAGTCAAGCACTCTGGCCCATAAAGCTGGCCACTTTTGTTACTATATAAACTTGGCCTGTTTTATTCCAGAGCAATGCTACAGCTAATCACAAATCATCATCACTAAGATTAAGAGGACATAAAGGTTTAGAATAGTGTGCAGTGAGCAGCAGTATTTACGGTATATAGGCTGTGTTCAGTGCATGATGCTGAACTAAGCTGCATTGTATGTGAATAATGTGCCATCCTCAAGGCACTCAGCAGCCGTAACCGAGAAGCTGCACTGAGAGCAATGATAACAGGACTCCTCATAATGCCTGATACACTGATCGAAGATAGCGTGCGTGTTGAGCGGAGCATAAAATTCTAACCATGTGCCGTATTTGCTGCCTGGTCAGGGCACCCTGCAGAAGTTTGTGGATGATTTATTCGAGACGGTGTTCAGTACGGCTCACCGCGGCAGCGCACTCCCCCTGGCCATCAAGTACATGTTCGACTTTCTGGATGAGCAGGCGGACAAGAGACAGATCAGTGACCCAGATGTGCGTCACACCTGGAAGAGCAACTGGTGAGCCACCACACGTATACATACACATGCTTCCCATCCTGTCCCATCTCACTTCCTGTTACGGTGAGTGTTGCAGTGGTTTTGAGGCAAAGTCCGACATGTATAGATTGTATTATAGTATTTTAATGCACATGCTACGATAGTTGTTAAATGACCATCTGATACGTATTCTCTTCCTTGACCTGCTGTTCTTTCTCTTCTCTTTTCATTCTCTCTCTCTCAGCTTGCCTTTACGGTTCTGGGTGAACGTCATCAAGAATCCACAATTTGTGTTCGATATCCATAAGAGCAGTATCACGGATGCATGTTTGTCTGTGGTGGCTCAGACCTTCATGGACTCATGCTCAACGTCAGAACACCGTCTAGGCAAAGACTCGCCATCCAATAAGCTGCTTTACGCTAAAGACATCCCCAATTACAAGAGCTGGGTGGAGAGGTATGAGACTCACTGTGAGACCGTTCAAGTCCACGCCATTAAATCCTTCTGCTTCATCATCAGTGTTTAGCTTTGCCTGAATTATTGTAGTCCTTTGTAACTTTTCTTAGCCATCTTTAGGAAGAGCGAATTATGTAAAGCCCAAATAAATAATAATAATCTTTGACCAAAACGATATCCACTTGAGCTGGATCTGTGAGGAGAGTGTTGAGCCAATTTAGCTTTTTGCAAACTAAATCAATCTGCTAAATAAGCAGTACTACTTGTACAGTGTTCTGCATTAAAAATGTAACTGTATTATCACTTCTGATGTATAATTCATCTTTCCCACTTGAGCCTGACGATAGCATAGCACTCTCCTGAAACTAATTTTAATATCAAAATGGCCGTTGCTATCTTCTGTAATCATGCAACATCCTTAATAGAGAACATACAATGTCCAACAAATAAGTAGATGATAATCTCTCAACTGGCTTTCAAGTCCAAGTTTGGTGACCATGTGGAAAAAAACGTATTTTGGACATTGGAGTACATTTGTGCAAATGTAAACAGCCAGACTGTTATTTTTAGAATATTTTGCTGGACGGATGATAGCAGTAGCCGTGAGCTATGGTTTTTTTTTTTTTCTACCATAATTTTTATATTTGCTCTATATTCCTGCCTAAGCTATGTTTCTTCAACAATCATAGCCTCTTTAACTAATGCATAAAGTTGTCCGAAACCTTGCTAGCTAAATATGATTCATTACGCAAGGAATGTCAGGCTTCGATCAAGTTGCTGCGTGTCAATAGCAGAGTGGACATAAGTATAATCAGTTCAGTTTGGAATCAGATACTGGATGTCAAAATGAGCCGCCCTGAGGCGTAGTCTTTATGGAGTATTTAAAGGTTTTTAAAATGCTAGAGCTTGAGAAAGATTTGCAGTTGAGCAAATCCGGTAGTTTGCAGAACATTCTGTAGTGGAAAATGTCGAAAAGAATTTCAAAATGTTTTTTGTTTTTTTTTACATTCTTTGATTACCAAACATGCCACCGCTTATTGTTATGGAATGAACACTGTTCCTTTGTAAACATCCTTACAATCTGCAGGGGCAATGAGGTTTCGTTTGATTTTGGCATGCTGGCAAATTCACATTGATTGCTGGGACTAAACCCAGCATTGATCGTGTGTGTGTGCGCGCGTGTTTGTGTGTTTGTTTCAGGTACTACAGAGACATCAGCAAGATGCCGAGTATCAGCGATCAGGACATGGATGCCTATCTGGTGGAGCAGTCCCGTCTCCATGGCAGCGAGTTCAACACACTGAGCGCGCTCAATGAACTCTATTTTTACATCAACAAGTACAAAGAGGAGGTGGGTTCAGCTCACACTGTTCCCACAGGATCCATTCACACCCATTTCCCTCTGATCCCAGACCTGCTTTATTCCATTTCACTGTTCAACCGTTTTAATCCTCTCAGACGTTTTGAATGGTTAGTTTCTTTCACATGATTATGAGTGATCATGCATCATACATCTATTTAGTCATCCATTCATTGAAACATCCATCGATTTATCCCTCCAGTAGTCATCCATCCATTCATGGAATTCATTTATTCATCATTTATTTATCTATCCCTCAGATAGTTAGTCCATCCTTCCATCCATCCCTCGACGTATTAGTCCATCTGTCCCTCAAGTGCTCAAATAGTTAGTCCATCTGGCCATCCGTCAAGTATCAGAACATCTATCTGTCCCTCAAATATTTAGTCCATCCATTCATCCCTGAAATAGTCAGAACATCCATCCACCCATCCATCCATTCATCCATGCCTGGGTGGATGGATGTTCTGGACTATTTGTGTGTTCCTATTTGTCTGTTTGGTGAGTGTGTGTGTGTGTGTGTGTAGCTTTACATATGAAAGTTCTTCCTACCTGCTTTCAAAGTCTTTTTAACCAGAAAAGGGGTAAATGGTATTTTTTCTGTAGAAGAACACTTTTATGCACGTTAGGGCAACTGGGCCAAGGCTATGTGTCTTGTAAAGCCAGTGTATTCTATGGCCTCTTATTAAAGTTTATTCATTGCACATGCATTCTTCTGTCCATCCACTAATCTCTGCATCAAACCAACATCCATCCATTTATCGAGCTCTCCATCTATTAAAGATTGAGTTGATCCATAATTAATTGTAAGTCCTTCAGATAACAGAAACCAACATTCCTAAAAAAAAAAGTCATTCATGCATAAACCAATTGCATAAAAACACCCAACAAAATCATCAATATTGTTTAGGTCAACTTTGAGGGATTTTTTAAAGGTAAATTATGAGCAGAGAGGACAAAAAAATCCATACTGGCCAAGCCAAGCAGAGTTGAGGTTTTATATATTCGCCCAGATTGCTTAAGAAAGTCGGTTAAGAAAAAAAATCCATGAATTGCAAATTCCATTTCAGTAATATTGGGTCCATTTTGATGTGCATGTCTTATGAGATCATGCTTCATATTCATCCTGAGTTCCATTCAGCCTTTTCAAACGGTCCGTGACAAGAAAGCTGACTACAGAATATTGAATTAGAACATGTGTGTGTGTGTGTGTGTGTGTGTGTGTCTATCAGCTAATGGCTTCTCTTTCGCTCTCTCATCGTGCAGATCTTGACGGCACTGGACAGAGACGGGTACTGCCGCAAACACAAACTGAGACACAAACTGGAACAAGCCATTAACCTGATGTCTGGCAGCAGCTGATGGAGCAGGAGGAGAGGAAGAGAAGAGGAAAGAAGAGGAGGGAGGGAGGGAATGGGTGAGGGGGGGAAGGGGGTTGGTTGGAAGGCTCTGAGGAACTGACCGGCACTGAAATGTCCATAGCTTGTGATGGGAAGAGGAGAGACTCAACACACTGGACAATCAACACTCAAGCAACCACAGCACACGGACACCCGATATTTCACTGTTACTCTGGACCAGAACCTGCACAGCCGAACGCCGTCACTCTCCTCTCCATGTTCTGTCTCTCTGTCTCACTGTCTGTAATTCTCAGTCTCGAGGTTTCGTTTGCATCTTTCCTCCATCCTCCCTTTGGGTTCTGTCTTTCTGTTTCTCCCTCTTTATCTCTCTCCATCCCTCTTCCTTTTACTGTCTCATGCAAAGGCAAACTGCCAAAAAAAAAAAACCGAAAGAAAAAAAAGAAACTTTTGGAATCGGACAACTGTGGATCACTAAGATACATTCCAATAAGAAAAGGCGCCGCGTGCCGTCGCCGCGGAAGCCGTGCTGAATTGCAAAGCCAGTGCCATGAAGGGGTGAATGAAGAAGCCGCAAGCAAACTATTGCAATTTAAAACAGTGACATTTCTACGCTCCGAGAGAGGCCCGGTGGTCCGAGGGAATCTCTGAAAATTCAATGACAGAAAAATGGGCACGGAATACAGGAACCACGTCCTCGTCTCAAACGGAATCGCCATAGACAAACAAAAAGCGCCTTTCTTTTCCTCGTCTCTCGTGAACCTGGGGCCAAATGGACCTGAGCCGTGCGAATCAGCGTCCTTCAGAGCTTGCCTTTCTGTTATGCCTGGACTCTTATCCCTGAACCCCGACTCGAACATGGCCTCAGGATGGCCGTTTCTGCCCTAACGGGGTTTCTTACCTTGATATTGTAACCCCTAACCCCGTACCCCCATACCCCTTCCCTCACCCAATCCTCGATTCCTTCAAATTTTTTTGTATTATACCACTGTGTAACTGTGAGGGTTGGAGTGTTTTAACTCAGATCTGTGGTCCTTCCCTGAAGGGAAAGGGTTCCGAGTGTTGTACTTTGATAACAGGCATCCTGACGTAATAGATCCATCCATCCAAGAGCAATAAGTCGAGTTCAAACGGAAGCCATGAGTCGAAATTTCAGCGTCCCATCCCGAACCACGAAATTCCCATTGTGCGAAGCTTTCTTTTTCCCATCCCGTGTCACTGTTTCTGAAAACTGAAGGTATATTGTGTAACCGTACACCAAGCACAACGAGTTAAAGCTGTCACACTGATTATCTCGGATTGTTTTGTCGGCTTATCGATTTAAAAGGCGTCTGACATTTGAGATTCAGCCGTAGCTGAACTGCGAGTCTCGGCTATCCGTCGTTCTTTCCGAGCTCCTCGGTCTGCCCCTTTGAAACTTCTCGCTAATCCAAACGTTGCGCGTCAATTCTGTTCTTCTGTCCTCCAAACGACATGGCCTTAAATCATCCGTCCTCTTTAACACTAGTTTTTCAAAGAAAACAAAAGGTACTCTGGGAAGAAGTCGTAACGAAGACGCAGCAGATCGGAAAATATGACCAGCTTCTTTTTTTTTCCTTGCTACACGATTCTGGAGTATTTATTGTGCGTTATAATTTATTGTGTTATTTATTATTCTCCAGTCGCAAGGATGTACGATACGCCGTTTGAGTATTAGTGATTGAGCATATCGTTTCCTCCGTTTCGCCGACGCTTGAGACTTTCCGTACATAAACGTGATCCTGAGGTTTTGAGCAGCTGCGTGAAATTTTTTATATTTTCATTCTAATGTGTACGTTTGGAAGGTCGAAAGAGGTCAAAGTAATCCAAGCGGATTACACAGATGAGACAAAGCAGAGGCCGGTTGGGATTTGCAGTGTAGGAAGTTGTCCTTGCTAGCATCAAGGCTTGTTAATTATGCTTTCAGTTGGACTGTAAACGCACAAGGACATTTGGGTAATAAATCCAAGATGTATGTGCTTCGATGGCCTTAAGCAGAAAAGCAATGCTAGACAAATTTGCATAAGCGAGGGAAATTTCCCGTTTCCGTTTGGATCAATCCTCAGATGCTTTCCGAATCCTGCATCTCGTAGCTGCTTCAGTTGTCGTTAATTCCCTAGAAATCTCTCGATTTAACATAATCTTGGTGCTTCATTACACAAAACACCGGAAACCTACTTGAATGTATTTCAATCCATTCTCATTTCCAGCTCATGTTGAAAGACTTTCAAAAGGTGATAAAAAACGGTTAAAAGTTTCCTGAAGTTGGGTTCCGAACCACTTTAAAACTTCACGTTGCCGGGTGAGGTGTTTGTACCAGAATGTGGAGCTCGTTAGCATTTAAAAAGCAGGCGCTCTGATAATTAAGTCATATCCTTTTGAACATTTGTTGTTTTTTTCGTGGGGCGGAAGGAAGGAAGGAAGGAAGGAAGAGGAAAGAGGAGGAGGAGAGGAGAAATCGGGGTCGGCTCGTGTGGAATCTGGGTCTGTTGCAACAGGAGACGCGACGACTTGCGTGCTCGAGTCCCGAAGGTGCCGGGTCAGCAGAGAAACCACTCAGTAAAATGAAAACCAATCATAAATCTACACCAAAAAAATGAAATATATAGAAATAAATATATCTATATATCAAGATCAGTTTGATTGACCACATCTCAAGGTTTACATCCGAATTCCTGAACTGTGAGTAAAAGCCAAACGTACTGTCGGGAAGGGCGTCCTTCTCCGCATACGCACTGCCTGTAAGACTAACGGCCATCAGGGCGATCGATTTTCTGTTCGTTTCTCTTTTTTGTCTTAATAGAGAGTTTCTTGTTCAAGTGCTCTTCTAGCCATACGATCCGACGTCGTCTCTTTCGCTTTTTTTTTTGCAGCACAGCCGTTCTAACATGCTTCACGTGTGTAAAGTGAGAAAAAAAAAGAAAAAAAAAAAGCGCATATTATTAAAAGCACCTGTACTCGTGAGGAAGAGAGGAGTGAGTGAGAGGGGGGGAAGTTGTGTTTTTCTGTAGAATCGCTAGAAGAAATATGTCCGTTTTTTGACCCATAACTACATTTCAGTCAGTGTTCTAGTTATAAAAGATGTTAAAAAAAAACAAAAAACACGCGTTATGTCTCCGATGACTTGATTCTAATTTATTTGTCGTTTTTTGTCTGTTTCTCCCAAATGTTATAATCAATTATATGGTTGAGACTTGTTTACAGTTTCTAAAGATAAAAGGAGTTTATTAACATTAACAATGTGTCTGGAGAGGAAGTAGCTTTGTGTCTGACTGGCTGATTGACTGAGGAATGAATGACTGCTTTGCCTAGTCCTTAATTCTATATAAATATATAAATATATTTTGTATAATTATTGGTTCCAGATGGTTTCTTTTAAATTATTGTTTTTTAGTTCCGTCTTTGTTTTGTCATTTTTGTCTTTTACATTTTTTTTTTTTTTTTTTTCCTTTCCTAAAGTCAGTTCACAGGAATTGTAGGAATGAGTCTGTTCAAACGCTGGCTGCAATGAAGTGTTTTGTATATATTTGCACTTTTTTTTACTCGACGCGCAACGGTTTTTGAAAGATCGGACTCTCGACGACATTCAAATGACAAGCATGGTGTTCTTTTATTTTCTGTTTTGCTAATTAAAAGATATGTGGATGATGCTGTATATTTCTTGAATGTTTCTTTGTATATGTTGTCATCTGCAAGGACTATTTTCTCTCAACAGATTGATGTTTTCATTCAAATAAAGACAAGTGGCTCAGTGAAAACACGGTGCGGATCGGACGTGAGATCAGATAAAAAGAACGACTGGGTTTCAGAGGTGTCTCTTAAAGTGCAATTCGCACAACAAGCTTGATGTAAATGTCTTAATGCTTAGGTGTTTTTTTTTTTTTTTGCGTAATCCTTCATGTCACAAGAAGACATAATGGGTAACGTTTAACGTTAACTGGGCTCATCCTTCCCAGAATCCTCTGCACTAAGCAAACCGCTGTTTTCCAACAGAATGATAATTTGCATCAAAATCCTAGGCCATAGATCTTAAATTGTAACCTGAAATTGAACATATTTTGTAAAGGGATCTATCTATCAATATTATCTATATTCTGGTCAACCGTGGACAGGAAAGAAAAGGTGTATTTCGTAGATCGGATTCTGGGAAGCGCGAGCCGGCCCATTTAAGTGTTCCTTTAACTAACATTACTTACTGCAGTATTCAACATAAACAAACGATAAAATGCAGCGTTAATAAACTGTTAATAAAGTATGTTAGCACATGCAATAACAAAAATCCATCTGCATGACGTCTAGTCAATCCATGACTAAATATAATCCACGTCAATTTTTAAATAATTTCAGCATGTTCCAAAATATTGATGACTTCCTGAAGTCTGGTGTCCAGGCATCAATATTAATTTGCCATATCTGAATTTGCCAGTGGACAACCACACATTATAAAGCTTCATTTTACCGATTCATAATAGGATGGAAAAGACTAACCAATGTTAGTTACTTTGTTAACGTTTAATGCTGTTGGTCAGTAATGTCGGTCACGGGAACCGTAATCTAAAATGCTGGAACATTATTAATATCAGTCAGATACATCTTCAAGGTATGTAGTGGCTACAAAATCAGAAACTTCATCGCTAAGCACTAAACTAGGAGAATTAAAACGAACAAAAGATCCTCAGGGACTAAAAATCGAGTGGAACACCGTAATCAAAGACCATGAAAGCAACAAAACAAGACACGGGGAAATGTTAATTATTACGAAGAAGCAAAAGTAGTAATCATGAGCTAGAAAGAAACTATCTAGAACGGATAGTAAGCCCAGCGTGGAAAATGGCGCTAAATATTAATCGCCCGAGCAGTCTAGAGCGATGACTAAAAACGAATCGTGGCCTATTGGATGCATCCTATTGGTTTCACTGTCACAGATGAATTTATGATAATATACAGAGTCAACAAAATATTTTAATACTAAATTTATTCAGGTCACATGTATAAGCAGCCATTTACAAAAGGCGCTCAAAGTGGTGGCCATTAGCTTCCAGGCATTTATGTGTAGAAGAGTTCCTGAAGTGTGTATACATTTATGTGTGTAGACTCTATATACACATCCTTGTATACATATAAATTTTTGGGGGGAGAAAGGTAGTGTGCTTAAACCAAAAAAAAAAAAAAAAAAAACCAAACAATTAAGCTTGGAAGTGTTGCTCAGCCTAAAAAAAAAAAAAAAAAAAAACCTTCAGTTGTTTGGTTTCATTCTGATCTGTTCTTCTGTGTGTTAATGGTCATCGTGTAGGATAGTTATGAACACGCTAGGAGTGGAGTAGTGGATTCCTCAGCCAAAGGTAAAGGTTTGCAGTCCCAACCTGAGACAAAAATGACAAGAATCACTGCACCGGGAACTTAAGAAAAAAAATAAATAAATAATAAACACACATTCTGTATTACTTGCCAGCAGAGGTTTTAGCGTGATGGTATTCTTAGCCCAGGTCCTAGTGAACCAGTATCAGAATATATATTAGAGACTTCAAAGCCCTTATGGAAGTCGCTGTGGATAAGGGCGTCCGCCAAATGCCGTAAATGTAATTAAATTGGGATTTTGAAAATCGTGAGATAACTATCTGACTATACACCACGGCTAAGCATGAACCTGTAACAACTAAGCACAACAGATACAGTATATACTCTTACTACAGAAGTCTATTTACACATTTATCTTGGAGAAATGACCAAATCATTTACAGTTAATACAGTTAAAGGACCCTCTGACCTAAAGATAAGTGTTCCTGTGACTCCGCGAGGCTCGAAAGTGTCTCCCGATAGCCTGCAGTGATGAAGTGAGAGGAGCAGAGATTGACTCTTAACACTTTTCTCCAGAGAGCGTTCAGTCGTACGATTGCAGCACAGCGACTTCTACACGCTGCAAATGCTCCTGTTCAAGCTACCGCTTTAAAAACACCCTCCCATTACCAACTTTATTCATTACTACAGTAATATAATGAGAGATCATCGGGGAACAGTTTAGCTGCCTGAATAAACCAACACTAATTAAGCAAAGTGCTCAGGTACTCAAAAAGTTTTTGAACACCTGGAGCTTATTATGGCTAATACTGTTTTTCAGAGTGTGCCACAGACAAAACAAAAACCTACAATTAAACGAACGGTTTTAAATATGCCTGTGTGAACGCTGCATGTAGCTTGAAAAGATTTTAAGTAAGAGCTCTGTTCACGGTAGGTCCAGCACACTTTAGATTAAGGTTATCTTAAGTAAGGAACAGATAGCATAACCTGAAGTATTATATCCTTCTTATACTTCAGTGATTTACCAACGATTGCAATTTTCATTGTATTAATGAAATACACTGTGCTTTTTAACCATTTAAAGTTGCATTTGATGTTGTGGAATTACTGGAAAAAACTGGAAATGGCAAAATGATCAGACCTGAAGACTTCCCAGCAACGGAAAACTTATGGCCCTTTTCCTTTTTGCGCCGCGTGGTACTCCCCTTGACTCGACTTGCCTTTTTTTGCTTTTCCGCCAAGCCAAAGTTGTGGAGAGTACCTGGTATGCGGTACTTTTTTTGGTATCACCTTCATGAAGGTTCCAAGGAAGCTGAGGTGATAGAAAAACGTGACGTTAAAGCGCGTCAGACTACCGACTGGACTGAGAGAATCGTCTGTAATACCGTGCCATCGTTATACGAGACAGGACGTCCTGAACAAACCTGCCAAGAGTCTATCCTGGGAATACTGGGCTCGAGGCAGGAATACATCCTGAATGGGTATGTATGTGGACTGTAGTTTATAAAAATGTAATGAATTAATAGGTGAACTGGTGTATCATTAGAAATATAGTAACTACAGTTTGTCACCTTCGAATTCGGAGTTTTTTCTTAATTTTTATTACATATAACACACTTCATGTCTTAAAGCAATGATGGACTGTTGTTTCTCTTTACTTAGATGAGATGTTCTTGACATAATATGGATTACTACAGCTGTTGAAGCAAGAAATTCCACTAATGAACATTTGACAGTGCACACCTTTTAATGGAAAAGCATTCCAGGTGACTGCCTCAGGAAGCTGGTTAAGATAATGTCGATAGTGTGCAAAGCCGCCATCAAGATAAACGCTGGTTACTTTGAAGATCTGAAATATGAAACACGTTTTGGGGGTATTTTCCAACATTTTTTGTTCCCTGCATAATTCCATATGTGTCATTTCACTGTGTTGATGTATTCAGTATTATTCTGCAATGTAAAAATGAGTCAGAATAAGGAAGAACCTATGAATGAATAGGTGCGTCCAAACTTTTAGCTGCTCTAGGAACAGTAGATGAAATTCATTATATGAATGTGCTCGGATTGCCCACTTTCTTGGATATTATTTATTTATGGCAATATGTAATGCAAGTCAATATTAGCATCTTGGTTAATGAACCAAAGAAAGTCGGTTTTATACTACCTTATCGTATGATAGTATTTTTACATATGATGATGCATTTGTTTTGTCACAAAAAAATAAGCTCCAGGGTTCCTGGTTCGATCCTGAGCTCGTTCCTGTCTATGCATGTTTTTCTCATGTACCCATGGTTTTCATCCAGGTTCGCCAGTTTCCTCCTACTGTACAAATACAGGGCAGGTGGATTTGAACCAGGGAATGAATGTGTACGTGATAGACTGGTGTCCCAACTAGACCCTCGCACCCAGTGTTCCCGGGTTTCACCAGGATTATTAATGAATGATGTATTTGGAAAGTGCAGTCATTTGGGGTTGCAGGTTTCAGATGAAGAGATTTTGAAAATTGGTCTGGCTTTATTGAGAATTGGCTTATTTTAAATGCCCGTTGGCTGGCAAACATATACAGTCACTTTTAAAAAAAGTATATTCCAGTTTTCCATATAACTTATTCAATTTTCAAAGAACTCATATTTCTATCTGTGACCATTTTTACACTTATCACTGATTTTACATTTTCAAGGACTGATAGCCGATTTTCTTTTTCTTTTTAATTTCTTTTGGAGATAAATTAGTCATCTCCAAGTCGAGGAAGTTTGATGCACCAAACCTGGGTATACTGAACCCTGGCAGCACTTAGCATTTAACTTTGATGGCTCTTCTTGAGAAACACTCGGCCGCTTCGTAAAAGCCTTTGATCACTATGATTTTGAATGAATGCAAGAGAAAGCCTACTAGTGTTCAAAGTAACATCAAATTACTGTATTTTGCTCTTAACATTGCGAACAAAATTGTCTGACAACCTTTTTCCACATAATGGCTGATTCACAGGGAGAAAAGGCTGTTTGGGGAGGTTTTTTTTTTTTTTTTTTTTTTTTATACATGTACTGTATAAAATCTAGTTGAGCCTAAACCACTTTACATGAGACGGGACCAAAACGGCACCTGGGCCTGTGCACCATTTGGACGTCTGATTGCATAAATGCAACATGAAACGTCACCTCTCAATTGGGAAATATGGATATCTGTTGTGGATGAAGATGCTCCATGGTTTGTGCACTCACATATAGTGCAATTTATTTTGCTTTCCCTCTGTCTCTTTTTTACTGGCTGATATTTTAGGGTGCCACCATGAATATTTATGTGTCAGAGAGGTGTAACATCTGAAGGGGATAAACAAAAGTGGCGCACCACCAACAAAAAGGAAGGGTTGAAAAAAAAGATGGGGGAAAAACAAGCAGGCATGGAAGCAGCCTGCCTCTGGGGTGTACAAAACCTATAAATAAGTAATGTGTTATAAGGAGGGAGGGATGCTCATTAGCCTGACTCTCTCTATCCCGCAGCGATGACGTGTTTGTGTGTGTGTGTGTGTGTGTAGGCAAAGTGGGGTATGACTACACACATTCTGTTTCACAAATGCGTCCGTCACAACCCTGACTCAATGAGCGAGCCCTTGAACTCCAACGACATCAGAGAAGAGCTAACATTTTCCATTACTCACTAACTTCAGCGGTACATGATAGCGGTGTGTTGGTTTTTGCTTGAAGACATCTTTTAGCTCTGACGCCAAAGCCACAGCGAGGTGCAGCTCACATTAGAGCCTCATTTGAATCCCAAGATTCATAGGATTCGTCTGAAACTTTGGCACAGATATAAAACCAAAATATAACTCCATAAAATATTCAACAGCACAAACTAGAAGAAGTAGAAGGAAAGAAATGATGAGCAGGCGATGCTTATGCCTTGATGTGTTGATGTGTAAGATTTGTCATGGTTCAGTTTTGGCATCAGTTGAGAAGCTTACCTTTGATAAAGCATTGCTTCTCGAGTCAGTCACCAACTTACCTCACTCAGATCAACTAAGGTGGTAGAAAATGAGGATCTATGCATTAGGGAGATGGAAAGGAAAGAAAATATGGCCTCCGCTATACAGGTGTATACACATCCATTACCATTAAATATCTATTTGGCTTCTTTGTTATAATAATAATAATAATAATAATAATAATAATAATTTCTTTTTTCTTGTTGTATTGTATGTGTTGAGGTATGTTACTTTATTTCCCCATTATTTTTTGTTTTTTTGTAGTATTTTAATATTTTTTTATGTATAAGAGTTGTTACATTTTTCTTTTAAAAACTATTGAATTTATCTTTATTTTCTGATTATTTTACATAATTTTAATGCTCCATTTCAATTTATTCTTTTATTATATTTACCCACTTCCTTATATTTTTACATTTTTCACCTTATTTTAAATATATTCCTTTATTCATCTTCAGTAACAGTTTTATCCTGTTGAGGGTTTGCATTGGATCTGGAGCTCATTACGGGAACACTGGGCACAAACTTATTCACACCTAGAGTATCCAAAAACGTCCATTGGATAGTTTGGGGTTTGTAGCTTTCTAAAAAGCAGTTGAGCTCCTCTCTAACAGGAAACCTCTGTTACGGTGGAGAGTAAAGGGAAACTCTTGCCTTTTCCTGCATTGTAATTTGCTTTATGCTATGTTGTTTTATTTTTCTAATCACCACTGCTTTTATGATGCTAATTCCTGATAGATGAGTTGCCACAAGGGGCAGCAAAGTGCCTTTGGTTATCTATCGTAACTCTACTGACAATTGGGTCTTAGAATGACAGTAATGCAAAGTTATAACATGGTGGTTGTTTCATTCATAAATTGATTTTATAGTTCAGAAAATACACTGTGCAACGGTGTGAAAATACAGCAGTTCAACTGGCTTTGGGACCCTGAGGACTGTGTTGCGATGTAATATATTATGTCACCACTGCTGTGTCTCATCTCATGCTCCGTATGCATGCTGCATGCTGAAGCACAATGCAAGTAATTTTTTTCCTAAGGGCCCATTTGACAAATGACCCCTGCTCTTCATGTCCGGTCCACTTATGTAGAACCGGGTTTCAAACAGTGCCGAGCGTTCATGATGAATGGGGTCTGTGAATCCGGACATGGCGCTCGATCATCGAAGGCCTAATCTAATCCCAATCCAGAGGCGTCAGACATTGCTTTGAGAGCCACTTTGCAAAATTAAAAGCTGCCTCCTGTTCTGTCCATCATAAATGCCTTGCTCTATCCCTTAGACTGCACGCGTCAGCTTCCAGGTTTTTGCATGTCATCGATTTAGGTGGAGTTTTAAAGGCCTTGCCCGCCCATCTACTTAGGATTCTTGCTCAATTGATTTTTTGATTAGCCTCATTTGGCAAGGGAGGTGGACTCACGCCCTGGAGGGTTACGGTCTAAAGAGATTTGTGGGATTTTTTTTCTTTTCTTGCACACCAGATTTCAGCATTGGTAAACAGCTGATGAGTTGCATGAATTGTGTTGAGTAATGAGTAAAACTGTGTTCCATACAGTATTGCTAACAAGGACCCAGTTTCACCAGGTAAGCGTAAACATAAATTTGAATAACATCCCTCAATTTCCATACCCAGACAACAATAATCGTTTATATTTTATGACGCATCATTTTGGAAACATGCATTCACATATACAAATACTCCAGTGATTGTCCAGTGGCATGGTATTGCACTTCTGCCTCACATCTTTAGGATCCCTGGTTAAATCCTGAGCTCGGGTCACTGTCTGTGTAGAGTTTTTCATATTCCACCCATGTCCTCGTGGGTTTCCTACCACATCCCAAAAATATGCTGATAGGTGGATCATCTACGTTAATTTGCCTCTAGTGTGTGAACGAGAGTATGGTACACTGGCCTCCCGAATAGTGAGCATTCCAGGCTGAGAAGGTCAGCCAAAGGTCCCTGTGCCTGGCCACAGACTCCAGATCCTCCTGACGGATCCCTAGATGTTCCCAAGCCAGTTGTAAGATGTTTTTTCCTAGATGTTCTCCTTAAATATTCTCCAGTGTTTTCTGGGTCTGACCTTGGCTTTCCATCCAGGGTTTAGCAAGAGCTGATCAGGTGGCATCATTATAAGGTATAATAGTGACAATAGTTGTGGATAGGGACATAGATAGACCTTGGCAAGATCTCTCCCCTGTTCATCCCACCCCATGGTCTTGGACTTGGAGGTGCTTATTTTGATGCCAATTTGCCATCTAATATTAATTAACAATATTCATTAAAAAAGCCTTTTTTCTTATATATTTTTTTTCTTATCTATAATACTTTTCATCTATTTTTAAATACAGATGGCATTTTAGAAACACACATCCCCAAAAAATTCACCCCTGAAAGGTCTAGTGAGGAATTTTTCAGGAGATCAGCTCTGAAATATCAGAAATATGATCTACAGGGACAAGCACAGTGGCCTTTAACAGCTCTCCATATTCTTATTACAATCCGGAAAAAGGTTTCGTGTGATTGTGTAATTGCATTTTAAAAAGTCACCTGTCACAGGTATTCTCAATCAGTCTCAGTACATTCAGAGAAAGGCACAGAGGCCAGTCGTGCTTCATTCATAAAATGGCCTTCAGAAATAATTACAGCGAATAGCAACGTGAGGAATGAGCAGCTGGCGCCGGTGTCAGTGTCTCTCTTTTAGTCTGGAGCACCCCACTGCTTTTACTCTGGCGCTATAGCTTAATTAACAATGACTTTATGTGCTTACATGTGTAACATACTATTCATACCGATGTCAGGACGAATACTCCAAGAAACAGAGACAACACTTAAAAGAAATGTAAGCTAATCATTCTAGGATATATGCCTTCAAGTGGCTTTTGAGAGTAATTTACCCTCTGCCTTTAGCTCCTTGTGCCTTCAACTTTTACTATTGGGCAGTTATTGAGAATACAATTAATCAGTGCATTAGGCAGTTTGTCAATCACAAGTCCACATGTTTATAGTCCTTACACAATATATTGACATACAGTATTGACATTTAAAAGATGCTATGTCAGTCTTAGGCTCTACATCCTTCTTGGTCACTGAGGCTGTTGTCCATTAATAGAAAAACTGCAGTAATCTGTAAGCAAATTATTTTGAGACCCTCACCCCTAATTTTCTGTTTTTCTACTCTAATTATCATTTGGTGGATGCTCTACATATGGCAGGGTTATTTATTTATTTATTTTTTTGGCAAATTGCCAGCTATAAAACACTTTGGAACATGCTGTTATATGAAAATAATCAACAGCAACAGTTGGTGATCCTGTTGATTATTTTCCCATAACAAAATGTCCCAAATGGTTTAAGCACACAGCATACGCTACAGTGTGAATGATGTAAAGAAAACGATCTAGCAATAAAGCGGGCAAGAAATTTACTACACTACACTACTTAGCTAAACCATGTATATTTTACATAACAAAAAGTCAAACATATTTTTGTAATTGCAATAAAGGTTCCATGTAGTAACCCTACAGTGGGTTTCCTTGCAAGGCTCCAAGAATGTTTTTAGAAAGCTCAGGACCGTTAACTATCCTGAGAACCTTTAACGAACCTTTGAAAAACACGTAATCTATCTATCCATCTATCGATATGGACATTTTTTATCCATCCACTGATATTGTCGTTTGGGTCCACTTGTCCCCTTAGACAGAAACATCATTGCAAAGTTCTTCTTTATCCTGTGATGAAACGTTTTTATCCTGATGGGTGTGGTCTCATCCAGGATGACTCCACCTCCATCCACAGGACATAGAGACTCACTGAATGGTGTGATGAGGATAAATATGTATATGTAAATCATATACCATGACCTTCACAGTCACCAAATCGCAACCAAATTGAACATCTATGGGAGGTTTTGGAGTGATGTGTTATATGGTACCTCCACCATCATCATTAAAACCCCAGAGTGGTGATCCCTACTCCAGTACAGTTCCAGAGAATCCATGCCAAGGAGCATTTAAGCTGTTCTGGCAGTTTTTGGTGGCCTAAAACCTTTCTAAGATCTTTAAGGTTGGTTTCTCCTGTACTTTGTGCCCTGTCCATATCTATATAATAATAATATTTCCATTACATATGCCAAAGATTATTTATGAGATGGAATCAAATAACCAAAGCACACCAAGTATTCTCACAAGTAGCTCAGTTCATTTATTTCCAACTGCATCGGGATCAATCCAATCACCTTGACCTGTAAACCCTGGCAGCTGGGTGCATACGGGGAGCGCCTCCAGCTGGATTCGGCCAGTCCTCAGGGTTCACACGCTGTTATCGCTCTGAGCGCTCTGCATGGAGGAGTCAGTGAACCGTAGCATGGAGTAACTCTGTGCCAGATTTGTTCCCAGCGTGAGCGTTAAGCTGAGTATCAGTAAGCCTACAGGTGTTGTGATAACCGCAGCGGATCAGCTGGTCCTCACACAGACGAACGCGGCGCCTCCGATGGTTGGTATAAAGTTAGAAATGAATTAAAATAAGTTTTCTTACTGAGATTGAAAGGAAATTACAAGCTTAACATCACCAACACTGAGAAATCACCAAACGCTTTGTGCTATGGTTGTACGTCGAACCTTAATCATGAAGCTTAGAGCCATTATGTAAGGAATCAAACTCCTGGTAGCATGCTGTTATGGAAAAACAATCAACAACTGGATGGTGTGATGAAGCAGAGCGTCACGGATATGTTGGGGACGGATGCAAGTGCAGAGTCTTTACTTTAAAGTCTAACATGTGAGCAAGGATTAAGACTACGGAACATAAACATAGATATACGTTAGACAAGCATGAACTGTGCACGAGCACGGCAACATGCAACGATGCTACTCACTACAGACGCTAGACAAAACGTGCTATACAAATATGACTTATTGTATGCAATATATTATACAGTTTTCTTCGTTAGCTGTTTATTATTAGTCTTAGATTATGTGAGTATTCAAAGTGAATTATCTGTTACCATAGAAACAATACTATATCAGAACGAGCACATTAAGAAAAAGAAAACTGATTCGTCTTAGAGCTGGAACACTTTTCAGCGCTATTGTTACAGAATATTAATAAGCATCTTCTGATTCATCAGAATTACAACAAATAACATCACAACTCTGAGAGTTTTCTACTTATAGCTGTGCATATTTTGGCAGGTGTATTCCTAATTTACTAAT
>JAQQZR010000039.1:3742392-3790063 GCA_030068235.1 Notoglanidium macrostoma | reverse complement strand
GACCCCAGGGTAACTTCTAAGCAACTGAAGGCCTCTCTCACATTGGCTAATGTTAATGTTCATGAGTCCACCATCAGTAGAACACTGACCAACAATGGTGTGCATGGCAGGGTTGCAAGGAGAAAGCCTCTGCTCTCCAAGAAGAACATCGCTGCTCGTCTGCAGTTTGATAAAGATCACGTGGACGAGCCAGAAGGCTATTGGAAGAATGTTTTATGAGACCAAAATAGAACTTTTTGGTTTAAATGAAAGCGTTATGTTTGGAGAAAGGAAAACACTGCATTCCTGCATAAGAACCTTATCCCATCTCTGAAACATGGTGGTGGTAGTGTCATAGTTTTGCTGCATCGGGGCAAGGACGAATTCTAAAGGAAAATGTCAGGGCATTCACAAATTTTCAAGCACAACTGTACATATTTTTGTTGAAGTATTTTAGGTTTTTAGATTTTAGAGTTCTAGACTTAGACCCCTAGAGTGAATATTTTTGCTTGTAATTCTTTAGGGTTCTACATTATAGAGTTCTAGGTTTAAAATGATTTTTCCTAAAACTCTACATTTTTCAGTTGCAGTGTTTTATGGCTTCAGATATACAGGTTCTTGGTTTAAAATGTTTTTCTAAGAATGTAGATTTTTCAGATGCGGTTCATTGTCATGGATTTGAGTACCTTTACATGTGGCGCATTTTGCACTATGTGTTAAACACACATTGTAAGTGGTTCTACTTGGAAGCATCTCGGACCTTTGCATAGTCATTCATTTAAAGGTTCCCTCAAAAGCACATGTAGAAGGAACTGTTAGGGTTCTAGATTTGACCCTTAGTCTTTGCATTCTAGTACCGCTCAGTGTTCATCAGGACTGTGGCACTTGTGGCTTTGAGGAAAGATGAATAAGAATGTGGAGAGTGCTCTTCAGTTTTAATCTTTGCCACTTCAGTGTCAGCTCTACTGAAGGTGATTTGGCCAATTAGCCGTGCCTCTTTGTCCTGCCATGTATGGATCCGGACTGGAGCGCTGGGAAGTGTTTGTTGTCACCTTAAAGATTAGCTTTCGGCCACCTCAAAGTTAGCAGGGTGCTAATCGCTGCACACTTTGATGCCACTCTCGTCTTGGTGTTCAAACACAGGCTAATAATTGAAATCATCAAAGGCTTGCTTTTGCTAATCCTCATCTATAGTAACCTCCTCTCGCTCTCTCTTTCTCTGCTTAAGACACACAGTATAGGAAAAAATGAGGGGGTCTTAAATTAATGTGCTTAGCGTTTCCATCGTGACATGACAGATCCTTGCAAATTATCCCCTTTGAATAGGTCACATTTTCACAGTTCTTTCTGGCTGCAATTTTTCATCCCCTTCTCCCCCCTCCCCTCCTTATTTTTTCTATCATTATTCCTCTTTTCATATTTTCCAGGGCTTCATTTGTCACTTACACACTGATTTGTGAGTGCAATTCATTCGTTTTCCGCTAAAATCATTAATGCCATCTCTCCATTTTTCTGAGAGACGAGGATGACCGAGGTTTCAGAAAGGCGTTTGATATTGCAAAATTACTCCTGAAGACTGAAATGCACTTTGGTATATAGAGTTCTTATGTTAATCTCCATCAGCTCTGCTCAGTGCCGCTATAAGCCTTATCATATAAAATCCATGTTCAAACGGTCACATGCACGGCTTTTGTAGCCACTTTTGCAGAAATATTATAACAGACAACCAGTAACAAGATTTCTTAAAAGAGCATTGTCTTTGTGAATCATTTTTGTTGTTGTCAGTTCTATCATGAAGGTGAATGTTCTCAACCCCTAATGGGGATTCCATTACCGCAGTGCCATTTGGTCCTTGTAAATGCTTCTATATTGCATTGTTTCTCATTTGAAAGTCCACTATGCAGGATTTACGGGGCCCCATTTGTAGAAACGGAATGTAATGTTCATAAGTATGTTTTCATTAGTGTATAATTACCTGTAACTATGAATCCTTGTGTTTTCATAAGCTTAGAATGAGCCGTTTATATCTACATATCTACGTCCAGCTCTACGGCGGCGCCATGGTGTGCCACTACAGTAGCCCAGGGTGGACAAACCTCTAGAGAGCGCCTTCAATTTGAATTTCAGAATATCCTGTATTCGGTATGCCACCCTTTTGATTTAATGACGGTACACCTCAGTGGCGTAGACTTCACAAATCAGCATAAAACCTGATGATCCAATGCAGATCAAATCCTTTGGAGTGACGTCTGAACACCTGTTTCAGTGGACGGGAAAATGGATGTCATTTTGACAAGGTTTCTTCCCATTTTGCTCTTAAATGAGTAACAAGGTTGAGTTTTTGCTAGCATAGAATTAGCCAATACACAAAATGTGGATATCTAGCCTGTGTGCTAAATGCGTGCGGATATAAAAGACATGCGATTTACTTATGTTTTTGAATTAATTAGTTACTTTCAGTCCATAATTTGGGAAACAAGGTTTACTTTCAAAGCAATATCACAATATCATGTTGAATAAAAACAGAATGAGAGAGCTTACTTTTCTTCTTCCCATGATCTTCAGGAAATCCAGATGATGAAACTTCCTCTTGAACATGTGACTTGTGGAATATGCCAAATGTTTCATGGGGGTGAAGGGGTTCAGGTAACCATAGGACACAAATAAAGTTCTCTCTATTATTTTTTTGCATTTAATGGACGACTCATGAAAGGATATTTAAAGCATGGGATGTTAAAAAGATTCACACATTAATGGAAAAATATTAGCAATTATTTTATTTGTTCGGCTGGGACAGGCCAAAGTGCTGGTTAGTGCTGTAGAGGTTTTATTATCGATGTTTTAAGATATATATCTGAAATATTCACATAAGTGGTTGTTTGAGCTTTACCTATGTTCAAAATGTCTTTTACCTTCACTTTAAATGCATATTTACAAATGTAATCAGTCGGACAGAAATGGCATCCCAATCACGGAATCGTCCCTAGGGCATTAATCTTGCAATTTCTGTGAGCTGAATATTTTTTTCAAATATCATTACTAGGTTGAATCATTCAGAAAAGGCTTCGAAGGTTGCATCTAGTGTTCCTAATCATCTTGTATCTCAACGGTATCCTGATAAAACTTTCACCACATGCTTTTACAGTTGTAATGAAATGCATCTCCAGCTAAGCAGATTGAATCTGATTGCTGTATCATGCGTAAAATGAAAATCAGCTCATTATATTTGATCACCATCTTCCTGTAATGTTCTTCATTTCCACCTTCTGCATCAATTGACTGCTTAAAATCATCAGCGTGTGCAGTCCGGGGCCACATGTGCATGACGTAAGGTATTGGAACGAGGCCTAAGTAGATCAGTGTCTAACTGATTTTTAATTTTTTAATCTTTGATGAGTCAGATGCATTCAAGGAAATTAGATATTCACGTCCATACATAACTTCTTGAGTAGATGGGACCTGGCAGTTGACTGGTGCCGCTCCAAGGACTCTGGTTTTGCATGTTCTCCTTGTGTCCATGTGGGTTTCCCGTGGGTTCTCCGGTTTTCTCTCACCTCCAAGAACATGCCAGGAGGTTTGTTGGCTACACTTGATTGCTGCTAGGTGTGTGAATGTGTGTGCATGGTGCCCTGTGGTGGACTGGTATCACTTCCAGGGTGCATTCCCTCCCCGCACCCAGTGTTCGAACCCTGATGGTGCATGATTGAATGGATTTTAATCCATGCAATCCATTTACCTAGAATCACAGACCAGTTAAATAGTAGTAAGACTTAGTTGTAAGACTCAAGTTATGATCATAAGCTATGAAGGCTGAGTCAAGTTGCAAGTCAATAAATTGAATTGGACGTGAATTAGATTTGAGTCACCGGACTTGAACGCTGCATAAAATGTATAAAATGCGTCTCAAATCTCCTAACGTGGTCTGAACAATGGGATTTAAATCTGTTTTAAAGCTAGGCGTCTTTTAAGACCCAATTTAAAGAGTAGCTAGAGCAAATGTTGAATGTAGAATCCGTTCTGGTCTGGATATCGAGAACAGAAGCTGAGTGGTTCAGCAAAAAAGCCAACACCCAAGCCAAAATCTCCTAATGGCCCTCTGATCACTTCTGCTGCATATGGGAATGACTTAGCTCACCTCTCTCTCTCTCTCTCTACAGCATTAGGCGCAGTCACACACGCCTGCTCTTTGAAATTGCATTTTGCTAATCCTTCATTTGAAAAGGCATTCCCGCACAACCACAACCAATTAGGACAAAAATCAAAGAAATTTATCACCTTTTTCAGGCCGAATATTTTACGGGGAAATGAGAAATAATGATGCAGATTATTCATAAAAAGTGGCTGAGCTAATTTAAAACTCCATTTTCATGTGCTTTATCAAGGTCCCCTGTCACCCGTAGTTAGCAGATGTACCCTGTGTTCTTTATTTGGGTGGTGGATATATGAAAGGAGGAGGAACTAAGAATAAATATGGCAGCTACACAGCACATTGTTGTGTCCTACCTTTATTTACTCATTTCGGCTTTTAAATGGTTTGAGTAACCGCCAGCGCTGCTTGATTAACTCAGTCAATGTATTCCTTCTTACTACTGAAACTGCCATTTCTAAATGTCAATCACATGCTTGGCTGCACAGACCCATTGATCGCGTGAAGAAAGCTCCATGACACTGTTGATGGACATGGGCTTTGGACTAAACCCGATCGATGAAGGACGTGGGGGAAAAAAAGATCCAGTTCCTTTTCCCCCCTGTCTGCCTGAACAATAGCCAATCACAATCAGCCTGTCTCTCTCTAAATGAAAACAGTATGTAAACAAATGCTCTCTATTGCTGGGGAACAATAAAGCACAGCCCTCTTTGCGTGCTAAGGACTCCATGTCGGCTCCCGTCTCCTGCTCCCTAAAGGCTGCTTCCAGCACCACCCCAGCATTTCCATAATCACTTTATCCATGCGATGTGATCGGGCTGGAGCGCAGAAAAGGAAGACATTACCCCCAATTTGAACCGCCCGAGCTCTGGCAGAGTGCAGAGGGCTGTTCTGGGTAGATAAGAGACACACGGCTTGGCAGACTGAAGACAGTGGGGTGCAGTGAGGGATGGAGTCCTAACTCCTGCTTTTATACCAGCCTAGTGATTATTGCTTCTGTGAGCTTCACCCAGCTTAGGGAAAAAATAAATGACATTTCTTTTACATGACAAGGAGGCCGAATTTGATTTTCCTGTATTCAATTACATCCTTTGACTTCTTTCATCTGTCACCAAAATGCTGGGAGGCCATTTTCTGTGATTATGCCAAGATGCGGTTCTGCACTACTGCTGTTTTTCGATGAGTCACCGGATCTTCAGCCTGCAGTTCCACAGTTCGCTTCTTTCTGCTTCAACTTCGACTGCTGTCACAGCAGCGGTCAAGACCACAGCCTACAAAAAAAAAGGCAGACAATGGCCAGCTCCTGAGGTCTGACTGATTTCTCCGTGGCTGATCCAACAGAGACTCAAAACAGGCCATGAGCGCCTACGCCAAGATCCAGAGATGTTAGTATTTCATATAGGCCGCCGTCTGCTTCTGAATTGCCAATGTACTGTAACGTGTGCTGCTTTTATTCATTTCAGCAATAGTTCTGTACAGGAAGAGATGATTCCCAGGGCCCTCAGTAGACAGGGGGGTCCAAGATGTCCAGGAGAATGAAAATTGCATGGGGCTAGTGGGCCAGTTCATTAAGCTGTCAAGAGGCCCAAAACCCCTAACGGCATCCCTGCTTTTGAGCTTATTCTATCAACATTAAAGGTTTTTAAGGATTTCAAAATGATCACTTTAATGACTGTGAAATGCTTAATTATGACTTAAAGATGCAGTATGTAACATAAACTTTGTTTCTTCTAGATGATATAATTGAATTAATACTTAAGAAAAACTGATATTGCAATATTGCCATGCAAGAAGATCTTAGCAGTTTTTTCATTGAAGGCTTCTGTTTACATTTTTTCTGGCCCTGAAACTGTATCTACCCCAATCATAACAGCTTAACACTCCTTTCCATAAAGTGCAACCTAGTAGATAGATACCTATAGTATCAACAGAGCTGGTGGAGTGGGATGAGCGAAGGAACGAGCTTTTAATTTCTACTGCAATTTAGCTCGCAGACAACAGTTTGTCTAAAATTACAAATGACTGCTTACTTTAATGTCACAGACGTAGACTTGTAAGTTCACTTGTAATACTGAACTTAACACCACATCACTCTCATTGTTCAAAATAGGTGGAAAAAAAGACGAAATCTAGAAGGTTTTGTTGGTTTGTACATATATGGAAACCTTTCAAAGATCTACAGTATGTAGTACTGCAAAATAGTGCCTCCCTAACAGTGATGCTTCTTGATAGAATGCTTTTAAGAAGCTAATAATCTTTAAGCTGCCAGAAAACCATTGAGAAAAAGGCTTCCTTAAGGGTTCGTACCTAGCTAAAAGAGGGTCTACATACAACCATAAGGGTTCCCCAGAGGGACAACCAACAGACCCATAAGGGTTCTACAAGTAATGTTGTTTAAACAAGTGTATAAACTTGTATTGCTTTTCAATAACAAGGTACAGACCCCTAATGTTGCTAATAAATCTAAACATAATGATTTGTTTATTGTTGACATATTTTTGACTGTCATAATTCTCATCCTCCCTGAAGCAAGTCAGCTCAGGTTTCCAAATGTACTTCATGTGTATATCTCTGACAAGCTAATCTGTGAGCATTTGGTCTTGTCAAAGCATTTCACTTCTCTCCTCCTCCAGAGAAGTGAAGCACTGTACCTTGAAGTGAGCTCTGAGCAGACATTCCCTTAAGGATACCTGAGCAGTGTTCCATAGAGGCTCCCTACCGTGTGATCTTGGACACGTTCCGAAGGCACATGGAGCACCATTCCAGCAGTTTCATCACCGTAATGGATTGTTCCGTCATGTTTCGAACATCTGGCTCTGGAGCTGGGCAGTGAAGCGTCGTGGAGGCCGGCTGTTGGGAGTGGAGCGGCGCTGCGGCCCATGGGAGGATGAAGACGGACGTTGGCAGGTGTTGTAGAACCACCTCAGCACAACTGCACGCACCGCTGTCATCGTACGCCAGGAAATGCCTCAAACTAGAACAGTTGCGTGACTGAGGCTCTCCATTTCCTCCCTTGTTTTGTAATACTGCCGTCTTAATTAAAATGAGTTATGCCAGATGGGAAGCAGATTGTCGGTATGAAAATGAGACAAGTTAGCAACGTACACAGTTCTGTTAGCAGGGTTTAAGGTTCAGTAACTAACTTGTGTGAATGCATGATTCTGCCAAATGCACAGCTCTCATGACTGTGCTTTTCTAAAAGGCTTGGCTTTGAGAGTCGTGTCTGGAGCCATGTGGTCTGGATGTCATTTTGTGTTGGAGTACAAAGATTGTGCTTTTTTTTTTTTTTTTTTTTTTTTTTAACCAGAAACAATACCTTGTTATATTGAATGATTTATGACGACACAACACAGATGCATACAGATGTGTGTTCACATATGGTGGGACTGCATCACATAATAAGGAGGTCTGAAATAGTTATACTGTTATTATGCACTATAATGGTATAGACAGGAACTTATTATCCAAGTCCCACAGGCGGAGGGGGGCCTCAAGGGGCTTGGACTAAGATGGTCTAGGCACAAGGCCCAGAAATGAAATGCCCCTGGGTATTGAAAACAATGTCATCAAGCAATGTTATTTTTAGACGCAATGTCTCTTTAGCTGTGATACAAGATTTCTGAAACAGCTGTCTACATTTCAAGCCATGTTGTTTTCTTTCAAGGGAATTAATTTGACTAAACAATAAGCACAGTGGCATTGCTACATACTTTTAGGTAACAGGGAGCTGAAAATATCTTAAAAACCGAAAACAGAAATCTCATGGACCAGGCAAGATAGGCAAGTGTCATATTGTGTCAGTTCCAGTATCATGTTCCAGTATCAAGCAATTTATTTTTCAATATAGAAAATAAATATGGTGATGGTAACCTCAAAGTGCCCCAGATTCAGGGCTCTGAAATGGATTTTTTTTTTTTTTTGGCCCAGATCCTCCATGCTTTGCTAACCAGCTAATAAACCTTGCTAATGTGTGGTATAAAATAATAGTTTTGTGGTATATTCTACATGACAATGTAAATTGAAACTCACATAATGAAATCCACCTGTGAAAAATGCAAGCAAGTTTAGCATGGAATTAGCTAGTAGGATAGCGGATTAGCAAGCTAGTAGCTTGCAGGTTAGTGGACTTGGCTTACGTTACTCAGGAATAAAATCTAGTAGTTATAAGTTTGCTTACTGTTGAATAAATCAGTGAAAATACAACAGTGCAAGTAAGTTTTAAACTTCATTCCTGAGACCTGTGAAAAAAGTAAGCTGGTTTACTAGCAGTGAGCAAATCAACTAGCTACAGTGGCTAACATGCTAAGTTTAGGCTGTGAGACGTGTGACGGCAGGAGAACGTAGGCATTTCCGAATTTTTTTGCACATCATTCCGGTAATTTCCTCTGACGCTTTTAGTAGTTTCTATCGCATTAAAATGCAGTACGCAATTTATTATAGTCAAATTTTTTTTTAATATGGTTACATGTACATTAACGACCAAACATGAGATAAGAGCACAGTATTCGGTAAATTTCAGTATGCTTTACATTTGACTTTTCCTGCTAATAAAAAAATTAAATGCTCATGATCATGCATTAAATATAAACTGGTCTTATCCCTCCCCCCCTTTTTCATCAAAGATGTTTGAGGCCACACTTGCTTAATATCACAGTAGGGAGTGATCAGCCAACGAATGCCACAGAGTAGGGAAAACGTTTTGCTTTGCTTGTTTAGGCATTCATTTCTCCCATAAATTGAAACGTGAAGAAATGTATCAATCCAAAACAGTACTATATTATATATCAAAGATGTTTTAAAATGTAATTTCACTAAAAGCTGTCTGAATTGCCCAAAGAAATGCTCTATAAAGAATCCTTTTGCATCCCTGCGACCATGTGTTCAGAATAATGAAGCCACACACAGATGAGACAGGGTTTTTTGTTTTTATTGTTCGCTTTAAACTATTAGTACAAATTATAGAAATAAAAATGCATCATGTTTGTTGGGTAGATTTTACAGAGCCCTGATAATCTTTTTTCAGCCTGAAAGGCGAAATAGTGTACGGAATATTGTTCTTCTCTGATGCATAAAAATAAGAGCGAACTGTGCTATTGCTTTGATAAACTAATAAAAGGTTAAAGGAATATTATCTGCTGTTTAATGCCACTTCTTTTTTTTTTTTTGTGAAGACCTGCAAGCTGTGATAGTAGGTCGTGTGCTTATAATATATACAATTTGTCATACCACCTTGTCTTTAGTACGACCTCGGCCACAGTGGAAGCAGCACGGGTAATCCAGTGTCAGACGTTACATCACATCAACACTGTGTGATTAAAACCCTCTCCATTAGTTATTTATTTGCTGCATTACCTGGGGTCCTGCTACAGACACCATATACACATTTTTAAATCAGTTCATGGATGTAAATCTGTCCCTATTGGTCTGCAAGCCGTCCACTCCAGCCAATCCGAGATCTTTTTCACTTTTTACCCTGGAACCTTCTTGACAACACGCCTTAAGTGCTGAAAGTGCTCTTACTAGGCTGCTGCAAGCACGGCTTCATCTATAATTGCTTATGGGCCTCTCCAAATTGCTTCCACATGGGTGCTCCAAAATCACAGGAGCTCTACGAGCCTGGCGCAGGAACTGAGTTATTGCTCGCTATTTGTTCTTGAGTAGCAGTGGTCGATGCCACATTGTTGGTCTTTTATCTTCCATCCTGGCATTTACAGGAAATGGTTTGCACTGAGTGGGAAAAAAAACTGTATAGCCAGTTTCTTTTTAAGGGTTCTAGGTTTAGTCCCTTCACTCGACCCAAATTACCATTCAGCCACTATGTGCTGTTTGCTGAGACTTTTCTGAAAAACACTGGAATGCTTTCAGGAATGTGTCTCGTTTGTTTAGCATAAGGTTGGATAGATTTGCACATAAATGGCCGTATTTTACACCCCATTTCACCACTCATTGGATACCTGACCTGAAGTTTTTTCATCATGTTTGAGTATAACACAACAATTTCATTCATTTTTTTTTTTTTTTGTTAGAATCAAACAAATCATATTAAATGGAAAATAGTAACCAGATTAGCTCGCCACAGTTTTTATAACCAAATCAAAACCAGATTTTCATGTACAGACTTTTTTGTGTGTGATTTTGTTTTTGTGCGTGTGTGTATACTTCTTGCTAAACAGTGTAGAGCAACTGCAATATCTAAATCCAGTACAGTGATTGCGGTGCCATTTAGCACTCATAATGTTAAAAATTAAATTACCTTTTAAACAAGCTTTAGCATAGAATTAGCAAATACACCAAATGAAATGACATGGGAACATTAAGAGCATTCTAATGATTTAAAAAAATACCTTTTTTATTAATAACTTACTTTCACTCTATAATTTGGGTAACGGGGCTGTAATTAAAAAAAAAAAAAAAAAACTCATCACTCAATACTATTTTTTGGGGGGAAAAAAACATACTTTTCTTCTTCCCATAATCTTTCAGATGATGCCTGTTGGACTTCCTGTTGAACATGTGACTTGTGGAATTTCTGATTTTCATATGTATGACAGTCATATGTTGAATGAATTTGGGGCATAATTAAGATTTTTGCATTTTTATAAGCTATAATGGATGATTTGTGGAAAAGCATGTTTCAAACATCAGATGTTAAATGGTTTCACACATTAATGCAGAAATAATATGCTTTTTAAAGCAAATTAATGAATATAGTATTTCAAGTTAAAGTGTAGCTATAGTTGGCTGGGACAGACAAAATGCTCTTTTCTAAGTGCTGTTTGTTATTTATCTGAAACACGAATATTGGTTGTTGTGAAAGACCCCTTATGTGTGTTTAAACTGTCGTTTATCTTTACTTCACATTCATATATTTGTAAATGGGATACAAATGGCGGTCCAATCGTGGAATCACTCACATGATAAAACAGTACCTGATTTATTCTGAATAGTGAGGTGACCTTATTAAAACAACTGAGTTAAGTCAGCTTGCGGCGTGTGCTATTAGGTTTTCCATTTGAACAGCCATTCATTAGGCTGTCCATTAGAACAGGCTTTTATCAGGTGTGTCATTAGAAAAGCCTAATCAAGATCTTTCTGTAAGTCAAATTTTTTAATGCTAATGCAGTGCCCACTGGGAGAGCACGAACACGTCTGGTGTTGAAGTGTGTGTGTGTGTGTTCATCTAGTGTGATTATCTCCTTCTCTTGCAGAGCAAGCTTTGCTTAAAATAAGTGAACTGCTCTGCCCTCTGCTGGATGTATACTGTTTAATTCAAGGTAGAATAAAGAGCGCATATCTCACAGTTTGAGAAATAACTTTAGTAAGTAATTTTCATACATATCAGGACATCATACAAACGTCCATGGAGCTTCATGACAGAAAAAATATCTGGCTTAATGCTAGGTACAAGTATTCACCCTGAATGGGGTGCTAGTCCATCACAGGGCACCATGCACATACTCGTTCACTCCTTAGGGCAATTATCATAGCCAGTCCACCTACCTGCGTGTTTTTGGATGGTAGGAGGAAACCAGAGACACTAGCGGAAACCCACATGGGACAAGCATGCACAGAAACCCTACACAGACAGTAACCTGAGCTTAATATCAAACCAGAGACCCTTCAGCTGTGGGGCTGTAACGCTACTCACTGTGCTATCATGGCACCCACTTTCGGTGTTCTTAATAAAGATCATTAACTGTATCATATTAGTGATGCATTAGTGTTAGTGCTGAAAATAAGGCAATTTAGAACCTTAGCATTTTGGGCTTTATATTATATTCACAGTTTTTCCTTTTTTTTTTTTTATAAAGCCAAAGTATATTTGAATATTTAAACCTATTCAGTGATGGCAAGTATCTCCAAACCTTCTATAGAAGGTAAGATGAAGATGATGAAGATTTGAACAACCTTAAACTGTTAATATGAAGTAGTTCTACCTTCAACTTCTTATGTCATACAAAGTAAAAAAATAGCATCAATCATCATTATGTTCTGTCTGTTTATCCTTATCTAACAGGTTATTAGTTTGTCTTTTACCAAAGCAAATGTATATAGTATCAAGCTGCTATCAGATGTTCTGCATCTGCTTTATATTGCAACTGCTGGACACAGGAGATAAAATTTCAGGGTTTTTTTTTCAAAGTAAAAATGTCAGTGGATATGGTTTCACCAAAGTACATCTACTTTCTTCATTTAACCTGTTACAATAAAAAAGAAAGTGCAATCCTGTTGGTTGATTAAAATGGCATTAAACCAACTGAAGCTCAATTTATATTCATATATATATATATATATATACCACAATGTGATTGTTTTATTTAAATAAAGTCATAATTAAAAAAAAAATAAGGGTTTGCAGGAATGGAAAACTTGTAGAAAGTTTTAGTAGTCGACCCTTTGGTAAAGTTAAATATATATAAGTCAAAGTGGTAAGTCAAAATATCATAAACTTTGTTTAGTTTAGAAAAAAGAAGGCTATGGGTCATTTGGGAGCCAAATGATCTGACTCAGAGCCAAAATTCCCTTCACTATTAAAGTTGTGCAGTGTTAATTTATAGATGACAGAATGAGAGAATTTTATTACAGAGGTGACTTTTTATTGCCGAGCACCCTGAGAACCTACACTGATATTTATCCAAACTGTTTGGTCAGTTTCTACTATTAGCCATTGAATAAAATAATTAAATGAACTATACTTTCAAAACATAGTAGTGACAAATCTCAAAAAGTGGTCCCCAGGGTAAGGCTACTAAACTTAAAAGGTGGTTCATTTAAAACTATTATGATGCACCATAAGCACCAATACAACGTTTTTTTCCCTAAAAGTCCATACGTGGGCTAAAGGAACGGAAAAATAAACTAAACTTAGTAGAAGATGTCTCAAAACTTCAGAAATGTGCTGTCTGTAAAAAAAACTAGCAAAATCAGGCTAAAAATCATGCAGCATCTTGAACAGTCACTTGACCTGAGCCTTCCATAAATCCTCCAGCACTGCTTTATGAAAGTTTTATGTAAGGTTTATGATTGTGTTCTGAAGGCTCTGACCCTTCAAATAAAGTGCAATATATTATTTAATATGCAATGTTCTTTCATCATTTTAACCCTCTGGTGCATGGAACAGATGTAATATCTACCAATTTAGCCCCAGCTAGCAACATTACCTCTCTAATAATGTTCAGTAATACAAGTAGCAGCATGCACTTTATACATGACGTTTCACAACATGGCATTAAGCGTACCTGTGGTTATCTAAAGATTCTCATACAGTGATCATGTAGCAGTGACGACTAGGCTAGAAAGAGGCTCTAATGCACTTCCATCTGGCGCCTGTACAAGTCACGCTGGTTCGTATTAGGCAAAGCAGCACATAGAGCCGACATCAGCAGTTCAGAGCGCAGGGTCTGCTTTGACAAATGCTCACTCAGACGTATGCATGTGTTGACTTCTGGTCCTCTGCCAGTTGGATTTCATGAGGTCTCTAGAGCAAAAAAAAAAAATTTTTTTAAGTAAATGCTTGCATTAACTTTACGTGACTAATGGATATAAAATAATTCACCTTTTTTATTGGAATGTCTCCATAAATAAAAATCGACTGAGTAGCTGCAGTGGATTTCATTTATATCCCAGCTGATTGGGCAAAAAATTCTCCATAATGCTAAGCATTGATCTTGAGGTGTAATATACAGTAGAAGTGTGTATTGGGACCGGGTTTTTGCCGGCCCTGACAAAAACAAAGTTGCTGAAGCAGGTGTGGGTTTTTAGGCAGTCAGATATTAAGCTCACAAGACAAAAAAACAGAAAGTTCTAGGTACTTGTGTGGCTCATAATTCAGAACTGTACCACAGCACAGCTGAATATTCAAATCTGATTGGTCACAAGGTGTTGATATAACAGCACAGTTTTGACAAGTCTTTCAAATAGGTTATCATTAAATAATCCTTTATATGGTGACAATTTCAATAAGATGTTTATTTATGATTTTTGGAAGGACTCTACAGTAACAGTTGTTTCTCCAAACTTTTCACCATGGGAGAATCTTCATGACAGACGATTTATACAACAGTAACTATAAAAAAGTGGATTGCTTTTGAGACATTGACCACAAACCAACTTCAACTCGTCCATCCTGTATCTGAATAGTGTGCTCATACAGCTTTTGGAAAGATGAACTCATTCTCTCGATTTCCTGTTGGTGTTTTTTTTACCCCGTTGAAATAAATGGAGTTTCGGAATCAAAGACTTTCTGCTGGGTTACACCTCATCAGAGTGATGGGGACGAGACCATCTATAGCGAGTCAGAATCAAGACCAAGACCTTAAAGGATCGAGTCTGAATCAGGACCGTGGGCAGTGGTAGCTCAGTGGTTAAACTGTTGGACTAGTGATTGGAAGGTCATGAGTTCAAATCCTAACACTTATGGGCCCTTAAGCAAGGCCGTTAACCCTCAAATGCTCAGTTGTATAAATGAGATATATGTAAGTTGCTCTGGATAAGGGTGTCTTCCAAATAATGTAAATGTAGGACCAAAATTTTGTAGGACCTTGGATTTTGGCATGGTTGAGACCGAGACCTAAAAAAAAAGTGGAAAGGTTTATCATTGTTACTGTGTTGAGAAAAGAAACACAGTCTCCTTCTAAAATTAAGAGTCCAACCCATGCCGCTCTAGTCCGAAACTGATTCAAGAAATAGAATGGGTATCAATTCCAAGGTGAGACGGAGAAAGTGAAAAGGTGGCCTTAAGACTGGTTTTGAGACCAAGACCAGACATGAGTACTAGAACACTAGAGTCACCAAACTTAATGACACCTCAGGACAAGTCACCCGACACACACATGAAATCAGCTATGAGCCACACTCATCTTTTTCTTGTTTTTTGTCCATCCGTTTTTATCCCATTGACTTCAATGCATTTTTGGCGCCATAGAAATGAATGGAGTTTTGGAACCAAATTGTTCCTGCTCAGTCATGCTTCATCACAGAGCCACCGAAGTTCATTTCATAGCTTGGACCAACTCACCCAACACACACACACATCCGTCATGAGCTGCACTCATCTTTTTTTGCACTCTGGAGGAATTACACTTGCATTTTTCTTGCCGAAATGCATTCTAGTTCTCATTGCTGTTTGGGTCAATTATAATAAACTTTTACCCACAGAAACTGAATGCTATACTGGATAGACATCTACCTAATCTAGTTAAAGTTAGTGATGCATAAGGTTTCTAAGGTAGACATTGACAGATCATTCATATATTGTAAATCACTGTGGCAATGCAAGAGTCAGGTTTTTTTTTTTTTATTAGTGTCTTGGCCATTAATTCAATTTTGCAATTTATTAGTATACATGGATTATTTAATAATGGTATAATAAATTATATGTATGTTAATACTTAAAAATAGTTTACTCTAAGAAGTTAGTTAGCATGAATATTACTCTCTTGTCGCTACAGAACTCCGAGTCCTGTCAAACTAAACAAGACACAATCAAAAACATTATCTGCAATTTTCAAAATGGCATATCAAGAGGGTGTCTTTTCTGTAAGTAAGAAAAAACATTCAGTTTTCAGTGTGTTTAAGTTAGTAAATATCTGATGGCAATCTAATCACCACTGCAGATTAAATATCGGCTTGCAAGTCCCAAATGGCAGATTCAATTTTTCAAGAATGAAATTGAAAGGAATATTTAACCAAGAAGTGAACAAAGCTAACAAGAAATAAATAAATAACAACAAATGAGGCTAGTGGAGCTTTTCCTTTTGTTGGTAAACGTCAGCGTGTGTAAAAAGCTCCCTCGCCTGTTCATGTGGATGTGTCTCGTTCTTCTTCCTCGCTCACGTGGGCCTTCTTCCTGAGGTGATGCACCACCATGGTGGCGTTAAAGGCTCTCTGAAATACACAGTCAGGAATGCTTTAATCCCAAAAAAATAACAACAACCAATCAAACATAAGCATTTGGCACTTGGGCTCCATCCCAACATTTGAGTTTGCTTGATAATTTGAAGGTGTGATAAAACTGATAAAGCTTGGTCAAACTGATAGTTAGATCAGTGTGAACTGGTTAAAATCTAGAACCCACATTTAGCATAACAAAATTAAACATGTTGGAGAATGTTGTTATAGGAAAATAATCAATAGCAGAGTGGTACGATGTGACCCAATGTTAACATCACAATTTTGATTATTTTCCAATAAAAGCAAGTGATTTTTTCCTCTTAAACCACACATTTGTCAACAGTGTTTATTAAAGAACAACGTCATACTTTCTGTTTATAATTACACATGTTAAACAAGTGGGCTACATCTATCAGCAATATTTTTTCTCCCTTTCTCTTGAAGCTAATAGAAAACTACAGCTAGTAACAAAGAAATCACAAACTCCTCTGTCCTGAAGACTTTCCCATGTCAGAAAACCTAAAGTTAGAGCTTTATCAGTATCTGTTATAAAGTGCTCCCTGATAGAGGAGACTCCTTCAAAACATGCAAAATGAATGCCGCCGCAGAGAAAATTTCCCAATGAGAATTTATGATTTGTGATTTATGATATGATGAATTTTCTGATGAGAATTTAGCTCATCAGCCTGAACCGCTCCACCCAAATACTGCCTGATCTATGTTGTACACTTAGCTGGCGACAAATATCACATTCTTGCCAGTTATAATCTCACTGGCTCTGGGCACTTCCATGTGTACATAGCTACATGCACTGCTTTATATCACACTGACAAATGTTTTAAACCAAGTGACAACATCAAGCTTTTATGAGCTGGATATAGTCACTGGATTGGAGACATCTGATCTCAAATAGTGTGCTTTGTGTACTTTTAGTGTTCATGATGGAAATTTATACAAATTGTAATGCACTATGAACATGCAGATGTTGTACTAACCACTGAAAAAAGTGTACAAAATTGGACACTTTTTGCACTTAGTGGTCACGGACTTCCCTGCTCTATTTAGAGTAACGAACAGAGCCACCAGATGGTACTGAGGTTTAAATTTTGCTGAAGGCTTGGCACGTTGAGCAACAACTCTGCTACACTGTGCATGCAAATTAAAAGCAGAAACTGAACATTTACACTGGACATTTTTGGGGTTTAACATCAGTAGCTGTGTTTTTTCTGGATGTTGTTTTGCTCCATGACAGTGGCTAGAGGTATCTCATACTAATTTGTCATTTCCATTTTGAGTTTGATTTCAACATTATTGACCTAATACATACTCACAAAAACAGTGTATAGTGTATAATATACAGTATAGTGCATAGTACACAATTTAAGCACAACTACTTTCCAATAGGCAGTCAGTCAAATGCCATCTTCCTGAGAAGGAAGGAGTTTCTTGGTCTCGTTGAAGATGAAAACAACCAGACTCTGTAGCGGAAAGCAGACGTCTGGCTACAAGACTAACCATGAAGGAAGTACTGCCGTTTTATTTGTAACCTTTTAACTTCTGAGAGAATTCACTAAAGGTGAAATCAGTCTTCCAGACAGGATTAAATTATACACATGGACTGTAGCCACAATTATTACCACTACAGGCATGCATATTGTTCTGTATGTCCTATGCTAGACTGACAGACTTCATGGCCAGTATCCATCCAGTAGACACGTACTGACAATCAGGAAATCTGGTGCCAGTGTACTGTAGTGCTGACACAAATATGACCAACTATTCACACTTACATTCAGACCCAGTTGACCTGATCTGCATGTCTTTGGGAGGAAACTCATGCAGGCAGGGGAAGAACATGCAAACTCCACACAGAAAGACGCCAGTTGGCCAGCAGGTTTGAACCCAGAACCTTCTTACTGAGAGGCAACAGTACTAACCACTGCACCACCGAGAATACAACCCAGTAAAAAAACAGATAATATAAACGTTTTCACGAATTCATATTTGCATGACTGCTTCCATGGAAATATTCCATGTGTTATTTATTTTTGTTCTTCGTCTAGCAATTTTGCACATTATTTTTCGCCAGCCTTGATACACCTTTTTTAAAGTTTCTGGTCATTTTTTCATTGTTGTCGTTGCTGTTTGTATGAATTTGTGGTTTTACGGATTGTCGAAATGCCTTTATGTGCTTTTTCCAGGAACTTATAATCTTAGTTTTCCTCTAGTTCTCTGTGTCATGTTCCCAGTTCCCAGTCCCATGACATTTCCTAGTCTTGACTCTTGACTGTTACATTGGTTTCAGATCATTGTACATGAACTTGTACAAATGAGAAGGCAGGGCTTGCTGGATTTGTTCAACTTCTGGTTGTTGTAGTCATAAAAAAAGGTACAATTACTAACCTTACCTTAATGTTTGCAAACTTTTAACACAGTCCTGGGAATACACTGCTTTACTGTCCGAATCATTATTGATCCTTGCTATGGATTACAATGTCCTGACTCCCATTACAACACATCACACATGAAGTCATTTTTAATACCAGATGCCAAAAGCTGTCACAAAATGTTTGGAAATTGTCATGACATGAACATGTTATATCAGCACCTTTCTAATTGCTATGACTTCGTTCAGCTTCTAGTACAACAGATGCGCAAAAGTCCCAACAGTGACAGAAACAAGCAGCTTCGATTACACATCTAGTCACACATCTTCAGCAGGCGAGAAAGCAGCAGGGGAAGCTGCACTCTGATGTGATGTGAAGTAATTTCATATGAGACAAGAATAAATGTGATCCTCCTAGGCATTCACAGAAGGCTCAGTGTCATCTGCGATATGTGAAGGTGAGGAACCGGAGCTTTCATCCACTTACACAGATCAAGCCATGATACACAAATGAGTTGAAGTGCTTTCTCACCTTCCACTGGCTCTTGGCAAAGTTCTTCTGGATTTGCTCGGAGACAGAGCCATGTATGTTTTTTTCCAGAGCTGCTCCACCTGAAATCCTGCCACAGCATAATATAAATAAACTATGTGTTATATGCAATGAATAAAACACAATAGGAAAATATCCATAAACAGGGTGGTGTGATGCGGAGTTACTGTTACCATTTAGAAGTTGATTATTTTCCAATAACAGCACATCCTGATCTGTTTAACTCCTCTTATAATATGGTAATCCACCAATGTTTACATCCTTTAATGGTTATATTTGATGTTGTGGAATGTCCTTGAAAGTTAATTCGCTATTATAACAGATATAAACTGTCGCGACTTGACATACCAAGAAACTTTCTGATTTTCCAATGTCTGAAAACTTACAAAGCACTGACACTGGAGACTCCTTCCATGAATGTTAACTAAACGTCTCCTGAAACAAAACCCGACCACATCGTTGATTCATTAAAGAATTCTTTGTTAAATAACATCTTACATCATGTTCTTTTCATAATTAGGCTTAGATTATGCGAAGCGTCCATCATACAAGTGTGATTGAGCTGTTAATATAGAAACAATAATGTATTAGAACATTAATATGACTACTAACAGGGCTGCTGTTATAGAAAATTAATCAACCGGATTTGATAACTCATCGTTATCATTTCGGTAGAAGCGTGGTTATTAAACCATGTATTGATATAGCAGTATTTTATTTACTGTAGGTATACCTGTGTCTCATGGGATGAGGTATAACAAATCATGCTTTTTTTACATGCTTTTAAACATCTTGAGCTACACATTCTTATGCCAAACACATGGCATGTTTCTATCTATTCCTTTCTCTCTTTGAAGGCCAACATCTCTTTCACTGGCGATCGACCTCTACATTCTCTCAACGCTTCACCGCGTCTATTTATAAACTCACCAAGGATGCTGCAAGGCCTGCTCGCAATTGAACCTCCTCTTTGGATCTTTCTGCAGTAAGTGGACGATGAAGTCTTTGGCTGGGGGCATTAGGAGGAGAAAACACAGGAGAGAAACACAACAAGATCAATGCCATTTAGCACGCACAGCGGGTGGTCGGCTTAGAGGTGGGAATCATAAAAAGTAATGTTTTTTCCATTTATTCAGTCTGAAAGTTTCAAAATGGTTTTTTATTGACTTTAGATGTGTTTTCTTTCTCTCTCTTTTTCATTTTAGGCAATCTGGGTATTTGAATCACTTTTACCTTCAGGAAAATACCTTTAACTTTATTGCTCTATGGAGTAGAGTTTCCTATATGAAATCCTGGAGAGTTATTCGTCTGGATGGATTTTTCCGTGAACCAAGTTTTCTCTTGATAACTTTAATCATCAGCCAGAAAGTCAAGAATGGTAGAAAATATTCAGTTTTTCATTTCATGGATGAAAATAGGGAAAGCAAAATAAAAACCTCAATTCATAAGAAATCCAAGAAGCATGTTGGCATTATGATCTTAGTGTTAGAAGGTTCTATGAGGCATTCTCTATTCACCATTCACCATCACTTAACATGTTTAAGGTCACAACACGTTTAAATCATCACACACACAGCCCAAAAGATGTAGTTTACAATCTGATGATTGTATACAGTTTTGCAGTTTTGTGAACATCAAACTATTCATATTCAACTATTCAGGTTCGAGATGTTTTTAAAAAAATATTTTTTATCTCTGCATCACCCATTGGAATATGAAAGCAAGTCTAGTTGAGTTGCGACTTGATTGAATTTGGTTGCATCAGCCTGTGAAAAAGCAACATGTTTTGGCTGATTGACTACATTTCATGTTCAAGAACCAAAGAAACAGTTAGCCTTGAACTCCCTAATGTTGTAGATCTCCAGTAGAAAGCTTAGTTCCCTTAGATCCAAATGGATACTACTCTCACCATTACTCTTTTAGGTTCATCAACGTTTACCTGAATGTGAGATGTCATCCCAATATGGCGAGTCGAACTCAAACTCTGCCTTTATGATCTGTTTGTAGAGTTGAGTCTCATTATCATCATAAAATGGAGGATAACCACAGAGCCTGTAGAGATACACAACACAATGTACATCAACACACTATTATACCTGGTATGGCAAAAAACAACTGATCATTAAAGTCAGATGTGCTTGCTGAACACCTCTGTCCAAAACCATAATAATCTCCACTCACAATGAGGCTGTAGGGATTTGTGCTCATTAAGCCTCAAGAGCATTAGTGTTATCAGGTACTGATGTTGGCTGAGGAAGCATGGTGTGAGTCGGTGTTACAGTTCATCCCAAAAGTGTTCAGTGCTCTGTGCAGATCAGTCACGTTCTTCAACACCAATATCAGCAAACCATGTATTTACAGACCGTGCCTTCTGCACAGGAGTGTGTTTGTGACTACTAATTATCTGAGACGTGTATGGTGGACACACCATGAATCTTTATACATGAATTTCATAGGTATCTTTTGGCATAATTCTAATATGCTTTATGATACAGTATATCATTTATGATGATGTATCATTATATCATCCGAAATACTCTTTGTTTACGACAGACGATATGTGTGTGAATTGTGTATGTACACTTACATAATAAACGAAATCACTCCCATGGCCCACAAATCTACTTCTTTACCATATGTCTTCTCTTGTAGAAGCTCAGGAGCTACACACACACACACACACACACACACACACACACACACACACACACAAATAAATCCTCTCAGATTAGTTTAATGTTAAGGTGATGTCCTTTAGCTAGCTATCTTTGCTCTAGAGTTCATGAGCGTTTATGAATATGTATGAAAAATCTTGTCAGACGCTCAGTACTAGTAAAGTTTATGAATATGACTAAGTCCGTCTCAGAAATCGTGTCAGGTTAGCTGATGTTAATTAGATTTGAGCTCATGAACGTTTGTGAATATGGATTAAAATCCTGTCAGGTTAGCTCATGATAGCAAGCTGGCTATTGAATTATTAATTGAATCAGTGTCCATTTAAGATTATAACATAAATTAATATCAGAAAGTCTGTCAAATTAGCTCATCTTAGCAAACTAGCTACAATTATATGTTTGGTTTATGAGAAATCCTGCCGAGTTAGTTAATGTTAGCAAGCTAGCTATTGTTATGAGTGAGGTGTATTAGCATTTATGACTGAGTTAAAATATCCTCTCAAAAATCCTGTCAGAGTAGCTAGTTAACAAGCTAGCCATCATTATCAGTGTGGTGTACGAGCATTTATGAATAATATAATAAAACTCATCATTAATTAACAATAGTCAATATTAACAATACTCCTTTTAGCTCATGTTAAAAATAAGCAAGTTAGCTACCATTATGAGTGAAGTTTGTGATGAATATGGGTTGAATATGGATGAATATCAGTTTAGGTCATGCTAACAAGCTCTGAGCATTTATACTGTTGTTTAATTGTGACTTAAATATCCCATCCGCTTAAGCTCATGTTAGGTAGCTAGTTAACAAAATCTGTAAAAAAAAAATACAGCTGCAAATCTGAATGCATAGCTGAATGATTTCTTTTTCCCTCAAGTTGCCACCACCTTAAGATATCCTTTTGGAGATGAATGCTTATACAATCCCACAGATTTAAACATTGTAATTTGTTCCCTGCCTATGTAGACAGTGCAGTCATTGATAATTTGTCAGGACTTCCTCCAAAAACCTTAACATGCTATTTAATTTACATGATATAAATATTACATTTCCCGTAATAGCAGAAAGATGAAGTTACAGCGCTGATGCATCTGGGAAACTCACCCACAAGCCGCAAGTTTATATTCTACAGTTCATATTACCAATAATCAGCTCAGTTTATTTTGAAAATAAACTTACTAGAACAGCTTGTAAGGAAGAGTCAATTAAATGTAATACAGGACGATGAGTATCTCTTACCTACATAAGCAGGGGTTCCACAAGCAGTGGACAAGACGCCCTGATCTGCTATTTTAGACAGCCCGAAGTCGCTAAGGACAATCTTGGAATCTTGTAATGGAGTTTCATATAACAGGTTCTCTGGCTAAGAGGCGACAGAACAAATTATTAATTGTATGCAAAGAACGAAAAGGAAAATGAGAGCCCTCGCATGATGATCAAGTGTTGTTAGTGTTACATTCAGGTCCCTGTGCACAATAGTCGACTGATGGATAGCTTTATTTCACCTTGTTACTCTGAGATTACAAATTACCTAAACATAATCATTGTAATGATAATAATACTTCAAATCTTCCATAATATATCTTCATTGGTGAATTACTTTCAGGTCCCTGTGCACGATGTCCAGCTGATGGAGGTACTTGACAGCTTCCAGGACTTGCAGGATGACGTGGCTGGCATGTTTCTCTGTGTAGCTGCCTCGCTCCAAAATTCGGTCCAGCAGCTCACCTCCAGTGACCCTAAGGCAAGAACACACCATGGATGTTCATCACAGCTCAGGCAGGATGCTGGACTGTATGAAATGAACACGTAAGTTATAAGACATGCTGTTACATGGTGTGAGGTGGCTCAACATGAAGCAGAGTTACTGTTACCACCTCAAAGTTGATTATTTTGCTATAGCAGCCTGTCCCGAGGTATGTTATTCAACAATGATTTGCCAAAGGCCTTTACATTTTCTTATTAATTACATGACAATACGTAATACTTTTTATCCATTTGTAGCTACATTTTATATCATGGAATGCCTGCGAAACAAGTAGTTCCTGTAATCACTTATGTTATAGCAGCCTTGGTTGTTTTCTCACCAGCCTCTTTTGTGTCACTCTTCTGAAGGCTCCCAAAAGTGTTAGCCTTATTGTAAGAAGATCATGAGTTCAGATTCTGACAATGCCATGGCCGTCTGCGGATTAGAGTACAAAGAGAGCAAAAATGGTCTCTGGTTGGGAGGAATGAGGGGCTCTTTTTTCCTCTATCAGCCACAGTGACACTAGCCAATCCTAGGTATGTGTGAGCTTGTGTATTTGGAGGAGGCCAGATAGCACTATCCTTTAGCCCTGTGAATAAGCATAAGAAGCAGTTTGCATAGATGCATTTGACTGGCTTCATGTGTCCTGGAGAATTCATCTGTTAGCCGTCACCCTTCCTGGTTTTTAGCTGTCATGTGATAGGTGAAGGGTGGCCGGTGGGTGGGAATTAGTCAAGACCAAATTAAGGAGAAAATAGGAGGAAAGGAATTACTGGAGACTCCTTCCATAAATGTTAAAGAAATGTTGGCTTACATAAATCTTAACCATAACAATGATTAGATAAATAACATCAAGGTTTTTTTTTCATCCCTTTATCAGTAAACATTGATTAGATAGAGCTTTAGCTGCTACTATTGAAACAATAACATATTACAGTGAGTAGATCAATATAAAACAGTGATTTCAATTGTTGATGGACCTACTGTCATTGCTATTAGCAGCATAAGCAATATTAATAGAAAAAGACCCGAAGCCTCTTCCCATGGTTGTGTATCCTTCTGAAGGAAATGTGACACCAGCTAGCATTATCTTTGTGGACTAGAATTGCAAAACAACAGCCATCCAGTCATTTTAAAAATGTCAGTATTCAATTTATAGTAAAACATTTAAATAAGTTATTATGAACAGAACGGATCCTGATGGTGAACAGAGAAAGCGTCTCAGGCCAAAGGCCATTAAATTTGGATTAGGTGTTTAGTTTACAGCTGCAAGAGAGGATGAGGTAGGAGATCTATCTTGTTTAGACTCCTGGGGATAAAGTGAGACTGTGAAAAAGGAACTGTCTGAAAAACATTTTCTGACGCCAACTTTAAATTCCCTGGTGTCTTCTAATGATCAATGTTTCCACTTTGGGAGTGGAGATTTCACACAGTGTCTGTATCTGTCTGTATCACTTCACTGGAGCATCGCAAGACAGAAGTAACTCCACAAACAGGCTAATTTATCTTTCTTTACACTGTGGTTAGTTTTGCCTCCACATTCACATTAGTTATGATTTTGTTTACTGTAAGGCTACGTAAAGGCTGAAGAATTGGAACGAATGACAGAACAAACTGAAATCCGGGGTTGAATTCTTCCACTGGAACCGGACACTGAACTAAGCTCTGTGTTGATTTAACTTGTCTACTCACAGGGTCATTACCAAATACAGTTTTGTAGGTGTCTCGAAGGTCTCCTCTAGGGAAATGATATTTTCATGCTTGATTCTAGAAAGAAAATAAAACATATTCAGATATATTACTGTTGATGATTGTAATTAATAAATATATTGACCATGTTACTTGTTTGATCACATGACAAGGGTGGAAGTTCACAGTTGCCCAGTAGTAGATTCAACATTCAGAGAAAAAGAAGAAAAGCCTTATTGTTTTTATCCGGTGTATATGTTTAAGTTTTATGCTGTAACTACAAAGTGCACTACTTCTGAACTACTTCCCACCACCTGCTGCACTACACACATCGGTCGATGCACGGTCTGGCTGACGGTAGACCATTTTTTTTTACTAGTCGTGGCACAATTGGCATGCATAGATGACAGCATTTTCAGAAACAGCATCTCAAAGGTACAGCCCGTTCCAAAATGATTGACCCGCCTGGGTAACAAATAACACCAGTCACTTGTCACGTTCCAATACTTTAGCTCACTTGATAAATTGGGTGGTTTGATACATCGGTATGTTCTATATTGTTTACCGTACCTTAATGTAAATACCAGAGAATAAAAGTTGAAACTCTGATCTCTCTTCTTATATTCACCTTTCGATATCACACATAAATGTATTCAGTGCACAGCAAAAACAAATTAATAGGCCTTGTTGTTCCAATACGTTTGGAGCGGACTGCATGTGAACGCAAAAACATTCCAGTGCAAAGTTGTAATATAAAAGTCCAGCTTTAAGTATCAGTCACCTCCCACTTTAACATCGTTAAGAGAAAATAAAGATGCTCACCTTGACTCTTCCATCTTTTATGTATACTGTGAGGACAGAACACGATATCTCATAGCTGAAACTTTGGCCAACACGTTGCTTATGCTGACGATGTAAGCATAATGTGCTAATTCATTATATGCTCATTAGTTTCCTTTTTCTCAAACTATCTACCTCACTATACATTAATACATTGTATTATTTAAGTTTTCTGGGCAACTGAAATATACTGGATAGCACATTGAGCTTTCATTTGTGGTGAGCTAGATAATGAATTGATGATTTGTCCACCCATAAAAATGATTTGTAGTGATAAAACATGCGCATTAAGCCTACTCACCGGCGTAATACAGCGATCTCATTCTCCAGCATGGACTCTTTACCCTGCAGGGCCTTTTTGCGGATGCACTTGACTGCTACAAGTTTGTGTGTGTGGCGGTGTTGAGCCAGTCTCACCTCAGAGAATGAGCCTCTGGCGCACACACACACACACACACACACACACATACACACACACACATGTACACAAGGACACTTGGATTCAGTGGTTCATGGTAATATCTACAGTGCGCAATTAACACTCAGAGTGTTGAGCTCTTATATCTTTGAGTTTAGACCTAATCTCTGTTTACTCCATGTGTATCATTTGTGTGATTACCATTGAAATGAACTTTCCCCATGTTGGGAACAGAACAGAAAACTTGTTTACTCAAAATGTTAATTATTAGGAGAGTAACTGAATATGAATTCATTATTCAGATTGAACAGATAATATGTCCTAAATGAATATAAATACAGATCTGGACAGTAGGTGAAGTATTTGTATGTGTTGTTTTTTTTTTTTTTTTTGGTTTGATTTTTTTTTTATCTTGAAAATACAAACGTATGTTTTATTTAAACTAAAAAAAATGGACAAATAGACATGAAACTAGTTTAGGAAAAGGTAGACAGAATAAAACCTTACTGTATATCAGTACAAATTGCTATTTGACTCGCAGAAACACTGCAAACATGTCCCAGGTTTAGAGAATATTCTGACGGCATGTCCAGTGAACTTTTCTGATCCAAAACAAATCTGGTTAAATACTATTAGATGATTTCTGCTGTCAGTCGTAGAGTTAATCGACTTTCGAAAGACTTCATTGCTTTGAAACACAGTAAGCTTGCTTACTCAGTCAAATTAAACTGAAGATAGAACGCTTTCCAGAAAAGTTCACTGGGTGTCTGGTTCAGAAAAAGTCAATATTTGTTGTTAAAAATGTTTAAATGATAATGTCTTCTTTTTCCAACAGCCCTGTTTTTTTTTCAATGTTTTCTGGTGTTTCCTTGGCACAGTGGTAAGGTTACCATAAAAAAAAACATACACAGTCAGTATAAGTAGACTATGCCTGCTTCCGATTTAAAACCAAACATAAAAACAATAAAATATATGAAGATTTTGAGCAATAAACATATACAGATACAGATAATGGCATTGCCTTACACTCCTAATAATTATAATTGAAGTCTAAGGGCAGGTGTAAGATTGTTAATAAACATTTATGCTAAACAAATGTTTATGAATTTGTGAACACACTCCCAAATTCTTAGTCACAGGCAATGGTACTTAAGCTCTTGTATGATTGGCCATTGACACCTACAATCTTCTGGAAAGTGTATGTTCTCATGTATGTTTTATAACATAATGTTCATTGTTCAAACGTTACAACTTAGGTTTCAAATAGTTTTGAAAATATGTCCCTGTACCTAATAACTGTCCTTAGGTTTCATTATAAGCAAGTTAAAAAAAAAAAAAAATTAAAAATAAATAAATAAAAAGCAGCTTTATGTTCTTTTCTCACTTGCAGGGAAACGTGTTGAATTAACACCTAGCGGCACATTAAACTTTTTTATTTTTTTTTTGGCAGAGCTGTTTATGCACCTGGGAAATTTCCACACGGCCAACAAACATCACCTCGCTCTCACAAGGCACAATAAATATGACAGATAGATAGATAAAATTTGACGGATGAATATGGCACAAATCAGGATGAGACAAACGTCTCACTGCCAATAAATTCTCAGTAACCATTTACATGTTTGGTTCTTCCAACATCTGTGATGAAACGAGTTAAAAATACATTAATTAAATTTGTAGTGCTTTTAATTGAAAATATGTAGAAATCACAATGCATAGGACTATTCTGTATATTTAAAAGCGTCATATAATCATATCATATATTCCCATATTTAAATAGATTTTTGAAAAATTCTAAATAAATAAATAAATGCTGTGTTGCACTTTTATTTTTACTAGATTTTCAATCATTGGCTTAAATGTCCAGTGTAACAGGCTGCTCCGCATGTGTGTGTGTGTGTGTGTGTGTTTGTACCATGTTTAAAATGTCCCCATAATGTGATAAAAACCTGTTATTATGTAACCTTGTTGGACATATCTCCTGTCCCCACAAGGGAAAACTTTTTTGCAAAATTTTGCAAAAATCTGTGAATACAATTAAAAACTTAAATAGCCAAAAACTTAAATGGCTTATATTGTTTTTGGTTATTTATGGTTAAGGTTAGGGCTGGGTTAGGGTTAGGTTTGTCATAGTTAGGGTTATGGTTATGCCCAGAGAAATTAATGGGAGGTCACCACAAACACAGAAATACAAATGTGTGGGTGTGTGTGTGTGTGTGTGTGTGTGTGTGTGTGTGTGTGTGTGTGTGTTGGCATGTCCATGTTTATTAAACTCTATTGAATCTCAAGATCATCTTTTGGACAAAAAGTCATTAATAATACATTCAGGCAAGAATGACTCACTCTCCCAGTTTCTCCTTCAGCTCATATACAGCGTGGATGTCGTCTGCCTTCGTGCACGGCTCTCTCATTAGAGGCATGTTTACTTTGTCTACACACACACACACACATTCATATATATTTATGCACACATTCATGTAAAAAAATGTACCACTTCTGAGCAGTGTTATTCCTCTCAGCTTACTGTTCACCCTGCAGGTTTTCTGGCACATTAACTGTAAAACACTTCTATTAAAATCCACCTGACTGCAATATCTCAACATATATTTACATTATTCACTCCTGCCCAATTTGTTATTGTTTGACATACAGTAGTAGGCGAAGTGTTAATTATCTGCTGACAACTTATCGCAAGTAACACCAGCTAGTGATAATTAATATTAGGAATATTAATTTACCCTGCAATATGGTCCAGTTATTCGAGATGAATGTAATTATTTACATAAGCAAAGCAGAAACAATGTCTGAAAGCAAGAAGAAGAAGAAGAAAAACAGAACAAACCGATGACAGAGATTAGAAATTACCTGCTGATGGCTGCCACTGAGCTGCTGATGTGCACCGCCTGGTAACTGTGAAGTGAAAAGTTTTTTATGTTTCCACGTCACCAATATCCAAGCAGCGCAGAGCTCTCAAAAATCACATTCACTTCACACAGACGACCTTGGCCACCCACGCAGTTAAGAAAAGAGGAGTGCGGATGAGTGTAAAGTGTTTATGAGACAGAGAGTGAGAGAAAGAGACACAGAGAGAGACACAGAGAGAGAGAGAGAGTGGGTGTGAAAGAAAGAAAGAAAGAAAGAAAGAAAGACTGGATAAGAATAGACAGAACCACAGAATATAAAATCATGAACAACAAGGGGGAAAAAAATAACAAATGACAAAAGAACAAGACAAGAGAACGAAAGAAAGAAAGATAGAGAATCTAAAAAGAGAAAAGCTTCAGAGAAATAATAAAAACAAGAGAAGAAACATAAAGAAAAAGAGAAGAAAGAACAAATGAACACGTGTTTGTATGAGAGAGAGATGAATACATGAACAAGAAAGAAAGAAGAGATTAGAAAGTGAAAATCAAATGAACAAATAAAAGGAACAAATGCAATATAACTGGAAAAAAGGGAGAAAGAAAAAGGAAGGAATATGTGAGAAAAAAGCGAGAGAGTGTGTGTGATTCTTTTCTTCTCATGCATAGAAAAGAGAACACAGTGCTTGTCAGAGCTGATACGGTTCTCATTACAGGGTGATTTTTCACTCTTCTCCTCTCTGGGACTCTGTCGTTCCTCAGTGCACATCAGCAGAAGCTGTCGTCTCTGCTCCAGGCCTGCGTCTGGTTTGTGTGTGGTGGATGAAATCCAGGCTGCTGAGCGAGTGCTCTCTCCATGTACGGGCACGGGGGAATCCACCGGCCAGGCTCCGTCTCTTCCTCTCACACTCATCACCTAAACACTTTAACCATCCTCTCTGTGTCCAAATGAAGAGCACTTTCAACGCACTCAACACCTGAACGTATAAACCTGCCTCTGTGTGTGTAAAAGGAAAGTGTGTTCTCCTACAAACAACGAGAGACTTCCACTGAGTCCAAAATAAACATCTTGCAGGTGAAAAACTTGACAAAACATGTGCTAAGGTTGCTTATGTGCTTAGAACATGGAGGTGACAGAGTGAAAGGTTACAGAGAGAGAGAGAGAGAGAGAGAGAGAGAGAGAGAGAGAGAGAGAGAGACTCATTATCAAAAAGAGAGTGTGAGGTTGAATCTAGATGACCCCACAGAAATCCATGGCCTGGAGCCAAGGGCACAAAACTTTGTGTGGGAGGAGCATACTGTCTCTTCTCTGTCAATCACAGTGGTCTAAGCCAATCACGGGCATCTGTGAGCTCATGTATGTAGAAGAGAACAGATAGCACTTTCCATCAAGTGTGTTACTCTCCCTTGACTGGAAGATACTAACTTTTATTTCATGAATGTTCCATGCAGCTAAAAAAAAATGCAAGTAATGATAAATACATAAAAATACAATGTTATTTTTTTATAAATAACAAAATTGTTTGGTGCACTTTGTTGTCTAGTGGAGTTACGACTCATTCCCAAAGGTTTCTTATGTCACTCACTAAACTATCATATTTTTTGCTATAAGAAAATTAACCGAAACAGCTATGAAAAGAAGGCCAGGAGTGCTGTAGGTTCCGATTAGTCATAAGCTGTAATTTTATAAGTCTACTATACTATTAGAAATCAGAGATGCTGTAGCTATTACCAATCAATTATTATATATTTATATATTTTATTTTTCTTATACAGCAGGCAGGACTGCTGAAGGGCGTGGTGTGGCTTCAGGACAATGAAGAGCTTTTAAAAAAGAAATCTCCGAGAGATAACTGAAGCATGTGAAAAGTAATCTTAAAATTAAATCTATGTTTCTAAAGCACTAAAATGTGAAATGTGAATAATTGTACAATAAAATATTAACAGTATGTTAATATGTAAATGTTGCAGTTGAAGTGCATCTTAACTAGTTTATTGTCTTATGTGAACGAGCTAAGGTGAAATCATTTGATTTAAGAAGTTCATTTCACTTTATAGTATTTTACATGTAATGTATTTGCATACAGTGTAATGAATATATTCTTAATATCAGCAGTTACTCTTGGCACGACATCTCACATGTCCAGGGTCTCCGGTTCCATCCTGAGCTCAGGCTACTCTCTGTGTGAACTTTCGCACGTTCTCCCCAAGTCTATGTGGCTTTTCTGCAGGTTCTCCAGTTTCCTGTCAGTTCCTCAGTTTCCTTCCCCCATTAAAAATCATGCCAGCGGCTGAACTGTTTACACTCACTACACATGTGAATGAGTGTGTGAATGTGTGTGTTCATGGTGCCTTGGGATAGACTGGCATTCCATCCTAGGTGTAATCCTACCTTGATCCCAGTAGAGATGCAGTCAAACACTGACTTCATTTCCCATGAGCCCATGCATACAGACAACATGGCCAACACACACCTGCTCTCTGAATCACCTGACTACTGATCACAGGCAGGTGCATCCAATCAACACACACACACACACACACACACACACAGAGTATAAAAGGATTCTCAGTTTGTAAATGACTGTAATCTGTCCTTAACTGTGATGTTTGCTGATCACCTGAACTTTATTCTGATTCCGACTTTGTACCTTTGCCTGTGATTTTAATAAACACTGAACTGTGATTGCGTCCTGCATCTCCTGGTCTGCATGACAGTTATTCACCAGCACGTTTAGATACATAAGAAGACAGACCAACAAAAACTAAACAATTTATAACATTCTCATCAGCATCATTGTTTTTGTTCTATTCTGTATATTTTATATAATTAGGCATGTTTTAATTTGCTTACAGATAGATCTGTAGATAGATACTGTGCAAGAGGCTTAGGCACAGAACTGCTGTTAATATGACTTCCAAAATAATGGCATGAAAAATACTACAACATGTAGTGAACAGTAATAAACTAAATACAGACAATAGTCGACCCAACACCAGACTTACATAGTAGTCTCAGGGACAAAGTGTGCAGTTTGATAAGGAAATGACCTGGTATGTTTTACTGAGCATCTTAGAGAATCTGCCACAGTCGTTCGAGAGACTTTGACTGTCACACTTGTGTCTATTTTTAATGCAAAACCCAGGAGCCTTCATTATGTCTGAAAAGTGGTCTCTTACGTAACGTTACTTTCTTTACTAGCATGCAAACATTTTTCAATTACAAATAATTGTTTGGAAAAGTAATGCAGAAATCTTTCTGTACTGACTCAATAATGCAGAAGTCATAAAATAAATAGATATAACAAAATTTGTACAAAACAAAATAATAAGGTGCCAAGACTTTTGCACAGTATGACAGACAGACAGACAGACAGACAGGCAGATAGATAGATCGATAGATCGATAGATAGATAGATAGATAGATAGAATAAAGAAGTGCAGTGCAATAAAGCATGTAATGTAATCTTTGCACAATAGTTTGTAAACTTAGTTAGCTAGTTAGGTTTTGTAACTTACTTGTAAAATATTTTAAGGTTTTTTTTTTCTTGAATACATTTTGTTACTTTCACTCAAAGAGATTTTTCCTCCAAATTAATTATTTTAGTTTTGACACAGATTTTGACACAGTACCCCTACTTTTACTTAAATACAGTTTGTCTGTACTCTTTCCAGTCCTGGATGGATATGAGCAAATATATGATTTTAATATCAACAAAATATTAATTGTTACAAAATTAAATAATGAGTAACGTATTTAGATCAATATAATTGTAGATAGTATATAGTCCAAAATATTATAATATTATTTTATTTTATTAATAATTATAAAAATGTAATACACAGATGTGACCGCTAGAGGGCATCAATCATCAATCTTACCACCTACACCAGTAGTAAAACCCTGTGACTTGAGAGCAAGTAAATAAACGTTATCTATTTGTTATCTAGCTTTATCTGTATGTTATGTAGTAGTAATAAATGGCATACGTAACAAGATTAAAATCCGAGGCTTTAGTGGCAAAACCTCTATCACAATCTGAATCTAGATACAAATGTGCCAATGGCCAGTGATTCAGGGATAGGCTAAATATTGTAAAACTTTTACAGAAGATGAAAGAATAAAAATTCAGCTTTTCTGTTAATATTAAATGTGGACATATAATTATAGACTTTTATAGTGCTATAAAACAAAAAGCTGATGGAGAATTTCATGAAATAGCAAGCTCAATAGAGAGCTTTAATTCTGATGTAAGGGAAGAACCGAACAGAAGGAATTGTGTAAATAACAGCTTGTGTGTTTTTGCAGTGACCTTACGATGGAACTAGGTTTATAGTGTCCTCAAAATGAGAGGAAGAATCTCAAAAGAGAGGGAAAATCTATTCACAATTTTTAATCATGAATGAATACATTAACATCCTTGACTAAACCTTTTTATTTACTGAAGTTTTGATTTCCAAAAGTCTTTCTCCAGCATCTTAATTGCATCAATTTGGTCTTTAACCACCAAATATGAATGCATTTTAGATTGCATGGCTTTTATAAATTTCCCACTCAGAGAACTCTACTGTAAGATATTACTCAATAGCAACCACACAAATAGGAAAATTCCAAGCATAAGGAATTTAATACACTACACAATTAATTTTTTCACTACAAAAATAATTACACAATTTAATTCAATACACAAATATCACCACAAGAGGGCATTAGAGCTTAACATCAACTCTCCACCGGTGCTAAAACACACAATTCAGAGCAAGTAAACAAATATTATCTTTAGTGAAAACAAACTAAAACGGCCCACATGAGCACAGACCTTTGCCAAGGATAAAAGTTGACTCTTCTACAAATCTGCAACCGCATCCACTTCATACGTCTAGATATCCTCCAAAATTGAATCACTTCTTTCTTGGAACATGTTGCACCCTGCCAGCACGTTTTGTGAAAATCAGACTGGTAGTTCTTGCACAATCCTGCTTTGAGACAAACAAACAAACTGCACCGAAAGCATAACGTCCTTGGCAGATGTAATAAATAATTAATCACAAATTGATCACATTCCGAATCTGGACGGAATGTGCATGAGTATACGCTAAACGACAACTGATCTTTCTCCTCACACCATTGGCATGTTGATTTGAGCAATTACTATATTAAAGTCGTCTCTGCTGTCAGGTGTCCCTGACCTTTAGCACAGAAGACATGGCCGCAAGTGAGCAGGCCTGCAGTGGCATACGATACCGCCCTAGATTAGAGAAGGGGGTCTTGTTTTCATTCACTACTAATAAAAGGTTACTTCAGGGGTTCCGGATGTCCTAGATTTAGAATTTAGGGCACAATTTAATAAATTCAGTAAAAGTTTCAGCATATTTTTGTGCTTGTTTTCTTAACATCTGTTGCTCCCAAGAGTGAGTCAGATTCACTTGATGTTGTCAAGGAATTAATGGATGTAGATGGATGGAGGAATTTGTCCGTTTTTATTGCTGAACTCCTACTCTAGTGTAGTGCAGCATGTCAGGATAGCGAAAAATACTAAAATAGCATGTACACTCTTCATTTAAATGTGAATTGCTTGACTGTGACTCGAGGTTGCATTTCAAAATAATAGCACACAAAATCTGCCTTCGCAGTTGGAAGAACATTTACTCAAAATAAAAGAGGAGATTGTGAGTTTGTATATGCGGAATTCGGCAGACGTCCTTATGCAGAGCGACTTGACACAGGGACAGTGTAAAAAATGGCTGTAATACCTAACCGGTTAATGCACTAGTTTTGTTAAACCCCTTGAACTAATGCTGAAGGTCTACACTTTAATCACATCTTGATGACTTCTTTTCAAATCCATTGTGGTGGCGTACAGAGGCACAATTATGAAAATTGTGGCGCTGTTCCAATACTTTTGGCGCGGACTGTACACAACAGTAGTAATCCAACATCTTAACCACTGAGCTTCCACTGCCCCATTTGTAAATCATATTACACCACAATACAGAGTTTGGGAATCCCTGAGTTACATAGTATTCTGATTACTGTATGGTTTGTAGCTCTGGGTTCCAGAAAATGATCGTATGGTTATTCATACCACCTAACACTTTCTGCTCTGAGGTCCACGCCTGTGCAGAATCAGCTGTCAGTGCCACATGCAGTCACTGCAAACTGTAAAACACACACATCCATGATGAGTCAGTCACACACACACACACATATACATGCACCATTTTTAGAAGTTGAAGGCAGGGCACTTTAGAATGAGAGATGTGTGAGAGATGTCAGATATCTTTGAGCAGGGTAAGCACTGTAGGACTGTGGTTCTCAAGTTTTTGGTCAGGGTGGCCTGCAGTTTTATTATTTCTTTTTAATGACATAAAGGCAACTGAGATCTTCCTGTTGTTGTAGTTATTATCTTCTGGTTTGTATCTAATTGTCACTTGAATTGAGTAGGCTGAGTGTGTTTCTCATAGGCTGTTGTTCATTACAACATAATAATAATTCATTGCAATTCTATATATCTATTATAATATATATCCTGTATATTGTAACATATTTATTATTCTATAAATATTTCATAGCAAAACTAAGAAAAATTCTATTAATATATGTTTTGATATTTTGAATTTTGAAATGGTTTTGAATTTGTGAGTTCAACAATAGACAGAAATAGAAAGTAATATCTCTTGTAATTAAATTTAACATGCCTAATATTTGAGTAGTTGAAAATTTTCATAGAGTTAATATTTGTTGCCCTTATAAGGTATTGCACAAATCTCACTGAAGTTTTTGGAAAATAATTAACTTGAGCTTTATTCATATTTTTATAGACTGGTATTTTGTGGAAATGGTATTTGTAAATTTTGCTCAAATGTGTGGTGGATTATTTGTTTTTACAAGACTTTTCTATCAGTATCCTCATAGCCAAGGATTCATCATCATAAATCATAACCACAAATTAGTGCAGTCTCTAAAAGGGAGGCTTAGAAATTAACTTATAAATATGTTTGACTGAATAATTCCTAAAAATATTTGACAAAAATTCATACATAAATACATTTTATAGCATTTTATTGGCTGAGATTAACAGCTGGCTGCATCATCAGTGCATCTTTAATGAACAGGTTTTCTTATCTTTCCTAGTACAACTCCAATTCCAAAAAAGTTGGGACTCTGTGTAAAGCGTAAATAAAAACAGAATGCAATCATTTGCAAATACTTTTTGACCAATATTCAAATGAATACAGAACAAAAACAAGATATTAAACAAGATTAAAAAATGATATGTAAACAAAAGTGGAAAAGTGTGCTGTGGTCTGCCGAGTTCACGTTTCAAACATTGTTTTTGGAAATCATGCACGCTATGCCCTCCAGGCTAAAGAGGAAAAAGACCAGATTGTTACGAGCGCAAAGTTCAAAAGCCAGCATCTGTGATGGTATGTGTGGGTGTTAGTGCCCATGGCATGGGTTACTTGCACATCTGTGAAGGCACCATTAATGCTGAAAGGTACATACAGGTTTTGGAGCAATACATGCTGCCATCAAGATGACGTCTTTTTCAGGGACGTTCCTGCTTATTAAGGCAAGACAATGCAAAGCCACGTTCTGCATGTGTTACGACAGCGTGGCCTCGTAACAAAAGACTACTGCAGTCCAGACCTGTGTTATGAAGTAAAAATATGACAGCGGAGACCCCGGACTGTTGAGCAGCTGATGTCATCTATGACGAAAGAATGGGAAAGAAGTTCACTTTCAAAACGTCACCAATTAGTGACCTCAGTTCCCTAACGCTTACTGAGTGTTGTTAAAAGAAAAGGTGAAGGAACGCAGTTTTAAACATTAAATATCTTGTCTTTGTATTGTATACAACTGAAAAAAGGATTTGTAAATCATTCTGTATTTATTCATGTTTTACACACCATCACAACTTTTTTGGAATCTGGGATATACACAGAAATTCTTCTACAGCACTGCAGATGCATCAGGATGCATTAGATGCATCAAGGATCAGGCTGAAAAACACTGGAGTACTTCCTTATGCATTAGAGATTCATTGATACATTTCTATTGACTAATGTTATATTTCTTGTAGAACAACTACACAGTGAATATTCACACACCTGACTAATGTAATTTGCAGAAGAGCTCCAAATACCAGAGAGTATTACTATTCGGCTGATTAATGACCTTTAAAATCTCAGCCGACACTCTGAAGGATGAAGAGCGGTCAGAATTCAGTTAAGCGTTATAATGGTTAAAGTTAATGTGAGAGAAATCTTTTCCTGCAGTTTAATCTTATATTCATCTCCTTGGAGCAAAGTCCGGTGGATGTTATGGCTTCTATGAAATCGTCATGGGTTTGGATAGTGGCACAGTATATGCTGGGTCTTATCCACTAGTGGTCTAATCAGATTTTGACCATGGCACGGTTGTGGGTGGCTGATGGACTGGTTTGAGTATTTTAGAAACTGATGATCTCTTGGGATTTTCATCCACAGCAATCTCTAAAACATCCTGTGAGCAAATGCTCTGCAAGTGGAAACATCTTGTTGAGAAGAGAAGTCAGAAGAGAATGTCCAGGTTTGTACGAGCTGATTGGAAGGCAAACTGTGGTGATCAGAAAAGCATCTCTTAAAGCACATGTTGAATCCTGAAGTGGATGGACTACAAAAGAAGATGATCAGGTTCCATGTCCAGTCCTGTCAGTCCACAACAGGAGCCTCAGGCAACAGTGGGCACTGGATCACCTAAACTGGACATTTGAAGATTGGGAAAAACACCAATCATCAACTATCCAGTTTGTTGTGCTGTATCCATGGTAACCTGATATGTTCCTCTGCTTTTGCAGCTCATCTGCCTCAAGATTCGATAGGTTGTGTGTCCTGGTTGTGCTTTTCTGCTCACCATGGATGTAAAGTGTGCTTATTTGAGTTACTGTGTCTTTCCTATCAGCTCAAAACAAACAAATCTGTCCTCTGACCTTTCTCATTAATAACACATTTCCACCAGGAGAACTGCCCTTCACAGGATGTTTTTTGTTTTATGCACTAATCTATATGGACTCTAGAGATTGTTGTGCATGAAAATCCCAGGAATTCAGCAGTTTATGAAACATTCAATCCGGTCTGTCTGGTATCAACAGCATCAAAGTTACCGTGATCACACCTTTCCCATTTCTGATGTTTGAACACTGACCGGTATCTGCATGATTTTTTGCATTCAACTGCTGCCACATGATTAGCTGACTGGATAACTGCATGGATGTTAAGGTGTACAGGCGTTAACTAATAAAGTTTATGGTAACTGTAGTTGGATAATGCCCAGACATCTGTACTGAGACGGAGCATGGAATTTATTTTACATATATAGTAAAAGGAAATCACGAACCTGTTTAACCTTTGACCACACCACTGCCATATGCAGGCATGGTCACACGACTCACAGCTGACCACTGCAGAAATAGAAAGTCATTTACATTATTTATGATGACATTTTCACCATGCAGACATTATGTCTGTAAAAACCATCTTGGATAATTTGATAAAGTGATGTCATAACTTGCACCTGAGCTGCAGAACAAATACCTTTGTCCCCCAATAAAATTATCTGCATATTGCTTACTTGCTTGGCAGGTCACCGAGCAGGACAACAGCCTGCATGTCATGTGACCTGCAGACAATTTAACGTCTGGCATTAAGCTCAGCCCTACATAACATTCCTATGAAAACTCCTTGTATCGTAAGCGCTCCTTTGTAATTTCATCAATGTGCATTTTGAGAGGACGGGACTAGGTATTTCAGAAGTGCTGGAAAAAAAAAAAAAAAGATGGCTAACCTTAGTAAGGCAGCTACGAAGTCACGAGGTCTACTCCAGCCTAAACTTGGACAAGGAAACACGGAAGTGCCAGCATAGGAGGCTCTTCTTTTAGTGTGAGGGCAAAGGAGCAGATTGCATCGGTACTAGGCATTCCAGGCATATAGCAGCATAGCCATGGAATTCCAGGTGACAAGTGGATTTTTAACAGAATCACCCTTAAGAGTGTAATACAGTTCCCTCACACTGACCAAGTTTGATCTGTGTCTGAAAAACAGGTTGGCGTAGAATATTACCTGCTCTATAAGTTTAAAAAATGAGCTTTTCAGGTTAAGGTTGTTAGTTTAACGGTTATATTAGAAAGTAACGGATAAAACCTGGAGTAATAAATGTTTTAGCAAAACCTTTCTGCTCGAACGTTTGGATTTGACTCTGCCTCACTCTGTACATTATTTATCACATAATACAAGCAAAAAAAATCTATAAATCAACTATAAATCATCAATGTATCTAACTGTTAATTAACACTAATTGAGACTAAATAAAATTACGACATTTATAGCTGCTACAACAGGAGCTAAGCTGTTTTATGGACATTCAACTATATTTAATGTAGTTATAAGTGGATAAAAAAGCATGTCTTTCTTTCCTAAACATAAAACTAAGTCATTGGCTAACTGCTGTGGTAGGCCTATAAGAGGTGTCCCACTTTCAGATGTTCTTGTGTAGCAAAATAATCAGTTGATCATTAGTGGTATAGTGTTTGCAAGGAAGATCTAGCCATCTGTATGTGGAGTTGGTCAAAATAACCAGGAAAACCTTTTTAAAAAAAGTTCCTATATGGTTGTAGTTCTTCAAGAATGGATTTCGCTACTATTTAAACCGGTACCACTGAATATTTGACTAGGCATATTTACACCAGATATTTCTACGGTTACATTTTTTATTATTATTGGGGTTTTTTCGGGTGGGGGTGGAGACCCTTAAAATGTTTAATTCTGTAATATCTGGTAAATATTTTACAGCAATAGAGATCATTTTGGACCTTGTTTACAGGAAGTGCACTCAGAATTCTTTTTAAAATTGCAGTACCGGGGTAGACTGTAGAGGCTCCATAGCTCTGTGGGTAGAGAACTGGTCTTGTAAACCAGGGTTTGCGAGTTCGTTCCTCGCTGGAGCCTCCACCCCAGCCACAAGGGAGTGCACAATCTAGTGTATTCCTGCGTGCCGGTTCCAAGCCCGGATAAAATGGAGGGTTGCGTCAGGAAGGGCATTGCCAAACCTTGCCAAATCAGACATGCGGGCAAAAAATGGATCCGCTGTGGCGACCTCGAACAGGAGCAGCTGAAGGATATGATGATGATGAGTGTTGGAAAGTTGGTGGAATTCATCTTAATGTTCATCGGAATCAGAAAAGTGAATGTATTATCTTTAATTACGTGCAGAAGCAGAAGAGATAGTCAGATCCTCATTTCCATGCTTCTATGGAAATTCAATATATAACATCTTAAAGAACTCAAAGCAGGTCAGACGCCCAAACATCATTAGTGAAGCATTTAATTCAGTTATACAAATAAAACTCACAGCTGCATTTTGTCTGGAATATCAGGCAATACAATATCCCTTGGATACACAAAATTCAGAAATCAGACCATTTCACACCCTCAAAGTAACATAAGAATGAGACAAGGAGAGCCTAGAGCTCAAACATGGACACGTGCACTAGTTATATTTTTTATAATAACCTGTAAATGAATACATCAAGTGTACAACAAAGGGCTGATTTTCTAGCTTTGGGTTGATGAAATGAATACGACATTCCCAGAAAGGACAGAGTCAATTTAATTTCATGATCATTTCTTTTTTAATATTTGAACATATTAAGATTTGATAATGATAGCTAAGTTTTTGGCTAGCTTGCTGAAGGATTTTTGCTGACAGAAAAGCTATGGGAAGCTCACGCTCAATTCATATGGGAAGTTATAAAGGGTACATTTGTACAAATGTTTGCTCAAACCAGGTTCCTTTTTTCATTTCTCAAACCTTTCTTTTGGCTTTTTGTGCGATATTTTCTCAAAGATGCTTCATTCATAGATATTATTATTTTCTGGATATGCCTGTGATTAGAGCTGTCATGAAGAGATGCATTTTAAACTCTTTTGCTATATTCTGGGCTGTATAATAACGACTGCCACATTAGTCATAAGTGACGAGTTAAAAAAAAGACTCATGTAATTAGATTTGGTTTTCCATTAAATTTTCTGGTAAGGCCAATTCAGTATGCGAGCTGTCTGGTACATGAGACGAATCTGAATCAGGGAGCTACAAAATAAATTTTGTTAAGAAAACAGTGTTTGTACTTCACTGCTGTTATAAGATTTCACAACACTGTAAAAAGTGGGATTGAGGTTGATTAATATGTACAAAATAACTTATAGTAAGCACAAATGCAAAGTGCATCAAATTTAAATTCAAGCATGAATGATTTATTAAATGCATTTTACACAGTTTTGGTTGAATAGAATTAGCTGTGAGCGGAATTTAATTATATTTTATCAGTAAAGTCAAAGATGCAAATAAATTAGATAGATTTTTTTGTTGTTGTTTGAATTTAGTCCACTTATTCCACACATTGTTATCAAAGCCGAGGAAATTTAAATCTGTTCAGTTCTGTAACATTTCACTTTGTTGCCAAAATATATTTAAGGCAACCCGTGACCAATTTTACAGTGTATAAATTACAATTTTACATTTTTTGTGTCAGTTAATCTTAAGCGCTTCTACAGAAAAAGAGTTGCAAAAAATGAATTGAATTGATAAAAATGAAATAAATGAAAAGGTATGTTGAGTAAAAAAGTTTTCTCTCTAATATTTATATTAAATATCTAATATTTACCTATAAGTGATTATTATATAACACATTTAAGACCATTAAGCCTGTTTCCAGACATATGTACTCATTTCATTTGCTTCTTTCAGAAATAAATGCTTGATATAAGCAAGGTTATCTGCCAAATAAGTGAATTGTAGCCTTTAAAATATATATAATCTTATATTTGTTTAAGAATAGTCTAATATAGAGAAATATCAATTCGTTTATATTCAATATGTTTTTACTTGCTATTTTTTTTTTTTTGCAGTGTCTATAGTAGATGTTTAACAGCGTCCACTTTTCCTCACTTAGTGAGCAGTGTTTTGGAGAACAAAGTTTTTTACTTAAATAAAGATTTTTATACCTGAACTAATATTATGTTAAATCCACGTATGCAGTGTCACTATATGTCACTACATGCGTTATTAATTTTATACTGTATACATTATCTACTTTTACCTATCTTCATGTGTTAGAGACATGCAGTAATTAAGAAAGATCAAGAAAGGGGAATCAATGGCTTGAGACCTTCATTGTGATTGACAGCTTGTGTGGGTGTGGAAGCCTTGCACACAGAGGTAAGATTTCAGTCTCCTGCTAACAGTTTCTGTAAGTCACACACTACAGTTCTTACCCTACTCACAGACTTGCTCTTTATCACAGAATACCTACATGTTTGGACTTATCTCATCTGGAATCGGATCATGTCTGCAGTTTTTCTTGGCATGTACGGTATGATAACATTACGTATGAGTCTATTTACAGTACAGTATGGCCAAATATATTTACTTTTTAAATTGAGGGTGCATTTAATTGAGTACCGTTTTCATTATATTAACTCACTGACCATCTGTTGTGGTTCTCTCCATTACAGATATTATAAATCACTGGCATGGTTGTGTATGATTCATAGTATTGCTTCATCATGTTATTGGGCCTTCAAATTGAATGGTGTCCAGCTTTTAGGAAACTATGGCTTATCTTTTCAGAAAATCAATTCTAGATAAACATTTCCAATCCTGTGAAAGTAATCCAGACTGGTTTAGGATTAACTTCATTATCCCGTAAATTAAAGTCAGTATAAAGATAGGCAGGGCTGTGTTTGTTTAGTCATAGGTATACCAACTTTTACAAGTGTCATGTTTTTCATTAAGCATTGTACAGTACTATGTGTAAAATAATGAAAAATATAGAAAGTGCAATTAACATCCTTGAAATGGCAAACGTCCATTACAAGTTTAGACTCAAAATAGCATTTTTTTAATGCTACACACCTTCTAATTCAATGTAGTTTACTTTATTTGTATGACTTAAAAGGCAGTTCATGTCTTAAAGTAATGATGGACTGTTGTTGCTCTTTACTTAGTTGAGCGGTTGTTGATATAATATGGATTACTGCAGTTGTTCAATAGGGCTGTTATAAGAAATACTGTATTTTTATCATTTCCCATTTACTAGTTACTGTATGTCTCAAACGCATTAAGAAGGCAAGAAATGCCACTAATTAGCTTTTAACGAGGCGCACCTGTTGACTGAAAAGCATTCCAGGTGACGACTTCATGCAGCTGGGTAAGATAATGTCCACAATATCATCAAGCTCAATTGGGGCGACTTTGAAGAATCTAAAATATGATACAACATCATTTGTTTGGGGTTTTTTTGTTTACACTTTTTTGTTTACTACATAATTCAGTATATGTGTTGCTTCATAGCTTGAAGTATTCAGTATTGCTTTACAATGTAGAAAACAAAAAAATAAAGAAAAACCTATGAAAGAGAAGGCGTGTCCAAACTTTTGACTGGTAGCGTACGTCTCAGTCAAAGTCTTTAAACTCCCTGACTGGAGGAGAAAAAAATGACCTAGTATGGTAAAATATATAAATAAATGCAGTAGAGTTGCAGAAGTTGCCAGTGAGAAGGTCTTTTTATAGACTACAGTGATGCGCAGCGTTGGAGTCAGAGATACCGGCCAAGTTGAACATGTACGCAGTGAATGTGTCGTGCATGACCTGTGAGTCAGAGGCACACTAAAATGAATATTTATGACTGACTGTGGTTGAGCATGTTCCACAGCTCTGGTAACGCAGCCACAGGACGCAAGTGTTAAACTTGGTGTTAAGACTAACTAGTAGAGATGGTACCGGTCCGATACCAAGGATCCGTAATACCAGCAATGAAATGGTGGATCGGATATCAGTGGATATCAGATAAAAATAGAATATATTTGATCTGATCCTGTAACAAATGAAGAACATTGGAATTGAATTTGAAATGTCTTTGGAACTGCAAATGTTACAAATTTAAGAGACTTTAAGAGATTTTTTTTAATTGATTTTTGTTATACTTGCAATATGATTCATTCTTGTTCGGAAACTTTATTTTCTATAAGTCATAATACTAGCTATCTATTTTCCCATGTATTTTTGAAGTGCTTCAATCAAAAAATAATTTTAAAGCCTAGTAGTTTTTAAAGAAAGACATTTGATGGGTGTTAATAGTAGCTGAGGTTTCAGTATCGCAAAAAAATTTAATCACCTTTTTTAGAGTTTTGTTGAAAAACTGCAGTATTTCGGTAGTACATTATTGCACCGCAGGTCTGTGAAACACCCTGGTTTATTAACTGATTGATTCTGTAGTGCAGTGGTTTACCTCAACATGGGGTCCATGACCCCAAGGGGACATGAATCACAGCGAGGGTTTCCATGATTTTTTTTTTATTTTGAAATCACAGTGGCAGAAATCACACACAACTATTATAAAAGCTATTATATTTATATCCAGACCTCAATAACTCAAAAACAATTAACCTGTAAACAATGTCAGCTTGAATCTAAAGTGTTCTTTTGGGGGATTTCACACTTTGTAGTGAGCGAATGGCTGTTTATAGCTGCTATAATGTAAATGATAACAGGAACTTACTTCCACAACATTAACAGTAACTATAATATGTTGTTCTTCAGTTAATACAAAAGTAATCAAAAAAGGCAAATGGCTGTGGTGTAATAGGAATAAAACACTTCAGGAAGTACTGCTGTTTGAACATAATCGACTTTGGGGTGGTAACAGTCGCTCCGCTTCACAGCATATCCCGATACTGATTATTTTACAATAACAGCATGCCTTCTCATGTTTACTTCATTACCACTACTTTGATGAACAGTGCCACACAGTGACTCCCCAATAAATTGCAAACTGAATAGATTTAAAAGAAACACAGCCTACAACGACTACACATTGCTCATCATGTGCATGAATCATCATGTACACACTTGAAATTTGTTTTTGGTCAATTATAAACTTAACTAGTTAGCATACATGATTTTATTCACATGGTGAGAAACATGTAAACATTCATGTACCATGAATTTCTTGCTCAGTTCTTGCGACATGCTTTCCTTTTGTCTACTTGTTGCGCAGGGAAATAAAAAATATAGATTATTTTCTTGGGTTGTGTGTGTGTATGAGAGAGAAAGTGAAAAAAAAAGCCCAGAATCCTTATTCTCAATCTCTCACCCGTTCAATCCCCACGGCTGATCAGATTTAGAGGTCAGATGAGAGTAGTTAAGATTATGTATGGTATTGGAAACTAGTTTGAACTTGAGTTTTAACTGCCAAAATGTACAGACGGGAAAATATGATTGGCTTAATTATCTATATTTTATCACATGATAATTAAGGCATTGGTATAATATTTATTTGTGTGAAAAGACACAGATGTACACTTGCTTGTAAAGTGGGCTTAACCTGCAAACCTGAGGCAACTGATTTGTGTCGTTTTAAATTTGTAAGGGAAATGTATGTATCTGTTTTTTATCCCATGAGCTTCACATCTGATTGTCCACTTCCACACAAGAGAGTGTAAAAAATACCTGCTCACTAAACTTTTTTAATCCTGACGCAAATTTCCACTCCATTAAAATATTACCAGATGTGGCTTTTTTTCAACACAGTAGTTTCTCACTGACTTCCTGCAACACCTGAATACCTATTTCAGGTACGTGAAAACCCGTGTTTACCCCTAATACCACATAGGTGTGCATTGTAATGTATATGCCAATTTAATACAAGCACCATACTAATACTGGTCACTAATCTGTAGTTTCAGATTCCAGTCCTTGGCAGACAGGGATGGAACCTGATGTGGTCTTCAGCAGTTGTAGCCCATCCACCTCAAGATTCAATGTGTTGCGTGTTCTGATGCTTTTCTGATCACCAGGATTGGAAAGATTAGTTATTTGAGTCTTTTTCTCAGCTTCAAAATGGCATGTTGTTCTCCTAAAGACAGCTCTCTGGTGTTCATGTTGGTTTATCCTTTTTAACAATGAATGCAGTCTTGACAGACAAAACACAGGGCTCAAACCAAGACTAGGCAGAGCTAAAAAAAATTAAAAAAAATCACTCTAACAGGGTACACCTGGGCAACAAGAGATACCTGTCTGTCAAATGCTCCAATATTTTTGATCATTTAAAAAACGTATGGGTTCAAACAGAAGGTGCTATGTTCTAAGTTATTTAACACATCTAGATATAAATATCCGAAAATGAAAGGTGAATCTCTTCATATTTATCCTTTGAGCTCAAACCCAGAAAGAATTGGCCTTGCTGTTTTAATACTTTTGGAGGCTTGTGTATGTGGTTTTATTTACAATAATTATTGTTTTATTTGTAGTCTTGGCATAGTGACAGACACTACGTCTAGTCCTGAAATGACTGTACTTGTAATTTTCCACAAGGAACTCCCATGTGTTGTGCATAGATCATTGTGTCTTTGTATTGGAAAGAGTACCGTATTAGCTTATGATTAACTGACCTTATGATGCCTTGTCCAAGATATGCATAAAGTCAAATAATTTGCAGTTTAACACAGATTCTGTGGGACATGTCTCAGACTTAGGAACACTTTTGAAAATAAATGGCATTTGTCAGGTATTTTAAGTGCAAAATATATTAACTTTGAAGTGTCTAAATTAACAGGCTGAAGATTTGAATAAAATACTATAAAACCAGTGCAAAATATCAGTGAAATATCACTTTGCTTTATTGACTTTATTAACTACTAATAATGTGTTGAAATAGTTAAATACAGTATGTTGTGAATCATATTACATAGTCAAGAATGTGAAAAACATGTGATAGGCTAGCTGGATGATTAAGTCTTCATTTCAGGGCATGCTTTTATAAAAAATAGTGTTTTATTCTTCATACCGCAGCAATTATACTATACATACTATACAACAACATGTTATACTTTCTTTTTATCCATTTAGTGCTGTGGAACGTCTGTGAGGTAGGTTAGTTCCTGTTAGTAAGTTATGGCAGATGTAAAGAGGTGTTCCCTCACCAAAATCTCTTTCTTCTCTCTCTCTTTTGACATTAATAATGCAGTTTGTCATTTTTTTTGAGAAACCAGTCCTGTCCTGAAGACTTTCCTTTGTCAGAAAAATTATTGTTACAAACCTGAACCTTCCATACATGGTAAATATCTTACCATCTTAAATGTTTTTTGATACATAATACATTTGTAAAATCTGTTTATTATTTGCCTCGGATTTTGTAGCTAATCAGGCATACGTCCTGTTCCTCCTGTTCCCTGTGAATGGATTGTTGTATGGAGTGAGATCACTGTCTTTTATATGAGAGCGCACATATGATGTTAAACCGAGCAAAACAGACACTACGAGTGCGCAGTTTATGGGCGTCGCCACCATTAAACCTGAGAGGGATGTGTCCCCATCACATTTCATAATTATTCGTTTGGACCCCCCCACATTTAACATAAAATATTAGTTCACCCAGCGCTGTTTCTATT